>JAFIRS010002496.1:0-209134 GCA_018342105.1 Gonioctena quinquepunctata | reverse complement strand
AAAGGAAAACGTTATTCTGCAAGTCAGCGATATATTTCCTATTAATAAAAGTGTTTTTTCTAATGGGGCTCTCTTTGGTTTTATGCTGGGCCCAGGTGACACATATCCTTCCCTTGGTTTTTTCATTATTGTATGTTACTTTTTTTTTTTTTTGGAATACCCCATTGTTTTTCAGTTGGTAAAGTATTCATCATTTTATTTTCGTTTTTTTATAATTTTAATGACCCACAAGGTTTTAATAATTTTATATTTTGTTTTCACCATCATGTATTTTTTCGTCTCCTTATTTTTAATAAACACACTAGTTTTCACTTCCTTTTCATTTCACTATACCAGGTGGTCACAATTCAAGTAAAATTTCTAACTTTTCGCAACCAAGCAAGAAAATTAGGGGGCCCTAAAATTTTAGGAAGCCGGGTTTCACGGGGTCCCCCCAAAGTGGGCAAAATATTAACAAGTATTAAAATTTGAATACAAATATAAGGGAAATTGTTATGAGAAAATATCAGTTCAATGTAAAAAATAATAAGTGATGAAATTTTTTATTTATCCATAAATCCCTCTTTTTGTTTTACAATTTTCCCATACATTTTACTGTTCTGGAACCTTTCCATATTCTAGTTCGACTACATGTCTCAAAGTTCAGCCTGGGTTTCTCTATTGTCATAAGAATGTTGCCAAAAACATTCAATTTACAACCTAAAAAAAATAATTTAAAAATAAAAAAATTCATGAATAAACTTTGGATCTAAATTAGACAAAAGAATACTCAATTGGAACATTCTGTATGAAAAAAATCTAACCAGGGGGGAATATGAATGCACGAACATTTTGTTGGGGGTTTTAAAAAATTTAAAAAGATGATACAGGAAATTGTAAAAGATAATTTAACAAACTTTGTATTCATAAAAAAAGCTATAGAATTATAAATTGTAAAAGAAATTCATAGAAAGTTTAGAATAAAAAAAAAAATTCATAGAAAGGAGCGACAAAAACCAATTTTTGGGGGTTAACCAAAAAAATAATGGTTGCCGGAAAAAAAAAAAGTTCAGAAGGATGTTAAATCATTTTCTTAGAAAGAAGCCTTTAAAAAATAAAAAAAATCTGAAAATACTACAAAGAGTAAGCAAACAACCGATATATGGAAGAAAAAAAACTGTCCTTACAATATATAGTCAAGTCTAGCGGCCGCTAAAAAAGGGGCTTCCCCAAAAGAAAATGAAACGAAGAACACTTCAGGATTCTCGAGAATCCCCCAGAAACCTATCACAGATACTTTTTAACCCAAATCTAAACCAAGTGAACGTATTCAAAAAATTTTTTTGGTCCTTTTTACTTTTGCCCACTGTTTTGAACATTATTCTTATTTTCGCTCATAACCTGAATCTAATCCACGAACTCATATTCATTATTTACTTATTTTGCGCATGAACAAAGATCTTGACATTATTATTTCACTGTTTATTAAATTAAGTTAGATAACGCAAGTTAGGTCGTTTTAAGATTTATTTGGATAAAAGAAACATTATTTGACCATTCTCTCCATTCATTCAATCATCTGTTTGATCACATAACCAATATTTCACAAAACAGTAAATTCCATATTGACTTCCCGCAGGCAACGAGGTGGCACCACTGAATCCTAACTTCAGAGAGGACGATCCCATGTCTCCATAGGCGTACCGACAAAACTGGAGTAAGGTAAAAGGGTATTTGAAAAAAAGTAAGCATACATAGCCGAATATTCATTACTGTGATGATAGGTATTTATTTTTCAAAATTATCAAATAAAGAAGAAATCAATTAATCAAACTTATCATAACAAATTAGTCCCATCATAATAAGTGGCGACCAACGCGGACCAATGATAAATAAATATACAGAGTCATCATTATAATATATAATATATATATATATATATATATATATATATATATATATATATTAGTTTGTTTCCAGGTAGGATATCAACCTTTTTTTGACTAGCGCCTCTATGATTTTCGCGATGACTGGAATTATGGAAATGGGGCGAACATTTTCTGCTAGGTGGGGATCCCCTTTTTTCAGCAATGGCTACACAGCTGAAATCTCCAGTTCATCTGGGTGAAATCCTAGAGATAAGCAATCATTAATTAAAATTGAAAGTGGAGAAGCAATAATATCGGCTATAGCTTTGATCACCGCGCTGTTCAGTTCATAGAAATCCTTCAAAGATTAAATTGTGTCCATCACTTCCTCGGGAGTAACAGGGAAAAAAGAGAAAGAATTCACAGGTGATCTGAGATTTTTCAAGTATTCGTCTCAGGTAGAGACGAGATCAATTTTTTAGCAATATTGCTGAAATAATCATTGAATTCAGATTCCGTGATGGTGGACTCCTTTTTCTTCCATGGATTTATGTTACACTCGAAGTTGATTAATCTCCAGGAGTCTTTGCTGATGTTCAAGGAATTTTTGTTTTGTTTCGATGATGGAATTCCTGTAATACTTACGTAAGAAAGTGTATGCATCCCAGGTCACCTGATCCTTGTTGACATTATGAATCAGTTTCACGTTAGAGAGTGTCCGACGTTTGTAAACTAATTCTTCATTGAACCAACAAACAGGCGATTTCGGTACATTGCAAACCCTGGTTATTTTCAGTGGAAATATATTTTTTAGATAGAGATTTAACGGATTAATAAAGTAATCAGTCACGGTGTTATGATCCTTGATCAGAAAAATATCCCAACAAAGATTTTCGAGATCAAACCGTAAATTTTCAATATCAGAAAGGCTGATTTTTCTCTTACAAATAATTCTTTCTACGAGTTCTAGATGTCCGGAAACGCTTCGTTTCCAAGATACAGGGTATTAAAGTTTTATTTTTATTTTCGTTTTTTTTCAAATAACTTTTGAAATACTGACCTTCATTAAACGAAAATGGGTATTGAGAGGTTTTTTGAGGTGTTGAATTCGAAACTGATGTTATCATTGCTCTTACTCGTAGGGGGCGCCACCTACACGTCTTTCTATTTTTTGAAGATTCATTACTTTTTTGAGTGTACTTCTAGCCCATTTTTCAGTAGAAAAATCAATTCCTCTATCATATCTACCCTTGTTACATGTGGCTATAAGCAACCGTTTCTAGATATTTGGACTTGAAAATTTCAAGTCGATTATTTGATAATCGATGCGTGTTGAAGTTATTACCATTATTTTGTATTTTTCACAAAAATGCTTAGGAAATGAATTTAACGTTTAAGTAAGTAGTTTTGTTTTTCTGTTCTGTTTATTTTTACTCGTTTGAAATAGTTATTTTTGTATCAATGTGAATTCATTTAAAATTTCAAATTTGAATTATATATATATATATATATATATGAATTATATATATATATATATATATATGTATATATATATATATATATATATATATATATATATATATATATATATATATATATATATATATATATGATTATATATTCATTTGCCAGATTTTGCTACATACTGCAGGACTGATCAACTTTGAAACGGCTTCGGGCTGGACAACGATTATGTTGAAGTGTAGAGAAAAGTTGGTAGGTACAGGAGATAAAATACAATGCGGCTTTTTATAGCCCCCTCCACCCCTAGTTGACTTTTGAACGGTTCGACGTAGAACAATGGACAAAAAACCATTTTGAATTATATTACCGATACAATTTTTTGAAATGAAAGACAATAGATATGCTATGCCGGTTCTGGCGCAACCCTATTTTGGGGTGGGTTTGGCAGTGAGGGGTGGTTTCGGTGAGGTAGGGATGAGTGGCGGTCATGGGCGGTTCGTTGTGGGAGGGTTTGTGAAAAGATGGCGGTGAGAGGGGTGGGGATGGTTGTATGTGGGTAGGGGTGGGGGATGAGTGGCCTGTGATTGGTCGGAATGGTGGCAGCCATGTTGTGTATGGGAGTGTGTGATTGAGAGTGGGGGTGGGAGAGCTGTGATAGGTCGTGGGAGTGGTGATAGCCGCCGGCCGCTATCCAATAGCCGAGCAGCATATTGAAATGGGGGTGTCAACCAATATCCGTCAACGGCATTGGTCGGACGGAAGACTGAATGGGTGTGTCCTGCCTTCGTCAACGGTATTGGTCGGACGGAAGACTGAATGTCACGTGAATGGCGGCGGCCATTTTGGAAAGTGGGAGGAGCCAGCGATGATGCGGCTATGACTCAACCGACAAGTCTTTGCAGGAATATTATCTACGTCAGCACTTCTTATCAGTTGTTTATTTAAGCCCGCGGCTCAGTGAAGGTTTGAAGCTGAGAGTCACCTCGGCGGCATCCTTTGTTTACATTGGGATAAGATATCGGCGGCGGCATCCTTTGTGAAAGAGTTTGTTTACATTAATAAGATAAGAGAGTATGCAGCTGCACGCTCGAACCGTGGGATAACTTCATTCATATGATTACTATTCGTATTTGTATCTAAGCGGACTAAGGCACTGTCGGCGACATGGAAGCAGGACGGATAACTTTTAAAACGTCACCAAATATACAGGGTGGATCGAAAGAGTGTTTAGAGGAGGAGGAGAACGAAACAAGTATATATTGGAGTTTTTTGTTGAAATGACGTCAGTTGAGGTTATGTTGTCGATGACAGAGGAGTATACACGGAAATTGGAACAGTTTCATCGAAAAGTCAGAGCTCTGAACGAAGAGTTACAGTTTTATGAAGAGAAACGAAACGTCACAAGAAAATTGAAAAAGTTGAATCTCTGCACGACACAACCATCAACATCGAAATATGATTCAAATGATACTAGTGACTTTGATTCTGAACACCATCTTATACGTAGACATACCGTATGATGATGATGTACGTGGAGTAGCGGTTTCTTTCAAAGATGGCAATCAGTCTTGGATTCCAATGAATCGAACAGCAGGACTTCGAAGGTTATTCTTCACCACAGACCTGCCACCCCACCTGGAAGGCGATGACAACAACAACACCATAATCGAGAAATATCAGCTCAAGTTTGAAATGAATGATTCTACAAGTACAGTGATGCCATGGAGAAGGTTTCCAACGGCAGCAGTAGCGATGACGTCACCAACGCCGCCACCACCACCACCAATACTACCACCCTTGGAACATGAAATATATAAGATTTTTGTACTCTCATGTGTTGTTATAACCATAATGTTTTTTGCTTTGGCGAAATTCCTATTCAAAACTGTAAAAAGAAGCTTGGAATCGTCATGTAATATCAAAATAAATGAATAGAGAGTCTAACCTGACTTTTATTTCACAAACGGTGTACGTGACGTGAGCCACGTATACCGTGTGTGGGTGTGAGAGAGAGATACCTCTGACGGTTTCCCCTCTTTGTTTTTCATTTCAAACTTGGCTTTTTTTTCCTCAACTTTTTTTCCCAAGTATTTTCAACTTTTTTTCTCATATTTTTTTTATTTTTTTCTCAAGTATTTTCAACTTTTTTTTCAACTTTTTTTTCAATTTTATTTATTTCAATTGGGAACTCAACCCCACCTGAAAGAGACAAAGGGAGAAAGGAGAGATGGATAGAAACACTGAAATACACACATACATATTTATTTCCTAAAAAAAAACAATTCTAAATGAAAACTTAATTTGGTAATATATGTACACAGCCAATGGTGAAGATACTGGGTGTTCCTCTGGGCACACATGAACTTCCCGGTGTTGTGGTAGGGGCAGTGGTCCAGGGTAGGCTCGAACTTGTCTGTCGACCAATGGCTTGAATCATAGAAGGCCACATCGTAGATATCCACTTGGTACGACAATCCCATTTCCAACAATTTTTCCTTGAGGAAATCGTATTTTTGATTCCCTCTCACATAAATCCGATCAGCCTGGTAGAATAGGTGTCTCAGTAGGATGTCATCCATGTCTTCATAAGCTATGTAGCCGGTGTCGTATGGAATGCCATGCATCGATTTTTCCAAATATCTTACGGTGCGGCGGTCTTGAGCATCCAGGTTGGTATACGACACAGGTGTCTTGAACAAAAAGTTGTGTCGCTGACTGCCGACGATTATGGACACCTCCTTTGGATAGAAGATGCCATTGACTTGGAAGGCTTGAATGTCAACGAATGCGATACGCATGATGGCTGGATGATGAATGAACGCCACCGCCGCGCCGTAGCGATCTATGTCAAGCTTCTCATCGTTTCGGAGAGGGGATGATATTCCATCATACAATCGTGAATGATGATGCAATAGACACGAGTCCGATCGGGGAATCCCGCGCTCGATTCGATATCCAATCGTACGTCAACCGTACCGGATTTCATAGTTTCTTCCTGTTTTGAACAATCAATGACGAATAAGGCGCGATATTTGAAACTGAGGTAATCCAAAAGAGCTGACTTTTTCATGGAATTCGTATAGCTGCCGAGAAATTCCGTATAGTTGAAATGAGCTTCGGTATAGTGATTATTAGCGAAATTCAAGTGTAGACGTTCGCGAATATTTCTCAATGTGCAGGCACAAACACATCGATGCCATCTATCTCTGTCAGACTTATTCGAAAGTACCCAAACAGCTCATACGTGACAATTGCAATATGATTGCGCTCTTCAAACAGGACGAAATCAACTTGCGACACGTTTTCGATGAACATGTTTCCCCCGACATGACTTCAACAATTCAAAAAGCTGTGTTCGGAATGTTGGTCTCAAAGCCAATACGATGCCCTCGTCATAGTCAAGGACTTTGACTTGAACAATGGCAGGTACCGCAAAAACTTTGACATGTACATAAAAGTATAGTTGCATGACGCTTCACGTCATTCAACGTCGAGATGTCGGACGAGAAGGTTGTTAAAGCCTTGCGCGAACGAAAAGCGGCAGAAATGCGACGAAGTATAAAAAAGGTACCTAGCCCTAAAACTTGGAAAAAACGAACGAGACGACACGCTGACTAAACTTTTCAAACCGATATCTCAACCACTACAACAAATTGCCAAGTCTTCGAAAACCCTCAATAAATCCATTTTCAAAGTCAAGAAGGAGGAGCAACCTGAAGTTAAAGATGAACATGAGTCAGAAGGAGAAGATGAAGAAGAAGAAGAGAATTCTCAAAGCAAGAGAAGCAGTGACGAAGAATATTATTCTGACGATGACAGCATGTTGCCACGGAATTTTTCTGCAGCTGTAATGAACGAACATCTCAATCGATATCCCATCATGTCACGTGAATACATCGCTCAACATTGGAAAAATGACAAACGTATAGATAAGGTATATGGACCTGTGTATGACGTAAGCTCTCCCGGTTGGTTTTTGGGATCCAAGTCGATCCGCTTTGAAGAAGGATACATCGAAACGGGACTTCAAAAATTTGAATCAACCCCCGGACTATATCAACTGATATTTTACACCAGGCCCCGGAACTATAGCGAAGATGACTTGAACGACTACCAAGACATATTGGAGTTGACTGGATGTCATAGAAGTGCGAACGGTCGTTTGAAAGGCACTCAACGCTGGAAATATAAACACGTTATAAAATATTTGATGAGGAGAGAACGCGTCGGTCAGGGTATAAACACCGATAAATTGGAAAACAATGACAACCCAACGGATTATATCAATTGGGACGATCCCAACGAGTTGGTGGACCGTTTGAGACTTTTGGTAGGCAATCAGATAGCTGGAAATGATTATTCACATCGAAACGAAATCGTCGCCATAATCAATGAACTCCGTGAAGCCGGTTATATAGAGTAATGACATGCGCATTAGACTCATTCGCATCATGAGTGTCGACAAATTCGGTCATCGTTCTGGTGGTGGTGGTGGGGGGCGTAAGAGGGAACTACCGTTGTTGTCTCGTACCCCCTCTCTACCGCACACCCCTGAAGGTGATATCGACATGGATAACTTGAAAATATGTAATTTAAAAGATCCTACGTTTGATAGTGATGCGGCTACCAAAAAATACGTGGACACCACTGGGTCTGAATTGAAGTCTCAACTGCAACGCGATGTTGCCACATCGGCTGAAACTTCGCTAAAATCCATGAATGATGTCATTCTTCAAACAAAGAGAACACTTCGTGAACACTATAAAGAAATCTCGACTCGCGTATCTGTACAAGACACGGCAACATCGGATACCATAAAGAAAATGGCTGCCGATATGAAAATCGATTCGGATCGAATGAATCTTTTGGAGGGTAAAATTACGGAATTGTCCAAGCATCTGTTTGAAATCAAAGAAAGAATAAATACAATGTATTCGTACGATATCGAACATTCTCGTTGAAGATGTCGAAAGCTCAAGTTGTTGCAGAACTCCATAAACCGGCTAGAAATAATTATCTTCGACGACCTACGGTAATTAAAGGTTTGGACGATCTATGGCAAAAAGGACTTGGCCGAAATGAGAATGTTTTCTTCAGATAATGGGGTTTTAAAATGATTATGGTCGTCATCGACTGTTTTTCCAAATTTTTGGACTCGTCCGCTTAAATCCAAAACGGGGGGAAATCACCAAAACTTTCAATGATATATTGAATCATACGAAACGGTGTCCGAAAAATCTACAAACCGATCAAGGTACGGAATTTTTTAATGCTAAATTTCAAAGTTTATTGGAAAAACGCGAAATCAATCACTACAATACGTTTACGGTGATGAAAGCGGCCATAGCTGAGCGTGTAATCAGAACGTTAAAGTCTCAATTGTACAAATACTTTAGTTTGAACGGTACATACAAATGGATAGACATACTGCCGGAAATCACGAAAATTACAGTGACACCGAACATACAAAAATTAAATTCAAACCGAATGAAGTGAACAAACAGAACGAAAGCCGTATTCTACATCGAATTTATCGAGCGAATCGTTGGGGAAAATGCGTTGAACCGCGAAAATTCAAAGTGGGGGACATTGTTCGCATTTCCAAGACAAAGCATATTTTTCAAAAAGGTTATACGCCCAATTGGACAACGGAATTATTCAAAATAGCTCGTGTTCAAATAGGTTATCCAAACACGTATATGCTCGAAGATATATACGGTACACCCATTAAGGGGGCTTTTTACGAACAAGAATTGCAAAAAACCGCGAATCCCGATATCTATCTCGTGGAAAAAGTATTGAAAAGACAAGGAAAGAAGATGTACATTAAATGGCTCGGTTTCGATAACACGCACAACAGCTGGATAGAGGATGATGCAATAGTTTAGCATCGGCGGCGTCGACTACAAGCTATGACATGTCTGGCGTGGGTGGTAGTGGTGGGGGAAACCTCATTTATTCATTTCACGGCAACGAGACGGCGTCAGTCATCAGTCGTCATCATCTTCACCATGAGTCAAGACAGTGGTTATTGTTCGAGCGATTTATCAACCATAACGTTCGCCAGCCCCGTATCACCGCTATCACCTGAAAATTACAATCAGCAGATAGATGACATGTGCGACGGTTTCGAAATGGCAGCAAAATTGGAGGATCACTTCCTATTGGAAACCTCCTTTCCCATGACTGGCTATGAGCTGAGAATTGGATTGTCACCTGCAAGAACCTTTGGCGTAGCTATATTTCTAAGACCGTTGAACCAGTTCAAGAAAATATCGTTCAGCACCGAAGAATGGGGTCTGTTCACCGAACTATTGGCAACCCTCAGGGATGACTTCTTTTGGAGCCCGCTTCCCCTATATCCTCCCGATCTAAACGATGATGTGGAATACCAGTGTGGAGACTATTGCAAAGTTACGCAATCAGTTTGGGAAGATTGCAAATATGTTCAAGTTGAAAAACATGGAGTGAACTTTCTTCTCAACGAGGACGAAGTCGAACAGCTGATACGAGTCCACCGAAGCTTGGTATCCGATCGAGTGACCATGTTGGAGAATAAATACTTTTGTGCTCATTATAAAAATATGATTGAGGTTATAAATACATTTTCATCAATCAACCGCAAGTATGTTTCGGAAATTGGAACTTTTCCAAAAACTATGTGAACTTTCAACAGAAAATATGATGTCTAATGCATTGAAAGAATTCCTTTTCTATTATAGAATGAAAGTTGTGAATGATTTATGTCTTCAATAAATGTATGTGTGTATTTCAGTGTTTCTGTCCAACTATCCTTTCCCCCTTTTTCTCTTTCAGGTGGGGTTGAGTTCCCAAATGAAGAAATAAAATTGAAAAGAATAAAGTTGAGAAAAATACTTGAGAAAAAACTAAAAAAATAAAGTTGATGAAAAAAAGTTGAAAAAAAAAAGAAAATACTTGAGAAAAATAATCAAAAGTGACAACAGTCGTTTTTCATTCAATAATCAAAGTGGCTGTGACGTCACGACTTGGTCTGTCACATTTTCATAGTTGGTCTGTCACATACATAGAATTCAAAAACTGTCATAGGTGTCAGAACTGTCAAATGTCATCCTAGGTGTCAGAACTGTCAAATGTCATCCTAGATGGCAGCACTGACACAAAACGTTTCATGTCACAGACTATTGACAGCTGACAGTTGGGTGTTTGAACAGAGCTGTTCCGTCATTCGAAGTTTGACTGTTGTTCGATATGGATGTGTATGAAGACAGATTAGCGACATTTCAAAATTGGCATCACCCATATCCCAAAGAAAGATTGGCCAGAGCTGGATTCATTTATACTCAGAGAGAAGACATTGTTGTTTGTCTGAAATGTCGAATTGAAGGATTTAGATGGCAGTTGGAAGATGATGCTCAACTTGATCACTTCAGTTGGAGTCCACATTGTGAGTTTTTCACAGAAGAAAAAGCTGCCACTCTGAGGAGACGTATGCAGCTCGTAGATTGTCTTTTACCCAGAGACGAGGTAACAACGAACACACCTACCAACAGCAGCAGCGTTCACGAAGATACATCACCATCCTCCTCATCAATGTCATGCAAAATATGTTTGGAAAAGGATATGAACGTGGTTTTCATGCCGTGCAAACACTTGGTCTGCTGTTCGGAATGCTCAATGAAATTGGACAATTGTGCTGTGTGCAGAGCCCCAATTCAATACTATTTGAAAGTGTTTGTATCTTAGAGAGAGAGATGATTCAATATACAGAATGTGAAAATCAACTTGTGTATTTTGTCTCATCCCACAAACCTTTGAGGTTATGTTTGGAAAAGTAGGGTTAGAATTCCCACCTCATGTGAAATTTGAGGTTATGGTTCCTCTGAAAGTGGGTTATGTTTGAAAAAGTAAGGTTAGAATCCCCACCTCATGTGAAATTTGAGATTATGGTTTCTCTAAAAGTGAGGTTATGTCACTCACAAAGAACGCTGATGTTCGAGGGTGAGACTGAATGACGTCATCGTTTCTTCGACTTGTTCAGACAGGTTTAGACAAGTTTAAACTTGTCTGAACTTGTCTGGACTGGTCTCTCTATTCAGGAAACCATTGAATGAAGTGATGACACAGAGCTGCCATCATTTTATTCTAGGTTCTGTATAATAAATAAAAATCAAAGTCTTTATACACTTATTTTATTGATTCATATATTTTGAGTATAATGGATATAATAATATATTGGCTGATTCGATATATACAATGGCTATGTGAGAGAGAGAGAGTGATGGAGAAAAAAGCATTCATTTTCGGTTATCACGCTAACACAATAAATGGAAATTTTGGAGAAAGATTATTAAATACAAGTTGGTTGGGGGTGGAGGTTGGCTATTCATTCATTATGCTATAATGGCCCCAAGCAAGTGTATCGTTCGATCCGGGGATGAGTGTTCTTTTATCGTCGAATGGACTTAGAGCGATTTTGTTTTGTTCAACACTAAAAACATTATGGGCATATGAACGGATGCATCGTTGACTAGTCGATTTTTCCCTCTGATCTCTAAGACAATCGACATAGTCTTCAAAGGAAATTTTATTTTCTACAACATTATATCGGACTCCTTTGGATTTTTAACACATTTTCCACCCTGAATTTTATAGGTGTATAATTTTGAACGGAGTCCGACGAAATCTGTCATTATACATCAGTTCGCTTCATCTTTCATCAAACCTGGAATTTTTCTTGTTTACCTGCGGAATACCGTACGAGTTTTCGCATGGGTAGTCGCTCGTATCGAATTTTTCCAAGTTCTCCCCGATTAAATCTCTATACACATCATCGCATTTAATTTCGTATATGAGAGAATCCGTATCCGTGTACATCAACTTACACTGATTGGTCTCGAATTTTTTCAACATGAATTTATAGTGAAAATCGTAGACACAAATTTTGGAAATATCTAAAATAGCCATACCGATATAGAGGGGTTTATTGAATAGCAGTTCAGACCTGTTCATTTCGATAGCCATCAAGTTTTCATCGAAGATGGTTCGATTGTGGAATTTCGGGTTACTTATTAAATTTTTCGCCCCATACCTACCCTCCCATTTATTGACCATTTTCACCACTCTGTGCTTCCTAATGTTTTCCATGGTCTTTCCGAAAATACTGTTTATAGCCAATTTATAGTTGTTTTTCCGAAAGTGGTTGTAGCTTGGGCGCGTAATTTTGTATTTAATTCAATGTAGGGTTGCAGCCATGCCGATTGTTTGAACTGCAACACTCTGTGAACTTTTTTGAGGAGAAGGCCGTTCTCTAAAGTTTGTTTTAATATTCGATAATGTACGACATAGTTTTCCTTGTTGTACAGGGTGGTCAATAATTTTGGTAATTTTGAACCTGGAGGAGTTCGATGTTCTGCACAAAGTGGAAAATCTTTATGTTCATCGTGTATTCCTTCGGGGTATTCCAAATCAACTTCGAAGATGTAGCCGATATCTGAAGTATCCGACACCTCCAGAGCGTTCAAATTATCGAAATTTTCGACCCATTTGAACCCTCCAGAGGGTAAATACTCCCTCATAGCCCATCCATAGAGGTTATTCACGTCCAAGTATAATAAATATTTGGAGGGTTGTTGAGGATCATACCTCTCCCCATATATTTATTATTAGCTTGAGAGAATCGGTTACAACACTGACTTATACCGCCCCGAATCCCTTTTTCCACAAACAAAAGCATGTCGACATCTTTGATAATCTCCAGCTTACACTTTGTATACTTTAACATGCATGACCATGAATAGCCAGGCATGGTATAGTACCAAGCGGGGTCGAGTCCATAAGTGTCGTGACCCAATTGTCGGAAATTTTCAAAGACGTCACATAACAATAAAATATCGGTTTTCATGTATAAGTCAGAGTAGTCGCCCAATGTTGCCAAATCGAACGATTGCCACACCTTCTGGGCATGTTGGTATTCATGCTCGGAGATATCGCAATCGTTCAGCTGATTGTGGAATTTATCGATATCTGGCAACGCTGTAATCTCGAGTTTCTCCATGGAATCCACAAAGTCGTAGGGGAATACCCCTTTGCGCGTGATTAGTGAAAATTGTTGATCGTTTAAATTTTGAAATTCGCGCTTTGTATTACAGAGATCTTCCACTCTGAGCGTGCGCACTAACTCGTCCAGGCTAGCGCCCATGAATCGAAAAGAATCAATGAAACGGAATTTAATGTCTGTCTGTTCGTCGTATTGTGTGAAAGATATATATTTCTCTTTGTTTATTGGAAGAAGACTCACCCTGCCTCGTCTCGCAATATCTCGAATAATGAAATGACTGTCGTAGCCGCTAAGATTATGGAAAACAATGGGGAGCACAAAGGATTTTTTATAGTTGAGGTTGCATGGGTTTTGATGTGCCCATCCTCTAAATGCACCTGTGAAATGATTATGGTCGGCTACAATCATTTGATCTTTCTGGAAAGGTTTCTCGCAAATATGACAAGTTAAATCCGCTGCCGTTCTTATGGGATTGACAGACATGGGGACAATTTTAAAATTTTTTCCCCCAACGAATTGGGCTATGGCTTTCAATTGTTCCGCGAACCATTCCATCGAATCCAAACCTCGATGGCTATCGTAATATGACAGAGTGTCATCATAATTACATTTGAAATATAAGCCTGCGCTATAGGGAATATGTTTTTGGTATTTCGCCGTTTTGGACTTGGTTTCATCATCAGTGAACGGTTCCAAAATCGATTCAAAATTGGCATATATCACAAATGGAACCATTTCTTTGTGTACAAAGTCCTTGAACTCGACATGGTCATATTTTGGGAAGGAAATCTTGTAATGATTAGCTTTTTCACAATCAACAGTATGATTGTCTAATTTCTCCTGACTACCAAAATAATTTAACATCTATCGCAAATGAATTTTTTATGATGATTCTTACTTATTTGTGAGCTAACCAATCGGGAAAGATCTTTAATACAACAATAATGGAATTTAATGTCTGTCTGTTCGTCGTCTTCGTCAATTTCCGGCGGTGCCTCGTAATCATTTAATTTTACAGAGTATTTATTTTGAATCATGAGTAGGTTAACATGTCGAGCCAATTTTTCTTTTGTAAGTCTCGTCGGTACAGTTGTGAAAAATGTATGTGCGTCGTCATCGTTTTTCGCTGATGATTTAACCAACTCCAAAATATATACGTTCCGAAATGCTGTTAAGTTTTTCGAATTTTGATATTTGGCCGAGAGTTATGGGAAATTCCAACCCCTCCATATTCAGAACGGTTGACCAATGAGGGTATTTTGATGTACGCTGTGCATCTTTTTCTACAGGATACAGAGCGGACACGACTGCCCATCCGAAACAATTGTTGTCGTCGGTATTTCGCACGTTAATACAAGCCTTTTTTGTAGCAATGGCTTGTGGAAGTTCGATGAAAGATGTACCCCCTTTGCCCAAACCGGATTGATTGATATTTACTTCCAAATTTACGATTTTTTGTAATGCCCACCCGCTTTCTTTCCCACAAAATTCTTCCAATTTATTGCCCAATTTATCTACAACAAATTCCTGGAACCACCCCTGTAAATCTGTTCCCCTATCAATCACTTCGTTTTTAGTATTGAGATATTTCAAATCGAGTTTTTCCTCATCCAAGCCCATTTTGACGAATTCCCCGCAAAAACAAGTATTAACCTTCAGCATGGGGAATTTTTGCAACATGTTATTGATTCTACGTTTGAAAAGGCTGAAGGCGTCTTTGAAAAATTGAATGGTATCTTTATGTGTCAAATTTATGATTACCCCTTACGAACTCGTCCCCGGAACGTCGACTTTAAATCTTCCCAAATGACTCTGCTTTCTAGATTTTTTGACAGCCAACCCTGACCCTCCACCCTAAATGTTTAATGAAATTACGACATGTTTTAAATGCCCCAAATTTGTTTCCAATTTCCTCAATATTCCGATGGAACTGTTGGCAGAAATTTTGATACCCTTTGTACAAAGCCGAATACTATAAGTTAAATGTTTTAGCCATGTTTCACGTTCCATTGGACTGGATTTTTGTTTGAGAAGTTTTTGAGCCTCCCTGTATTTAATAATCATCTCATCGCTGAGAGCGGCAATTTGTTCAGAATTCATGGTTATTTAAAAAAAAACGAGAAGAATGAATGCTTTTTCACAAAATACAGATATAGTTTCTCTCTCTCTCACCTTGATTTAATGGAATACAGCCGTCCCAGTTGTCGTCGTCGTCGTGGTGGATGGAGGGCCTTAGTTTTTGTTGATGATGAATGGTCTAGTTTTTGATGAATTCAAAGACTGGTATCTTCGTTGTGGATGGTTTTATGATGATTGAATATTCTCGAGGTTTGAACTCGTCGATTTTCGGTTGTAACACCTCGAATACCTTCCTTGGTAGGAAGACTGATTTGGCTTCCAAATCGGCTACTATTGTGTCCCCGTACTTCGTTTTGACTGCTCTCAATTTCTCGATTAGCATGGGCTTGTTTAGCGGCAATGTTGATAGAGCTACGGTTTCCCTGTAGCTACTGCTCTTAACAGCGTTTATTTCTGCAAGATTCATCTATAATAAATAAACAATCCCTTAAAATGTTTTGCAGAAAAAACAATCCCTCCCCGTAAACAAATAGAAAAAACCCCACCCTCGATATATGAAGAAAAACTCAAAGTACCCTTTTGACATACAAAAAAAAAGGTTTTGAAAAAAAGGAAAACAATAAAATAAAAACTTACGTTTTTAGATGTTTGGTAGATGCACACACACAAACTCAGAGAGCAAGAAAGAGAGCACTGAATAGAACGATGTTTACAGTTCAGAGGACAGATGAAGAATGAAGCTGACGGTGGGGATCGGTCACCCACATCAATTTCCTACTGCGCAATTCGAAAACTGCCAACTCAACAAAATTCTCAGAACTGGATGATGCAATCATTTGACCTTGAATATGCAAACGGATCCGTCCTGCTTCCATGTCGCCGACAGTGCCTTAGTCCGCTTAGATACAAATACGAATAGTAATCATATGAATGAAGTTATCCCACGGTTCGAGCGTGCAGCTGCATACTCTCTTATCTTGTTAATGTAAACAAACTCTTTCACAAAGGATGCCGCCGCCGATATCTTATCTCAATGTAAACAAAGGATGCCGCCGATTTCCGGTCGCTTAAATAAACAACTGATAAGAAGTGCTGACGTAGATAATATTCCTGCAAAGACTTGTCGGTTGAGTCATAGCCGCATCATCGCTGGCTCCTCCCACTTTCCAAAATGGCCACCGCCATTCACGTGACATTCAGTCTTCCGTCCGACCAATACCGTTGACGAAGGCAGGACACACCCATTCAGTCTTCCGTCCGACCAATGCCGTTGACGGATATTGGTTGACACCCCTATTTCAATATGCTGCTCGGCTATTGGATAGCGGCCGGCGGCTATCACCACTCCCACGACCTATCACAGCTCTCCCCACCTCCCACTCTCAATCACACCTCCCATACAAACAGGCTGCCACCATTCCGACCAATCACAGGCCACTCATCCCCCCCACCCCTACCCACATACAACCATCCCCACCCCTCTCACCGCCTCTTTTTCACAAACCCCTCCCACAACGAACCGCCCATGACCGCCACCATCATCCCTACCCCACCCGAAAACCACCCCCTCACTCGCCAAAACCCATCCCAAAATAGGGGTTGCGCCAGAACCGGCATAGCATATCTACTAAAGACATTGTGATTTCTCGATAGATGGCACGGAGTGGCACATCAACTTTAAAATTTCAAATAGTATAGGGGTCAACTGACACATCGTTGAAAAGATATCTGAATTATCTTTTCAACTATTTAGCTTTTTTTAATGTCGTCAATACGTTTTTACCCAATATGCATTTGAAATGTGAAGCATAACAAAATTTCAAATGCATATTGTGAGAGAAAAAATAGACAAAATAAAAAAAATGTTGATGGTTGTGAAGAGAATTTAATTTTATTTTCAATGATGTGCCACTTGACCTCCACGCCATCTATCGAGCAATCACGATGTCTTCTATTTCGGAGAGTAGTATCTGTGATATCATTCAAAATAGTTTTGGTCGGTCCCATTGTTCTATGTCGAACCATTCAAAAGTTAACAGGGTGGGAAGGAGGGAGTATAAAAAGCCGCACTCGCAATTGTGATTCCGTAGAACAACCATAGTTAAAAGGAAAATTGAATGTGCAACTCGACCTCTATGCCTTTCGAAATTTCCAAGTTGATGTACCCACAGCGCCCTCTGTCGAGTAATTATAATGTATCTTTTCTCAAAAAGTGGGACCAGTAATACCATTCAATATATTTCATGTCTCATTCTTTCACATCAAACCGTTCAAAAGTTATCGAGGTAAGGGTACCATTCAGATCCGCATTCATACTTGACATTTCGAATGCATATTGTGAAAAAAACATTCGAACGAAATTCGAAAAAAATTGGATGGTTGAAAAAAGAATTGAATTATATGTTCAACGATGTGCCCTTCGAATTATGAAGCACCGCAAATGAATTTCGTTTCCGAATAACTTTTTAATACAGAAGTGGATGACACCGATCATCCGTTTCCAAATTTTGATACTGATTTCCAGAATGAAATGAAAATGATGAATCGAGTCAAACAAATTATCCTGGAAATTTTGAAACATATCGCCAATATATCAACCAAATGTAGAGCTATTGGTAATTTCCTTCAATTCCTCCGATTCGAGCAAACTAGAATATTATGTTCACTAGAATACAATTTGAAATTCCATATCGATATAGGTTCGACGAAATCATTTATCGATTCCAATTCAGCATATGAATTGTTCCCAATGATCCATTCATAGTGTCAAAAATGTATCGAACAATCAGCATGATTTTCAAGTGGGTCACAATGTTGTTATTCTGCAAAACACGAATTAGTGCCAAACAAAACCAAGAGGTTTTAAAAGTGACGACTGATGGTTTGATCGAAGGAGTCGACATTGGGCTTCTGCCGTGCCCAAAAGGGCAATGGGGGCAGTAAGAGAGTTGGAAGGATAAGAAGCCCTATTATCCATTTGAAGATTATGGTTTTTGGAATTAGTCCACATTTATTTCTGTAAGTAAAAAATATCTGCTCTATACATTTGAAATTCCAAACTAGGTACTAGAAGGGATTGATTGTTTTATTTTAATAAATATTTTTCTATATTTTTTTACAAAGTGTTTTCAATTATTAAAAGGTCAGAATCTACCTAGTTAGTCGTGAACAAACCCCAATTCACGACAAGTGGTGGAGGTGCCGTGTTTTTTTTTGTGTGGATCCATTCTTCATAATGGATCAATTCCAATTTTGTAATCTATTCCAAAGTATATTGAGAAAATAAATATATTCAGTAATCAACTATTTCACAGTAGGACTCGAACTTGACCTAGATTCCGGTACAGCTAGGTAGAATTTGCTGACCCATATGTTCTATTGTAAATGAATCGCTTCTACATATGTGCAACAATAGCGTTTTGAATAATAACTTTGACGAAGGTACGCTATATGGTAAAATGAACACGATTTTTTTAATGGAAATAATAAGTAAACGCTATTGGTGCAAAAGTTATTCTAACGATTTAATTTCAGGAAAATAGTATTTTATGTATCTGTTTTTCGTAGTGATTTTGTTATAACATTTGGATAAGTTGTTTTTCGATTGGGAATATGATTTCTGATGGAGCGAATATCAAGATCATTTTTCAGATCTTGGGGAATTATTTTCTCACAGGATTTTGATGTTTACAGGAGATTTGGGAGATTTACACTTGGAGGTTTTGGGGATAAATGGTTAATTCTTTTATTTTAGGAATGAGACAAGGATTAATTTTGGGAAAAACACTTGTTAGCCAGAAGAAAGCGGTTGTTTTTGGAAATTTTTGTGGATGAAAAATTTAGATATTGGAGAAATAATAGGCCCAAATGGAAAATATTTTTATGAGTGGTTAGAAAGGGCAGTTGTGAGGAATAGGGACCGTATTGAGTAAAAAGTGGGCCCCAATTAGCCCGTGTTGAAGATTTTGGCGGTTGGAAGAAGCTGTTGTGGATTTTGCATTTTGTTTTGCTCCTGATTGAGGGGGATTTTGTGAGCTGTTGAGAAGAGCAGGATTAAGTGAGGAGCTGTTTGGATGAAATTAGGAGCTTCCGATGAAGAATTTTTGCTGCTGGTAGAACCAGTTACTGATTTCAGGCCCCTATTGATGGTAAAAGCGATGTATTATTTTAGGGCTGCTGGATGTAAGCAGTCGATAAAAGTGGTTCTCTGCTTGTGATACAGATGATTTTTGAGTAATTGAGAGCAAAGGCCTTAAAAAAATGGAAAGTGCGATTGTATACAGAAAACTAGTGGTAAAAAAATTATTATTTGCTGATTGCAATTCAATCTTCGTTAGGGTGTGTGCCCGTAAAGTAGTTGTTTGTCGGCAACTATGAGTTTTGTTATAGCGATATTAGTCTGCAGGCAGAGTGAGTTGCCTTTTTGTAGCTGCGGTGGGCGCCGAGAAAGGGTGGGCCCAGGAAGATGTTCTGCTGACTAAGGCAGGGTCATTATGAGGATTGAAGAAGATGTTGTTTTAGTGAGTCAAGGTAGGACCACATTGGATATTTTTTTGAGGAATTGGTGGCTCTATAGAAAATGGGCATATAGTAGGTCGAGGTAGGACCATGATTGGGAGAATACGGAGGTCAAGGTAGGGTGATAGTGGATAATTTTTTTTGCAGGGAGATATTAGGTTCTTGAGGATAGGGGCGTGGTCAGCTGCTAGCAGCAGATGAGATGCTGTGCGAGGACGGTCTGAGGAGAACCAACAATGTGATTTCGTGGGACGGTAGTTCCTGCAGAGTGTTGGAGATTTTACTGTTCGTTTTTCTTTCTTACCGGCGATTTAGTCGCGTTTGTTAAGCAATTTTCAGGCGTTTTCATAGCGCCCTCTATAGGTATTTTTATGTAATTAGACACGTGTCTTATACGCTTTTTGCTCTGTGGAAGGGGGCCGTAGAATTTCTCTACCAGGGGGAAGTACACCAGCTGGCGGAGTAAAAGTCCCGCGACTCGGGAGTCCTACATATGTTATTGGAGTATAATTAGTTAGATTAGGAATTGTATTAGATATATATGAAAGGAGGAAGCTGAACAATTTTTTTGGTAGAAGTTTCGGGGAAAAAAGTAAAGGTTTTCACGCCCCTGAGTTCAGTTTCATATAGAGAAAAGCTGGGACCGACAAAGAATGCGGAAACGGATGTGATTCACGGAGCCGCATTTTGATGTGTAACGATCCATGGTGTCTAGTGAATGAAGAGTAATTAATTGATTTCCATTTTATGTTTTAGGTACATGATAAGAAATGTGCACAAACGATACTTCCGTCATGGGATTTTGATTGAAAAAAAGGAGAAGATTCATGGAAAAATATGGTATGAGGCCATGGCCAACATGTCAATTCAATTTGAAGGGTGAAGTATAAAACTAGTAAAAAACTGTGCACAGTATTTTAGTGGATGAGTATTTGAATGAGGTAGGGTGGAAATGAATGAGGGTGGTTAAATGCGGAATGCGAGTGTAAAATTGTTTTGTTGCATCCTGTTTTTAATCCTAGGCGATTAATTTCAGGATATCACATTACAAAAATTTACCATCGCAATGTGAAAATGGATTTTTTTCAGAGTAAGGAAGTGAGTAAGATATTTGTTTTCCAGTAATAGTAATGGGTTTATTATGGAAACAAAATAATTTTTCAATATTATTTGAATTTGTTTATTTAAAGATACGAAGCGATTTATTGTAAAAACATGGTTATAACGATTATATGTAGAATTTGGGGGGCACGCTATAGAAATTTGTTCATAGGATTTGTTAGTGATGAGGTTCATTATTTTTCGTATATCTTGGGGCACGGTATTTGCCATGTAATTGGATGGTAGTATTATATTCAGAAATTGATTTTTTCCATTGTTATAGATAATAACCCCTGTAAGCAATGCCGAAGAGTCGTAAGCCTTGTACCACTCCAAGAGAAGCCCTTCACAATATGGAAGAAATAATTCGAAATATAGTATCCAAGCCAGTCAAGCCAAGTCTCTGAGCGTATAGACAGGTCAAGTTGTGCCATTTCACGCCCAGTCACACTGAGCCATATTGAGTTCAACCAAGCTATGCCATGTCTAGTCAGGCTGAGCCTTGCCCAGACCACTCCAACTCTACTCCACTCGAGCTATGCAGAGTACAGTCAGGCGGAGCCATACCAATTCCAGCTGGTCAGAGTCATGCCAAGCCAAATCTGACAAGTCTAACCAGGCCTAGCATCATTATTGAGTCCACCTAATAGGCCAAACCATGCAAAGTCGGTTACCGACAAGCCATTTGGGCCCAGTTGCTACACCGAACTGTTACGGACCAAACAGTCCTACATCTACCTATGCCGGAAAAAGCCAATGCCAGTAAATGAATGAAGATGCTGCGGAGAATAGAAGAATCCAGGAGGAGATGGTGCAAGCGGACGTCTTCTACATATTTTCATTTATATATTTGTATCATATGGTCATTTGTATTTTTGTATTGTATTGTAATATGTATATTTATTTCTTATTGAAGAAAATACATTTTTATGGTTTCTGTAAACCTGTATCGACTTATCAGTTGTTCTGAAATATTATCGCTCGTGGCGCGCGATTTTGGCCGGAGGGGTATTGTCAAAAATGTATCGAACACCCCGTAGAGTGAAACAATCAGCATGACTTTCAAATGGGTCACAATGTTGTTATTCTGCAAAACACAAATCAGGGACAAACAGAAACAAGAAGTTTTAAAAGTGACGACTGATGATTTGATCGAGGAGTCGACGTTGGGCTTTTGCCGTGCCCAAAAGGGCAATGGGGCAGTTAGAGAGTTGAGAGGATAAGAAGCCCTATTATCCATTTGGAGATTATGGTTTTTGGAATTAGTCCATATTTATTTCTGTGAGTGAAAAATGTCTGCTCTATACATTTGAAATTCATAACTAGGTACTAGAAGGGATTCATTGTTTCATTTTAATAAATATTTTTCTATATTTTTTCACAAAGTGTTTTCAATCATTGAAGGGTCAGAATCTACCTAGTTAGTCGTGAACAAACCCCAATTCACGACAATAGTATCCACTGTATTTCAAAAATATTCTCATAAACATAGTACTACACCACCTATACCAAAAATTTTCAATATTTCTGGAAATTTTATTCATTCAAATTTCACAAGATTTTTCATGGATTGATCGGAATTGATGATTTGGAATTATTGCAAGCTAATGTGGATATTAATGGTGGTTTTCTCATTACACCTCATTCGAAAATAAAATTCAGAACGATTTGAATTGTATTTATATATTTCCACGAAGTGAGCAAGTGATAAAAATTCAAACAACCATAGGAAACGTAGAAATTATTATTCCCTACCAAGAAATACATAGTTTCGAGTTTCCAGAAAGCTTATCTATAGCGAAAAACAAAGAAGCGATAATGGCCACTAATACTACGGAAAAGATAACGCTAGATTTCTCTGAACCCGTAGTTGTTGTAGAATTCGACGAGGCATGTATAAAATAATTTGATTTCAACCCCTTTGACGAGACGAAAAAACTTACACTGGACTTCTCAAATATCAGGTTCAAATAATTGAAGAAGAAAAATCGATGATTAAAATAAAATTTTTTGGACATTTTTTACTTTGACATCTTATAAAAACTACCGAAGAAATCCATCTATATACAAAACTTGTAGGTATCCGTTTATTCGCAAAAAATAAGTTGAGTTTCTAATTCGGAAAATGTTGAATCAATCCCAATTTGGGTGGTTTCCAAAAAAAATGAATGCCACTGGCACCCAAAAATAGAGGGTATTTGTTGATAACCAGAAATTAGAACACAAAACTATCGATAACAAGTACTCTCTGCCTACTATTCGATGACCTTTTAGATGGGTGGGGCGGATGTCAATAGTTCTCAACCCTAGATCTTGCCAGCGGTTTTCACCAGCACGAAATGTGTGAGGAAGATGTTGAAATGACAGCTTAAAGTTCGAAAAATGTACATTATGAATATATTTGTATGTCTTTTGGGCACAAGAATGCCCCATCTACGTTCGAGAGGGTTATCGAAAATATTTTTAGGGGGATTCAAAACTTCTTGTTTATTTGAATGACACTATTATTTTTCCAACTTCCTTCCAAGAATACAGGAAGGTTACGAGCAATATTCCAGAGACTTAGGCAGAGACTTGGAGAATCTAACTCAAAATTTAGTTAAAAATATCTGAATTTATGCTCAAAGATGTAGCCTATCTTGTTCATATAGTTACACTAAATGGTGTTAACCCGAATCCTGATGAAGTTAATGTAATAAAAAAAATCCCAGTTCCAAAAACAACAGAACAAATTGAAGGCTTTCCAGGTTTATTAGGTTATTACCGTAGGTTTATGAATGATTTTGCAAAGTAACTGAACCACTAAATGAATGCCTTAAAAAGGAGCCAAAATTATTCATGATGAAGAGTTTTTGACATGTTTCGAAACGAGTGATAATTCAGTTATAACGAGCCAATACTTCAATACCCGTATTTTTTAAAAAATTGAGCCAAGCGTCTATCGGAACAGATCTTTCAGTAGCGTACGCCTCAAGAACTCTCAATGAGGTGAATTTTAGTACAATCGAGAAAGAACTATCATCGGCAATTGTTTGGGCAACCAAATACGTATTTGGCAGAAAATTTATTATCATAACTGACCATAAATTTCTTCAATTGATATTTTCATTGAAAGAGGGCGAATCAATTTTGAAGGATGTCAATACAATATTATATATATAATAAAAGCAATATCTAACACGAAGGCCGTCTGTTTTTCCAGCATCGAATTACACACAAAAGGAACGAACGATATATTTGGATATATCGCCCAATTCAACGAAGAAATGTCAAAAATAGACCAAGACAATAACCTTCCAACATAGGATCCAACTGGACATTGACAAAAACAAAAACATCGAAGGACAAATTCCAATTGATGAACATGATGAAGACGAAGAAAATCCTATTGTTAAAATATCAATTCCAGAAACTCTGGTTTATCACGGACAAAATAAAATTATTTCTCAATCAGTACCCCATTCACCTGTAAAACTTCGAATAACGATTTTGTTCGAAAAGAAAAACGACTAAACGAAAATAATTTCGAAAAGGATATTGTTAACTTTGTCAAAGATAACATTGCTTCAAACGAAAAGTATCATCATTATTCCGAAAGGTCAGAAAAATCCTAACCTTTTTGCGAAGTGACTAGGCACAATTTCAATTAGCATTCTTTGAAGTTCAAAAGACGCAAACTGGAACTTGTTGACGTTACGGCTAAAACTGAAATCCCAGAACTGATGCAAGCATATCACGAAGAGAAATTGACAAAACGGATCAAAAACTGAAAAACGATATTATTTGCCCCATATGAAAGATTCAACCCAAACTTATATTAATGAATGTGAAATATATCACCAAATAAGTAATGAAGTCATTCCATCAATCCTTCTGTGATTATTCATATAGATATCTACACCTTGAAGAAACACTTTTTCTTTTCACGATAATAGATAGTTTTTTGGAATACGCGCAAGCAATTGCAATTTTTGTCTGGCACTGATGTAGCGAATAATCTCCTGACATTTTTTTCACATCACGGAGTACCACTTCAAATTATTGAAGATGATGGTTCTGAATTCAAAAATTTCGTTATTGAGGAACTTCCAAAATTGCATAAAATCAGTGTTTATTTCATTTCCCCAAATTATCTGCAATCGAAAGGGCAAATGACCCTACTCAACTATTATTGAACATATCAGACTTCTCAATACCAGAGGGTTCTTCAAAACACCCTCTCAAATCAAAATGATTCAGCTAAAATATTAAAACTAATCGATATAATCAATGGTTATATAACAAACAAAAATATATTCAATGACTCAGAAAATATTTTGATCAACGATTATTCGCACGAACACAAAGAAAGAACAAATTACTCCACTCGCAGATAAACGAAAGCAAAAAAAAACATTTCAAGATTGAAAAAAAACAAACATGAAAAAGTACACATTAATGAAAGAAAGAGGGAAAGAGTGTTTGTATTACCTGTATAATTATTCATTCATTGTGCAAAGCGCTTTTCGCTAACAGGCCATCATCGGTGCTTATCTAAGGTTGAAAAGATAAAACAATTAAAATTAAAAGTTGGTTGAAATTAGGTTAGGTGAATACCCGTCCATGTTCCTCGATAAACCATTAATGAATTCTATTCTTCCACAATTGTTAGAAATGCACATATGTATTGGATAAGGGAAACATTTTCTATTTGTAGTCGGTGAATTATTGATATAATTGTTTCAACGGGATTAAACTTGAAATGTCTTATTATTATTCGTTTTTGAAAAGTCATCTGTCGAGCGGCTGCCGCACTGTTATTCTGATAACATCCTGGATAAGATGCCTAAAAACCCTGGTGTAATCACTGATTCGATTTTGTTTAGAATTTTTGTGGAACAACAAATGAAAAACGTTAAATTCTGCTAAGAACTTCATTAGTAGATGGCGCGGTTGAGGAATGTTGTTGTTTGTGTCACGCAAAATGTCAAACTATGAAATTTTCTTTTTCTGTCAACGTTACTTCATGCAAAAAATTGTGAATTGATCGTTTACAAAGATTATAGTTCTATGAACAAGATCCCGCTCAGAACAGTTGGCGCGAAAATGAGATGAAATCCTCGAAACTTACTACAATGTGTACATCTGTCTGTCAAAAATAAGATTTTTCTTGAAGTCTACCTGGAGATTTTTTCAAAGTGATTTCTTCTCAAATGGTCGTTTTGGGATCATGGAAACATCGTTCCATCAAACTTTCCGATACAAACTATTACCAAGCCATTCACTGCCCATCTCTGCCGGACTATTACCTCTCTAACAACCTTCTGACATGGACAAAATCAGAGAGTTCATTGTAGATATCATAAAATCTGTTGATGAAGTTGAGAAATCGATGAATCCTGGTGTGCGACAGTCTGGGCTGCTTCCAGTTATCTTAGAATAACTTCTCCGGAAAAGGTGAGCCCTACTAACAAAGGTGAGGGGAGAAAACAATAATCTAAATGATTCTCTTTTATTTTTCAATAACATCCCACATGATATAATCGGAGAGGGAGGGTGATCCAAACCAAGCAGTTGTTCGGAAGAACAAGGCCCACTCCCAAGATCGATAAGGTTAATGACTATGATTAGGATAATTATCACTTTTCAATAAACACATGAATTTCACAAGTAAGCGTGGACTTTTCATTCTATGAAGATATCTTGATTTTGGCTAGTGAATTCCGAACCGTCACAGAGGGTCCCATGGCTTTTGGAAAAAATATCCACTTTATTTAGAATTTTCAAATACTTTCTGATCAGAAGATTGTCATCTCATGGGAAAATTTTTATACAAAATATAATATAAAAAATAAATATAAAAGAAATAATAATATTATTTGATTGCTAGTTACTAGATACAATACAATCACAAGTTGAAAGAATTATTACAATGGGCAAAGGTATTCAGAGAAGATTCACATTAATTTATAATTACGAGTCATTTTACTATTAGTGGAGTAATATTAGATTTTAGCTTCAGAAAGTTAGGGACTGCGGAACTTTTTACTGATTAGTGTGATGTGAGGAACAACATATAAAAAGTTACCAACCGTAAAGTGTGTGCCTAATTTATTATTTAACAAATAAGTTGCAAAATTACATTGTTTATTGAATATCTTGAAAAATATATAATTTACAAAAAAAACTGATATCGCCATTCGAAAGAATGAGAAATTCTACATGAAAAAGGTATATAATTTTTTTTCTAATGATAACTGTAAGCTGCAGATTTTTTTTTATGTACGAAAACGTGAGGTAGTGACTCTGAAGTGCATTTCTGAGGAGCACGTAGCCACGAGCGCGCTTCACTTAATTTGTTGAAACTTTTGATCTAATTCATATAATAAAGCTTAAAAAATTTTGAATGGAAGAAGGAAAAAGTAGCTAACAAGATGTCTCGTTTTCAAATGTAAAAAAAATGAATAGGAATAGTACATATATGAAGTTACGTCAAAGTAATCAATCATAAAATTTTATTTAAAAAAATACAGTCGTCAACATATTGAATAATTTCAAAAAATGAACGAATGCATGCTTCAAAAATTAAAAACTCTAGTTTAAAATGTGATATTAAGATTTTTTCAATGTACTTTCTGAAGCTTGTAATGTGAACTTCAAGAAGTTTGATTGATTTTATAAAAAAATTGATTAATAATAAAATTTTGCCAAAAATAAACAAATGTTGCTCCAAAATACATGAAATTTTTTGTAAATTAATAACGTTTATATAGAAAAAAAATAAGTTCAACTAACCAACATATATTTATATTATGACCTCAAACAAGATATACGCAGCGTGATATATATTTTTTTCTTTTTTAAATATAAGTGTAAATTGTATCAAATACGAAAATATTGCGTTTTTTAGTTAATTGACGAATTGTAATTTTTATAAATGAGTTCCGGGTTAAATTTTTGTTTAGAATAGAATATAAGTTTATTTCTGATTTACTTTATATTGGATAAATATCATATTTGAATGTTAGAGAGAGATTGAACATCAGAGAACACTTGATCGGTTAGTTAAGTGCTCACCTGACGCCCTACGTATACTAGTGGAGTAATATTAGCTTTTAGAAGTTGGGGGTTGATGGTATTACTGTACATCAGTGATGATGTTGGGAACAACATATAAAAAGTAACCAATCGTAAGGTGTGTGGTTAATTAATTATTGCGGAAATGTGAGGCGGCGACTCTGAAGTGCAGCGCTGGAGAGCACTCAGCCACGAGCGCTTTATACTAAATTAGTTATAACTTTTGATCTAATTGATTGAATTAACATAACAAAAATTTAACTGAAAGGAGCAAAGTGCAGCTAACGAGAAGTCATGTTTTCAAAAGTGAAAAAATATGTATAGGAATAGTACGTAAATAAAATTACGTCAAAACAAAATTCTGTCAAAAATCTTATTTTATTTTTTATTTTTAAGATAAACATCTGAAAATAAACCTCTCGAAAATTCTATATAATACTGACATGAGTACACGAAACAGTTTATTCTAGAATATGTTACATCGATCGATCAACCTCAAAATATTTGACAACGAATTGAGATAACCTTGAAGGCGACAAAAGCACAATCACAGAACGGATCAGAGACAAATCACAAAAACACCCTGTGTGGTCTGTAATTGCAGTTTACTGAATTATGACAAGAAACGACGTCGGCGCCATCTGAAACTCTAGATAACACCTTCTATCAAGTGGGCTGGTGTCCCCCAGTTTGTCCCAATATTTTACAGGTATAAGTGAATACACCATGGTTTTTAGACATCTTAATCCTGGACTTTACAAAGTTGCTTGGAATCAGATACAGCGGATAAAGTCATGCGGTTAGGATAATTTTTTCAGTGAGCTGAAAATGTTTTGGGCCATTCGAGTGAGGGGTGGGCAGAATAATGGGAAAAGGGGTTGGTTGCAAACGTACCTTTATTTTTAGATGGATATATCGGTAGTAATCTGATTTAATCTGCAATATGGTGGTACATATTTTTTGTTTTGATTGATTTTTGTGTTTTGGCAGAGTTTCTTGAGAGTTCTTCATTTATTTCAAGATCTTCGTAGAAGTTCAATTTGGTTATGTTCCTGGAGTTATTGTTGTGAAGGATTTATGCATTATTTTTTGGAGTGAAGGCATGGTTATTGAAATTCAGATGTAAGCCAAATGCCGATTAGTTGGGTCTTTTAACGCGTGTTCATTGATTCGGAGGGGCTCTGCCTATATAGGTTGCTGGGCAGTTGTCACATTCTAATTTGTAAATTCCGCTTTTGTTGAGGGTATTGATATGGTCCTTGTTGTTCGTTTACTCTTGTCCTGAGAAGTTTGAGATTTTGTGTGATGTTTGTATATCTGGTAGATGGTTAGTGGAGATTCTAGGAATTTTCGTGGAAATGTTGTTGTTGAAAAAACGGGATGAAGATATAAGGATGTGTCGGCGGTTATGTTGGGGTAGATCAGTTTTTGAATTTGTTTTAATTTGGCTTTGTTTATCATCTATGAGGGTGTGTGGGTATTTTTAACAGTTGTTCAATTGTATTGAGTCCTTCTTTATCATTTTCTTGGGATGGGGATAAGTTAAATAGTTTGGTCGGTGCCTTTTGTGTTTAGGTATTGGGGTTAGCAGGGATTGTGTGGCCGTTTGAGTAGTTTTATATAAATATTGAAGTCCAGTTTGTTATTAATTTTGGATAGGGTTGAATCAAGGAAATTGAGTTGATTTTCTCTTTCTATTTCTGTGGTAAATTTCATATTATAGTGAACGTTGTTGATTTTACTTGAGAATTTGTTTGGAGGTTGTTTCTGAGCCTTTGATGGATGCTTAATAATCGTCTACATGTGAAATTTTCGGGTTGTTAGTTATGAAGTGGCGTTTCTATAGATCATGCATGAATAGATTGCTAGGCCTGTGGGTTGTTAATAGTATTGATAGTTGAATACGAAAAAAAAATGTGATAAACAAAGTGTCAAGATTGAAGTGATGTTTGTTTTTGTCGTTTTGTCTTTTTCGGTTAATAACGATTCCACTAGTGGGATTGTTTCTTCGCTGTTGATGGATGTATACATGTAACTAACGTCGAACGAAATTGGTTAGGTGTGTTCTCCGATTATTATACCTTTTGTTCTATTTATGTGTTCTAGGGAATTGTTTACTGAGTATTGGGAAGTGAGGTTGGTTGAATTATGGATTGATTTAAGTGAGGATACCTGTGCTCCTATATATGAGACCACCGAACGAATGGATATTTCTAATTTTGGTATTTTTGGTACCTTGTAGAGGCGTGGTGTGATAGAATTGCCAAGGATCAAATGGTGTGGTGCTTTTTGGTCTTTTACAAATTGTGTTGTTTGAGATTATTTTCATGCATTTGTTGATAAAGCTATCTATTGGTTTGGTGGTTGGGAGCTTTATCAAATTGTGTTCGATGAGAAAGGTTTCGACTTTTTAATATAGTCTGTTTGGTTTTAAGTTACTAGGCAGATGCCCTCATCTACCTTGCATATTATAAATTTATTGAATTCGATTTTCTTTTTGATTTTGGCTAACGTTTTCCTTTGGTGAAGATGCGGAGATTTTGGGACATGATTTACTGTTCTGTTGAATTTGTATAGTTGGTGGAATATTTCTTCTCTCAGTGGTTTTTCAATATATGTTACGCCACTGGCCTGTTATGGAATTCTTGAACAAAAACTATATCGGAACACCTTTATGGAGACGCCCCCAAATTAAAGTAAACTCAATAACTCTACAATTAACTGCCAATTATGCGATAAAATAATACAAGATATTATGAATGAATCACTCTGTCCTGTACTATTTTCGTTAGGATTGCTCAAAAGAACAAACCATAGGTATACACAGCGTTGTTAAACAAATTGATCAACAACATGAAAAGTTTACTCGGAGCGGTAACATATATCTTTCCTAACCCTGTAGGTATTGGAACGTGGGATGTTAATCTGTGAATCAAATTTACAGATCTCAGAACCTCAGGATTGAGTTGAAATAATGCACTTGAAGGTGTAATAGCAAGTAAGTATAATAAGATATAAAACCATATACAGTCATGTTCATTTAGAAAAAAAAAACAAAGTTATTACAGAACAATAATGAAATATTTTATAATAGACAGTCATCAATTTTCATCATATTCAGTTCGAATACTTTGTATTGAATTGTGAAAATCAGACATAACAAAAATAGTGGGTTTCCGTAAAGAGTACCTGTATAATCAATGACTTGAATATTGACACATGGGAATAATACTGTTAGGAGTAACACATTACCATGCACAATACAAAAAACAAATAACTCACTTTAGATTTCATTGAACCACTTTTAATCACCCTTGAGTATTCATTTCCGCATTTCTTCGATTTATCACAAGTACTTTTGTGTAATTTCGTCGGCACTTCAATTTAGATTATGCGATGTTTTAATAACTCCAGTTTATATTATTGAGTTGTCTGATTGTATTTGATGTAGGTTCATATTATGAGTTTCTGAGGTAAAGCTGTGGTACCCGAACCGATGGTTTTTCTTTGAAGATCAACCAGATGTAGCGAAATACTTGTGTTTCAAAATTTTTATTATTATTTATACTTTTTGCACTGATAACTCTTTTGTTTACTGACCGAGTAGCCTTGTCATGATATTCTGCGAATTGAACATATTTACTAACGACAGATTTGATTATTTCTCACTAAGGTATAATATATCTAGTATTCATATACTGATTTTGAAATGAACATTTCTATAACTGATATCGACATGCTGGACTGAGCACTGAGATAGAGCGTATTACATTTGAAAACCCGCGCTTATATAGACATTTCCCCACTGTGACCATATTCTGTTTGAGTATGGTCATAATGTTTTCAAGTAATGAGTTATAACTTCGGACATTGATTGCCTACACGTCAAAGTAGTTCATGCATTCCTTTGAATTTTATCGCTTTATTTAATGCTTTTAGAGAATGCCGATCGTAACATTGATTATTTATGTGGCTGTTTTGGTATAGCGGCACAAGTATAAAGGTTCTCAAATTTAATTTATCGTTTCTACGACCATAGTGGTTTCTTGACTGGTTGAACCATGAATAGTTTCGTTCGATCTTCAATGACCATATATCATTTTGTTTCTACTGAGCTTAATTTTTCTGTGACTTTGTTGACTATTCTTCCGTTGATTTTTCGATATATTTCGCACTCCTGTGGTTTTATAACTTCCCCGGCTATTTCACCTTGGAAGGCATCGATACCCTCCATTGAATTCGCACGATAGTTGGTTCTCTTAAACAATAGTGTTTGTATCTAAATGTGCGGTAGCTAAAAAATATTTTCACGTAATTTTTGCTGTTGCCGTAACCACGACGTCTTTATATAATTTTCCTTGGAAAGAATAGGTGGTGCCTTGCCATTTTCCTTTATCTTCCAATTCTCCCGCCATTAGTATTCTTGTGGTTTGGGTCGCATTAGATTGTAGTTTTATTATCTCTCCTGGAAAACCTCGATATTCTAAATACTCGTGGTGGATTTTCAAGCATTCTTCCTTGCCCACTGTTCGTAAATATATCAACAAAGTATCTGAGAATATAGAATTATGTGGAAACATTCCACACGAGACTAAAAGCTGGGTAATTTCAATGACACATGATTTTACATGAATCTGTTCATACGTACGCTGTTCAAGAGTGTGAATACGTGTCTCTTGACCAGTGTACGCCTCTGTCAATTCAGGGCTTTTTTGCACATCTCTCAATGAACTAGCCGTAATATTTGCAGATAGATTTCTGCAATCGTGCCTACTAATATGTGAATTATCCCGACAATTATCGATTTCCATGCTAATTTTGCGTTCATCTTCATATTTAAAGGTTCTCCGTATCTTCGTTAATCCGTGAACTCTATTCTACGCAGATATCGTTCTTCAATCAAAAGTGCATGCCGTCTGTCTAGCCTCATTCGGTATTCTTATGACCTGTGACGTTGTAGTGAAAGGGCGATGGCTCAGTCCTTGTTTCCCGACACGCACTTTGAAATGTCTGGTATATTTTTAGCTTATAGTACTTGTTTTGGGTCGACGCACTTCTGAAATGCGAGATTCAGGTAGAATACTTCTCGTAAAGTTTTTCAGGGTTTGATGATCGACTGTAATACGTAATATTGTCTGTTTCGATCGTCACGGCACTCAATTTTTATTCCCGCACTGAGTTTATGAATTTTATTTCAGTCTTTCATTAATGTCTTGGGATAATTCTTTCATTATCGCGACCAAATCGAGCGTTAATTTTCTCTCTAATGTACAGGGTGATGCGGCTTTCAATTCCTCAGTTTCATAGTAATTTGAATTAGGCTTGGAAATTTTTCAAGGGTAATTATTTCAAAAGGGAATGTTCAAAAAATATATAGATGACTTAGTTATTACTTTCTACTTGCATAATTACATCCCAGTGAATCATTAAAATATTTTGACTATTGATGTCTAATACCTGATTTAGAAAAAATCCAAGGGTGATCTTGTACAGCTTCTCGCGACCTAGTGGAATATCTATGAGTTATTTCTGGAATGCTCTTTCTATCCTCGTCCGACATTTTACTTTGATAACAATCATCTTGACTTTCTGTATTAATCACTGGCAATGCATCTATTATATATGCTTGATTTTGTACCGGAATTTGTTCTGTTTCTTCTACAATTTCTTCTTCAGAGGTCTGATTTTGGTTCTCACTTGATTTTTGATATTTCTGTTACTCTTCTGAAGTGATGATATATGTCATGTCTGAGGTGAGTGGTGTTTCTTTGTTTCCCTCGTTGAGTTTTTTCACTAGCTTTTCTTGGGGTTCCTCTTGTGTTGATTGTCGACTGATTTCATTCATATCCATATTCCTATATTAGCGTGTATTGCCTGACTTTTGGTCTCTCCTACTTGTTGGATTTCAAAATTAACTGGCGATAGTTTTCTCAATATTCTCCAGGGTCCAGTATATCGTGGAAGCAGCTAACGAGCTAATTATTTTCTATTTTTGACATTCGGAGGTGTTTTCAAGTATACTAGTGATCCTACGGGAAATTCTTTCAACTTCGCTTTTTTGTTGAATTTTCTATGATTTGCAGCGGCGGAGGTATCTAATGATATCCTAGCTTTTTCGTAGGCTACTTCATTCTATGAACCATTTCCTGTGCTCTTGGAGTAATGTGATAAAATAGTAGCATGTCTCTACAAAAAAAAAACAGGCTTTCCTTTGTGGAAGAATGTATTTCATTTCATATAGCTAGGAGGGCGTATGGTAATTGCTCATCCCGATCCGATTTCTGCCCTGTTACTAGATGAGATAGGGTGGTTTTCAAATGTCCATGGAATCGCTCTAATACTCCGTTTGTTGCTGGCTGATAGGCCGTGTTATTCAGTTCTTTAATTTTTAACCTTATGCATTTTTATGAAAACAAGGCCGATAAAAATTGAGATCCTCAGTCACTCAATAAATATCTCGGGGCTCCATATCGTGAAATGATATTTTCTTCGAAGGCTTTCGCTACTGTCTCGATGGATATATTAGGTAACGAAATTGCATCAGCATATCGAGTCAAATGATCAGTTGTTGTGAAAATATATTTATTTCCTTTCCTTGTTGTATTTATAGGGCTCACTATATCGATGGCTACAAATTCGAAAACGGTTTCGGGAATCGGCATTCTCTGCATTTCCGTCGGTTTTCGATTCGTAGATTCGTGAATATTGCATGAAAGACACTTTTGGATGTATCCATCAATATATTTTCTCATATTGGGCCAATAAAATTCTCTCTTTATGGTAGTTAACGTTTTCTTCTATCCTCCATGGCCGAAAAATATACTATCGTGGTACAAACTCATTATTTGCTTTCTAATGGCTTGAGGGGCGTATATTTTATCTTGTCGCTCCTCAATTTTTCGTTTCACATATAAATTTTCATCCTGTATATAAAAAATTTCATCATCGTCTGACAATGTAGTTATTAATTCTGCAATCTTTTGATCCTTTTTCTACAGTTGACGGATGTCGTCCAGCTGCCATATCGTGTCAATAGATGGTTCTATATCTTCAGTGAATTTATTTAACATACATACTTGTCGATCCTTACTTTCTTTTTGTAGTGTTTCGTCCTTAGTTTTGATCATTCCAAGCCTCGTCAAGGCATTGGCGTTCCCATTGTCCTCGACTGGTCGATATTTGATAGTAAATGAAAACTCAAGGAGTGTCATAGCCCATTTCACGAGCCGACTGCTTGGATCTTTGATTGATAATAGATTCACCAATGGTCGGTTATCTGCAATAATGTAAAGTACGTGCCAATCAGGTAGCATCTGTATTTCTTTATAGCCCAAATCACTACTAAACACTATCTTTCTATCGTGGAATACCTTGTCTCGGCAGCGTTCAAAGTTCTGCTAGAGTAACAGATAGGATGTTCAAAACCAGAATAGTCTCAGCTTAAAATCTCACTTATGGCGGATGCACTCGCATCTGTTGTGACTTCGAATGGTCGTGAAAAATCCGGGTATCTTAATATTGCTTTCTTCAAGGTGTCGAAAGCTTGGTGTTGTTCTTGTCCCCACTGAAATTCTACTTCTTCTTCATTGAATTTCGTAAGCAGTTGAGGAAGCTTCGAAAAGTGTAGTTCACACTTTTGATGAGGTCCACATAGTCTCAGCAGAGCTCTGATTTCTTTTACACATTTCAGTTGTGGATACTCCTTGATGATTTTAGGTTTTTCTGGATCTGTTGGGGACCCTTTCTCTGAACTGATGTGCCCGAGGTATTTGGCTTACTTTTTCATGAAGTAACATTTGGTGGCCTTGAATTTCAGGTTACTACTCCTCATGTGATCGAATACATGGCGTAGTCTGTCCAAATGTTCAGAAATTTCTGGTATGCTAAAAATTATAATGTCCAGGTATACAAGACACTCTTTACCGGTATAATTAGCGAAAAGACTATTCATTTGACGAACCCAAGTCGACGGACTATGTTTTAGTCCCATGGGCATCCTAATAAATTCATAATACCCGTTTGGTGTGGAAAATGCACTCTTTTCTCAATCTCTCTCATCCAACTCGATTTGAAAATACCCACTCTCTAGATCCATCACACTGTATAAACTGGTGCAATGTAGTTGTTCTATGGTATCCTGTACATGACGAAAAGAAAACAAATATATTTCATTATTAGCATTCAGCTCCCTGTGGTCGATGGAAAGCCTGAACTGTGGTTCTTCACCTGGATGTAATTTTTTCTCGACTAAAATCGCTGGAAAACTCCAAGGGCCGGATGACCCTTCTATTGACCCATTGTCCAATAATTCCTTGATTTCCTGATTCATTACTTTTTGCCTCTGATAAGGAATTCGATAAGGTCGTTTTGTGATTGGCGGAACATCTTCGGTGAGTATCCTATGCTATAACGTTACTACTGAAAGACAATATGGATTTTTGAGTAACTCTAATACAGAAAAAGCAGTTCTTGATTTTGTGGAAAAAACCGTAAACACCTTGGATAAATCAGAAAAATGTCTTGCTATCTTTCTTGATCTTGCCAAGGCGTTTGATACTATATCTCACGAATTGCTTTTGGAGAAGCTTTATAATTATGGGATTAGAGGACCTATTAAGAATATTCTACTAAATAATCTATACAAGAGATCATAGAGAGTAAAGCTTGGAGAATATAATAGCAACCCATTAGAAATAACAATTGGTGTACCACAAGGAACAGTCTTGGGACCAATCCTGTTCCTTATTTACATAAATAGTATCGGATATCTGGAAAACTGTAAAGGCCATATAATCTCCTATGCCGATGACACTACTTTGATTTTTTCTGCAAAAACTTGGGACGAAGTTATAAATAATGCTAATAATGGACTAGGACAAGTTAGGAAATGGTAAGACCAAAACCTACTGAGCTTGAATGTTAAGAAAACAAAGTACATCTTATTTTCTTTAACAGCAAGTGATCAACCGACGGATAAAAGTAGTATTCTTGTACACGAAAATAATTGCCAAAATCGTTCAACATGCTATTGCCTGAAAATAGAAAAATGTAATAGCATCAAATATTCAGGTGTCATGATAGACAAACATTCAAGGTGGGAAAAGCATGTGGTATCATTGACAAATAGGCTTAGGCAGCTGACTCGAAAAATGTATGAATTGAGAGATATTCTGAATAATAAAACACTAAGAGTAATCTATCATTCCTTGGCTGAATACATATTAGGTTATTGTATTAAGGTATGGGGCGGGCTATTCCACAATAATTTGATACAACTCCAGTCAATGCAAAAGAAAATTCTAAAAATCATATTTAAAAAACCTAAACTACATTCTACTGTACAACTGTATGAGCAGTTGCAGATACTAGACATTAGAAGCTTATATGCCTATCAATGCCTGGAATGGATGTTCCACAACGTAAGTCGTTTCAGTCGTCCCATGGAAGTCATAAAAAAAATACCAGATCACTAGACAAACTTGGAATATATATACCAAGGTTCAAAAATAGTCATACACAAAGATTTATTTTCTTCTTTGGGCCGAAACTCTATAATATTCTACCTCCTGAAATGAAGACAATGACAAAACTCCATAAATATAAAAAACAAACAAAACTTTTCTTTCAAAAAAATCAAACAAAAATCTATCAAATATTCAGCTGATGTGTTACTCAGTACCCACCTATTCTTAAGAACATCTCACTCAACAATGAGTTAATCTTGCCTTCATTGTACCTAATATATTGTATATAAATGTCTTGTACTCATAAAAAAAAAACTATCACCATCAATGGAATTCTGTACAATCTCAATGTTTCTGGAGGATTGCAGACAAGCACAACACAAGCATTCAGTATGCTTAGGTGCAGTTTTGTGGTCCAATTAAAAACTTCAAGATAAATCACTGTATACCATGTTATGTACACTTTTACTCTGAATAAATCTGAAATCTGAATCTGAATCTTTACTAAGTGTGTGCTAGTCAACTTTTGACTTGGGGCCTCGAATATGTAGATATATTCCTTAATGAACTCTGCCAATAAAGCTGTGGTACCCGAACCGATGGTTTTACTTTGAAGATTGACTAGATATAGCGGAATACTTGTAGTCCATAATTTGTATTCTTATTTATACTTTCTGATAACTTTTATGTTTATTGACCGCGTAGCCTTGTCATGATATTTTGCGAATAGAACATATTTACTAACAACAGACTTGATTATTTTCCACTTAGGTATATTATATGTAGTATTTCTATACTGATTTTGAAATAAACATTTCCATAACTGATATCGACATGCCGGATACTTATTCGTGGATCACTCGACTTGTTTCTGAAACTGAGCACTAAGATAGAGCGTATTACATCTGAAAACTCGCGCTTACATAGAAATATCTCCATATTTCCGCAATAATCAATTAACCACACACTTTACGATTGGTAACTTTTTATATGTTGTTCCCAACATCATCACTAATGTACAGTAATACCATCATCCCCCAACTTCTAACAGCTAATATTACTCCACTAGTATACGTAGGGCGTCAGGTGAGCAGTTAACTAACCGATCAAGTGTTCTCTGATGTTCAATCTCTCTCTAACATTCAAATATGATATTTTCTATCCAATATAAAGTAAATCAGGAGATAAACTTATATTTCTATCCCAAACAAAAATTTTAAGCATAACTCATTTATAAAAATTAACAATTCGTCGATTTACTAAAAAACGCAATATTTTCGTATTTGATACAATACAATACAATATTGCAGATAAAATCAGATTACCACCGATATATCCATATGTCTAGCAACAATGTAGGTCCAGGATCTTATCAGAACAACAGTGCGGCAGCCGCTAGACAGATGACTTTTCCAAAACGAATAATAATAAAAAATTCCAAGTTCAATCTTTTTCAAATAATTATATTAATAATTCACTGACTACAAATAGCAAATTTCCACTATATCCAACACATATGTACATTACTGATAATTGTGGAAGAATCAATTTCATTAATGATTTATCAGAGAACAAGGACAGGTATCCACCTGACCTAATTTCAACCAACCTTTGATTTTAATTATTTTATCTTTTCAACCATAGATAAACATTGATGATGGCGTGTTAGCCTGCAAGCCGAAAGCTCTGCATAAAGAATCATAGACGTAATACAAACGGTCTGTCTTTTTCATCTAAAAAGTCCTGTTCACAGCATTGGGAGATTCTACACATGTATAACCTGAAAAAATACTTCGAAAAAAAATCTACAGGTTCAGGATATAGCTTAAAATTAGGAACAGCTTGAATTCGAGGATACTCGCCAATTCATTACTATGTCTCGAATTCAATTGAAATCAATAAATTGCACCATCAATATGAACCAATTTCAGAAGCACTCAGTATCAACGACTCATCAACAGACACTGACAACTACATACAAATTTTGAATATAACAAAAGTAATTACTGAAAAAACTGAAAGAAATAATTCCACAAAAGAAGAAATTGAAATAGGATTGATAAATGGAATAAGATTAATATTCAAATCGGTTACAGGAAATCTCGACGCAGAAGACGGCGAACATTACGAGAAGCTAATAAGAGTACATGATGGAAACCAAAAGAAATTTGCTTGTTCTGAATTTTTTTTCATTTCATTAGATCTGATCAATACATTCAATCAAACCATTCAGTAAATATTCCATAACGAAAAATTTTCTATATAAGTATAACATATTGTAGCTATATTCCAGGAGAAAACCTACAATGAAAATCGTTTCCGATATTTTCAAACAAATAATAGACATGTAGAAAATCATCAATTAAGTATTATATCAATATTAATAATGTTTATTCACCAAGAAAAAAAGTACAATAGTGTATATAATTGAGGTGATGATGTTAATAAACAGGGGATATCACAGAAGCTTTAGTTCCAGTGAACTATCGCTTGTACGTAATTTTATATTAAGGAGACATGAACATAAAAAAAATAAACACAATTTATAGTGAATTAACTATGAATATGAATATCTAATTAAGTGATATACGCATACGTATAATAACATATACACATATGCACATATATACACACAAATATATATATATATATATATATATATATATATACATACATACATATACATATATACATAGACACATCCAGACATATACAATATTAACTAACTATTAACTAATATTAGAATGAGTAGAATAATATGAAATATTGAAAATTCTTCAACTTTTGGGAAACTCAATGTTATACATCCTAGGATGATAAAGACCATTGATCTCTTTACAAAATGGGCGAAATTACAAAAAAACCATTGTAATGAATCAATTTTCTTTCAAAATCAATCTGGAAAACACTTAATTTCGAAAAGATAACGAATATTGAATGTTTCATATTGAACAATACAATAACCTATATATTCTGGAAGTTTTGTGACCTGACAATTTACTGTAAATTGTAATTTTTGTTTGGGTGAGGCCTAGTAACTGAAACCACTATTGATTCTTTGCCGACGTTTCGACTTTTATAAACCCATCTTCAGGGCACTACAATTGAAATTGGAATACAAATTATATAAAAATAAAATGACCGATTAAAATGGTAATGACAAAATAAGATACATATACAGTGACAAAAAGAGTGAGAAGAGAATACACAAATTTGAAAATATGAATGAATATACATACACACATGTATGAAAGGGCCCTGACTAATTTGTATGGTACATAATATGAAAAAAACATCAGGATTTTACACCTACATAAACACTAGGTTTCCTTGTCGAATGAATAATATTAATTTAAAATTATCATACTGCCTTTCGAATAACCGTTTTATAAACGGTTTGTAGAAGATATCATAACCTGTGTACCAGAAGACAAAGTAGATCTTACTCAACAAATGTTCAATAGCATCCACGCCTCAAATTCACTGTGGAACAAGAACAAAACGACAGGTTTGCCTTTTTAGAATTGCCATAATAAAAACCAACGAGGACAGAATTATTACAGTCTGGTACCATAAACCGACTTTTTCTGAGAGATTCTTGAACTTTAATTCTAAACACTCATTGACACAAAAACAAAACATAATTATGAATATCAAATATAGAGCTTAACGGTTATCACACCCTAAATTCTATAAAAAAATCTTGAAGCTATAAACACCTACCTGAATAAAAAAATTATCCTTCAAAATTAATAAATAAAATACTTTTTAAAGAACAAGAAAAACATGATTACAAACCACATCATGAAGATACATTTTTTCTCGAAATTCCACACGTATCAGGTCCTCAGAAAAGTCGAGAAAAATATTTACAGGCGTCCCTCACAACATTGCATTCAAAAACGGAAACACTTCAAAAAAACACTTCACCAAATTAAAATAGGAAACCTCACAAGATCTTGAAAGTGGCATAGTCTACAAAATACCGTGTGCCGAATGTCACAAAGCGAACATCGGAGAGACTGGACGATACCTAAAAACCAGAATTGCCGAACATAAACGCAGTATAAAACCTGACAACCTCCTTAAAACGACAAATAAAACAGGTCTGGCAGAGCACGCAGACAATACTTTACATCGATTTGAATTCGAAAACACAGAAATTGTTGGTAAATAGCGGAACTATAAAAAAAGAACTCTTTAAGAAATGATTAATATAAAAAAATCAAAAGGAACACCTTATTCGACGAGGAAACCTAGTGTTTATGTGAGTATAAAATCCTGTCGTTTTCTTCATATTATGTACTATACGAATAAGTCAGGGCCCTTTCATACATGTGTATATGTATGTATGTATATTCATTCATATTTTTGAATGTGTGTATTTTATTTTTACTCTTTATGTCACTGTATATGTATCTTATTTTGTTGTAATCATTTTAATCGGTCAACATTTTATTTTTATATAATTTATATTTCCATTTTAATTGTAGTGCCCTGAAGATGGCTTCATGAAATTCGAAACATCGGCAAAGAATCAATAGTGGTTTCAGTTACTAGACCTTGCCCCAACAAAATTTACAATAACCTATATAGTTCATGTCCCAATTATTTATATCCAATCTCCGTGTATAGTCGGAACAGTTCACGGCATTTATCCCAAAAAACTTATTTTCATTGAAAAACTCAGTGTTCACCACATTTCAAAGCCATATTTGTGTCAAAGTCAAACCACAATTCTATAAATGCAAGAAAATGTACATCGATGAGATTTCTGGAGATATCTACGAGCTGCAACTCCTGAACATGAAAGACACATCCACCTGCCAACAAATCGATGTCAAAATCACCAAACCGATAATCAATCAACTGGATGATTCCACTCAATGGATCGGCATATTTCCGATTGAAACCACCATCCACCTTCAATGTAGAGAACCAGAAGAAATTCAAAAAATCATTTGATCTCACTTGATCGATATTCCAGTAGGCTGCAACACCAATAACGATCAGATCAATATCGTTAATGAGGAGAGGGTAATCAATAAAAGTCAATAAGCATTGACACCCGAATTGGATCTGGATCGAAATCCTTCGGAGAAGTCGAATATTATGTTCCATTTGGATGACATCAATTTAGAAGGACTCTAGAAGCTGAAAAATCAACCGATCTTAAATAAGCCGAAAATCATAGAGAGTCAAGGATATTCCCAATCACCTAGTATATGGACTTTGTCGATCCACATAGCGATTACTCCTTCAACCATCTACTTCATCTACAAGAAACATTTTGCGAGATGTATTGCATTTCAAGAAGCGGCACCAATCGAAAGGATAAACCTACATGTTTAGATAATTTTATCATTAGTTCTAGTTTTGAATGCTACGAATCAAATTAGTTATTTTTCGACTATTTGATCACCATGCTCAGCATATTAGATTCTCTGATATAAATAATGTAATAGAAAGCTCCCAATGTTATGTCTACCGGAGGCTTTTTACTGAAAACAATAACAATCATTTTCTAGAATGTTTGGGAGCTGAAAATTGGAATGATATTTATAATGAACGGAATCCAAATATAGCATGGGATAATTTCATCAACACCATAATCAGACATAAGAAGAACTGCTTTCCTCTTCGCAAAATTGTGTCAAATTCTAAGAGAAGAGGTGTAAAGGATGCGTGGATGACTGATCATGTTGAACAACTCAAGGAACGGATGATTTTGTTGTCAGATTTGTCACAAACTGATCCTCAATATGAAATCGCGAGTATAGAGAGTCAGAAGCAATACTGTTTGGCACTAACAAGAGCAGAGAAGAATCACTTTGACAACTTAATAATGAATTTTGATAATAAATCAAAAGCCACGTGGAACATAAGCAATGAACTCAAAGGTGCAAAGAGAGGAGAAAAACAATTTGTTGAAATAAAGGAAAATGATGTGCATTTATCTGATCAGGAATTGGCTATAAAATTGAATCATTCATTCAACACCGTAGAAAAAATCTGGATCTAATTAGCATGAATATTCCTACTTGTAAATTTTCTTTTTTCTCAAATCACACAGTCATGGACGTCAAAACCCTTATTGATAATTTGAAGACATCCAACTCACCAGGATATGATCAAGTTTCAAATAATATAATTAAAAAAGCAAGTCGCTACTACTTATGTCCGCTATTGGCATTCTTGATGAATAAGTCCTAGAAATGGGCATTTTACCAAACTGTCTCACAATAGCAGAGGTAATGCCTCTCTATAAGAAAGGAGATCGCAATGACCTTGCAAATTATAGAGCTATCAACTTACTTTGTAGTTTTTCCAAAATTATTGAAATTAACGTAAAAAATCAGCTGAATCCATTCTTAACACAGCATAAAATTTTATCAACAAGCCAACATGGATTTAGTACTAATATGGGTACAGAGACTGCACTGAATACCTTTCAAAATGAACTCGTCTGTAGGTTAGACAAAGGAGATCATGTGAGCGGATTGTTTATAGATTTCACGAGGGCTTTCGATATGATTGACCATAACATGTTACTTACTAAACTCGAACGATATGGAATAAGAGGTATGTATACCTTTGTAATCTTAGAAAAAATCAAGATTTTGATATGAATCGATAGTTCACCTATAAAACAAATATGAGAAATATCGATATGGGTGTGCGTGTATGTCTGTCCATCGACCCCATGTCTAAACCACTCGATCAGCATTACTCAAAATTAATTTCAATGAGTTGTAAATGTAAATAATCTACAGGATTCTAAATATTACTATGTTTGAATATTCATGTATATTGACATAGCATGAGAAAGAGAACAACGCTTTCAAGTTTCTTCGGAATATAAACAGGAGCACCGTCAACTCAGAATAATGATATGTCGAGTGGAAAAGTTTGCATGGTATCAGTTCCGAATATATTTTATACCTCTTATCTATGTTAATTAAACTTCGTATTCGAATAACATCAAAGAATTTTTCAACCTCACTGAACAAAATTTTGAATATAGTTATTGCTTCGTAGCTCTGCATGAGAAGTGCAGTTTTCTCTTTGTCTTCAACTAAGATGTTCAGTTTGAATAGACTACAATTGATTTTATTTTCGGGTTTTTTTACTCAAGTAGTTTCTCGATCAGTAAGTATTCCTTTATAATTCCTTCATTTTTGGTGTGACTTCGCTTTATCTTTTGTTTACGAACGTTGCCCTAATATTCAAGTGCGCCTCATAATATTGAAAAGGTCACCACATGAGCTGTTTTGTGTTGGGCGATACGGGTAGCGGGGACAAGAAGGGACAGATACCACCCTCTGGGGAAGAGATTCGAATACACATTGCAACGCATCTCCGTTCTGTACACAGAACCTTTCTTACTGTTTTTTATTGTTTAAGTTTTCATTATTTTACGTCTGTCTTGTGCAAAAAATAAAGTCGTTTTGTTCTATATGTGAGTGCATCAATCAACATAACAAATCGACCGCATCGAACGAATCGAACGAAGAAACAAAACTGAGATAATTTATATGGTCCTTCGAGCCGGATCGTTATCGCATCGTTTATGGAATACTGCTGCTCCCGCTAAAACGAAAAGTGGAAAAGCTGTTTATTGCAATCATCGACGACGAATCGTGAGTCTGTATCATTTTTATTCATTTCCTATTAGACATTAGTGTTCTGACTGGGCACAAATATTGAAATTTATATTATCGAATATCGTAAAGATAAAAAACAGTGACTTTCAAAACATACCGAGTAACGTGAAATCTCCAAACTTGTCTTTATTACGAAATATTGAAATATGGCAGAACTATTGAAAAACTTGCGTGCTGAAAGAGCACAAGTTAAGAGCGCCTTAACGAGGTTTATACGTTCATCGATAAATTTTCTGATACTAAAATCGTTCAGTTAGAATCTCTATTAGAAGATACCAAACGAAATTTGCATAATTTTAACAAAATACAAGGTCAAATCGAGATTTTAGATGAAAATGAAACGCAGAATACACAACGTGAAGATTTTGAAAATCGCTTTTATGATGTTATGGAAATAGCAAGCTTGATTATCGAACGGGTAAATATTGCTAAAAATCAGGCAGCGGAAATTACGACCACCTCCCAGAATCAAGGGTTAACAAATAACCCTCCTCAAAACACAACAAATGTTAGATTTCCAACTCTTGACTTGCCAAAATTCTATGGGGAATACGAAAAATGGGGTCAATTTCGGGATATGTTCCTAGCATTAGTGCTTAATGATGTTAACATGGATAAGATTAAAAAATTCTATTATCTCATGAGTTGTATAAAGGGGGAGGCTGCGAAAGTAATCGAATGCATGGAGGTTACTGAAACCAATTATGAAAACGCATGGGACCTATTGAAGTCCAGATATGAAAATAAATCATTAAGTATTAAAAATCATGTCAGAGCATTAGTCGAATTGCCAGCCATTGCTAAAGATGTCCGTTCAAATTTACGAAAATTAACTGATGATATTCAAAAACATGTTCGATCATTGAAAACTGTAGGAGAACCGGTTGACAGCTGGGACACGTTATTGATTTATTTGATTTCGCGAAAATTAGATGTTGCTAGTCAAAAGGAATGGGAAGAAAGTCTTATCGTCAAGAAAAAAACATCTCCCAAATTCGATGATCTTACAACCTTTTTGAATAATAGATGTCAGCTATTGGAAACATTAGATAATCATGGAAAAACCGAGTCGATCAATAAATTGGAAAAATATCAAAAACCTTTTATTAAAAAATATTCAAACGACAGATCATTCGCACATGTAACAACAAATGGAAATCATGGTTCATACAGCGGTCTTTGTTTTTTCTGCAAAGAGGGTCACTATATATATATATATCAATGTGAGAAACTAAAGGCTATTCCAGTGGCGTCCCGCTTAGCAGAAATCAAAAAATTAAAATTGTGTACGAATTGCTTACGCAAAAATCATACAACCGTTGACTGTTTAGCACAGGGATGTAAATTGTGTTCGAAAAAGCATAACACAATGTTACATGTAAATAACGGGTCAGGGGATACACCCTTGGAAGTAAATGAGGTCAGAACGCCATCTGAAATACCTTCTACGTCCATGACAGTATCGGTACCACATATAACTGTTGCGACTCATTGTTCAGAGCGCGATCAACATATTTTATTGTCCACGGCTATGATATCAATCAAGGGTAAAAATGGCGCGTGGCATAATTGTCGAATTATACTTGATAGCGGATCACAACCAAATTTCATAACGAGTGCCTTATGTCAAACTTTGGGTTTCACCGGCACTAAAACGAATATACCAATTGTTGGCGTTGGAAACTCGCAAACAAAAATTTACAACAAAATTCATACTGAAATCAGATCATTACATGAAGAATTTTCCGCTGAATTAACGTTTTTAATTCTGGATAAAATAACCGAAAATCTACCGTCCTTTTCATTTGACAAATCTAAAGTAGGCATTCCTTCCGGTTTAACGCTAGCAGACACAAACTTTAATATTTCGTCAAAGGTGGATGCCTTGATAGGAGCGGAAATATTTTATGATTTGCTTTTGGCCGATCGAATTAGGTTGGGTGATAATTTACCTAATCTGCAGCGAACTCTTTTAGGCTGGATTGTTACGGGGCCAATGAGCGCTAAGGTAATCCCTAAGAATAATCTGGTATGTAATTTGTCAACATTGAACATAGAAAATCAAATTGAAAAATTTTGGAAAATCGAAGAATGCTTGACAACAAATAATTTTTCCTCTGAGGAACAACAGTGCGAAAATCAGTTCGTTGACACATTCAAACGGGGGGAAACAGGTAAATTCGTGGTTACGCTACCCTTCCGAGAATATGTAGGTAATTTTGGGCAATCACTGAATAACGCAATAAACCGACTTTATTCGATAGAACGGAAATTTATGAAAAATCCCCAATTTCGACGATTGTATGTGGACTTCATGTCCGAATACTTGAATCTGGGTCACATGACTAAGATCGGTGCGCGTGATTTAGAATTAACAACGCCGCAAAATTCGTTTTATTTGCCCCATCACGGCGTTATGAACGAAACAAGCAGTACCACAAGGTTACGGGTCGTTTTTGATGGATCGTGCAAAACGAGTACTGGAATATCATTGAATAATAAATTGATGGTAGGCCCAACAATACAGGATGATCTATTTTCTATACTAATTCGATTTAGAAAACATAATTATGTTATTACCGCCGATATAGCCAAGATGTATCGGATGATCAATATCGCAGATAAGCAACGAGACTTTCAGCGTATCGTCTGGCGTACCACTCCAAACGAACCAATTTCTCATTATCGCCTCAATACCGTGACATATGGCACTTCGTCTGCAAGCTATCTTGCAATAAGATGCTTACACCAGGTTGCCATTGAAACTCGAACCCAACACCCAGAAATTAGCGAAGTTATCTTCCGTGATTTTTATGTAGATGACTTGCTCACTGGCGCCGCAACTATTGAGGGGGCGCGTGCCTTGAAACAAAATATCACTCAAATACTAGAAGGGTACGGTTTTCATCTTCGTAAATGGGTTTCAAATGACATCAACATATTGGAAAAATTTAAATTCGACAACGAAGATAATTATTTTATTGCCGATGAGGAGTCGAAGAAAACGCTTGGATTATGGTGGCGGGCAAAATCGGATATATTCAAGTACAACGTAAACTCTATAGAAATACCCTATCCTGTCACGAAACGATCGATTCTGTCGGCTATTTGTAAAATATTCGATCCTTTAGGGTTGATATCTCCGATCACAATAAGGGGAAAACTTATGCTCCAAAAATTATGGGAACTGAACATTGAATGGGACGCGAGTCCTCCCGCGCATATTATCGAAATGTGGCTCGAATTCAGTAAACAATTGCCATTTGTAAATAATATAACAATTCCTCGACATGCTATAGCATTAAACGTCAAACGTCTCGAACTTCACGGATTCTGCGACGCCTCTCAGTCCGCGTACGGGGCGTGCATTTTTCTAAAGAGTATCGCGAGCCATGGCGAGGTGATAATAAGGTTGCTCTCGGCGAAATCCCGAGTGGCGCCCGTTAAAACGGTTCAGCTACCACGCTTGGAACTATGTGGTGCAGTGCTATTGGTAAACCTTTATAAGAAGGTGCTTGAAGCTCTCAAGCAACGTTTCGATGCGGTTCATTTTTTGGACAGACAGTACCATAGTATTGTGCTGGTTGTCATCGCCTCCTAACACATGGAAAATATTCGTAGCTAACAGAGTTTCCGAAATTCAAGGTCAAACCGATATTAGTCAGTGGGCACACGTACCATCAGAAGAAAACCCCGCTGACATTGTATCTCGCGGCATCGATCCTAGCAAACTTGAAAGTTGTTCATTATGGTGGCGTGGTCCTAAGTGGCTCTCTCATGAGACGCCACATGTGCCAACTTGGCATATACATAATAACATAAACGAAATAAAGGCACCCGAAAGGCGCAAGATTAAATTGTCATTTTTGACTGTAAACACCGATTTTAACATTTTCAATAAATTTTCATCGCTTTTCCGGTTACAGCGAGTAGTAGCTCTAATTTTTAGATTCTACAAAAATTGCCAAACCAATCTGCAATATCGGAAAACGGGAGATATTTCTAGGGAAGAAATAAACAATGCAACGGTTAGGTTATTACGACTAGCTCAACGGGAAATGTTTCCAGAAGAAATCCTCACATTTGAGAGAAATAAATCGCCACCACGGAATTCGAAGTTGGCATCGCTCAATCCGTTTCTAGATGCAGATCATCTAATAAGGGTTGGGGGTCGCCTCAAAAAATCGGATTTGCCATATGATACAAAATTTCCAGTTGTGTTATCTCAAAAACATGCTTTAACTGGGCTCATTATTCTAGACGAGCATTATCGACACCTACATGCTGGACCTCAGGCAATTTTAACTTCCTTGCGTCAGCGTTATTGGCCCATTAATGGAAGGATGGCTGTGCGAAGCGTGCTAAGGAAATGTTTAGTTTGCTTCAGAGCGAATCCGACTAGCATGACTCGTATTATGGGAGATCTGCCCACAAACAGAATCACTCAAAATCGTCCTTTTTGTATCACGGGCATAGATTTTGCAGGTCCTTTCAACATAAAAGATGGAAAACTAAGAAATCGTAAAATTATAAAGGCATACCTATGTATTTTCATTTGTTTTACAACGAAGGCCGTCCATTTAGAGATGGTAGGTGACCTTAGCAGTGCGGCTTTTCTCAATGCTCTGAAAAGATTTGTTTCTCGCCGAAGTATCTGCAAAATTATATACTCCGACAATGCAACCAATTTTGTTGGAGCTCATAACGAGATAAAACGCGTTTATGAATCTTTGGATCAATTTATCGCTGAACGAAAAACCTCAAATTTTCTATTGGAATAAATAATATACAATGGAATTTTATTCCTCCTCGCAGTCCTCATCACGGTGGGTTGTGGAAAGCCGCTATTAAAATAGCGAAATATCACGTTACTCGGGTAGTAGGAAACTATAACTTGACTTTCGAGGAATTAGCAACTATTTTTGTCCAGTGACCCAAATGACCTTAGCGCCCTAACGCCAGGTCACTTCCTCATCGGTGATCTCCTTACGTCCATTCCTCAAACAGACCTCACGGAACTTTCACCGAATCGATTATCACAATATGATCGTCTCCAACAAATCGCTCAACATTTTTGGAATCGTTGGTCTCAGGAGTACCTCAGTCATATTCAACAGCGTTCTAAATGGAGGGAAAACTACCTGGACTCTCTCAAGGTTGGATCCATGGTTATTCTAATCGACGACTGTGCTCCTCCACAACTTTGGCGCCTAGGAAGGATACAAGAGCTGCATCCAGGCTCAGATGGAGTTACTCGAGTGGTTAGTGTAAGGACATCTACGGAGTTACCAACCGGGCTGTGCAGAAACTATGTCTTTTGCCAATCGATTGTCATACCGAAAATGAACGCTCAGTGTAAATCCACCAACTTCTATATATCATTAGAAAACGTTGTATGGAAAGACTTGGTGCTTTCAAGGGTGGAGGCATGGTGTGACTTCGCTTTATCTTTTGTTTACGAACGTTGCCCTAATATTCAAGTGCGCCTCATAATATTGAGAAGGTCACCACATGTGCTGTTTTGTGTTGGGCGATACGGGTAGCGGGGACAAGAAGGGACAGATACCACCCTCTGGGGAAGAGACTTGAATACACATTGCAACGCATCTCCGTTCTGTACACAGAACCTTTCTTACTGTTTTTTATTGTTTAAGTTTTCATTATTTTACGTCTGTCTTGTGCAAAAAATAAAGTCGTTTTATTCTATATGTGAGTGCATCAATCAACATAACAAATCGACCGCATAGAACGAATCGAACGAAGAAACAAAACCGAGATAATTTACAATTTTAAATAATCAATAATAGGTTTACCAAATATATCGCGTTTCTTCTATATTGTCATAGTTGTTTCAAACATAATAACAATAATTATTTTGAAAATTGGGACGCGTCAGTAATTATTACAAATCAAATTTCCATGTCATTTGGTGGACAAAAGCAGGATAATTTTTTTATATGTAAGTCTCACAAGATTTTTCTCGAAACAAGTAAATTGGTGACAGCAATAACTGATCTGTAATATTTGTTTCTACACCCGCTAAGAAAGTAATATACGATATCAACGGTTCAACATTTCAAAGCGATTCTACATTCCCGACGCTACTAAAACTGTCATAATGAGCTTTCTCATCTTGTACTATCGATGAGGGGTACCACAAAATCCTTATGTATACTTTGGAGTTGAATAATATAGTTAACTGCCAAAGGGAAGCTCTATCTGCAGGAGGAGATATTTACTTTTCTTACTTTCCAGACGAATGACTCTTTTGTTTATCATTATCATAAATGATGGTTGAAAATTTGTGGTAATCAAATATTGTAACTGAGTTTTTCTAACTATTTATTGAGTATTTTTTTTTTAAATTACAATTTTTTTCGGTTTTTATTCTTCTCCTGGTTGTTTTGTCCAAAAATCAATGAGCGCTATAATCGGAAAGACAGCATAAGAATAATTTCCCTGTATTTTGGGATCAACTTCGAGGAGCGCACTAGTACAGGAGTGGATTAAAAAAAAAGTTATATTCCAAACTTTTCGAAATTTGTATTTCGGATTCAACAAGCTGAACGAAACATTTGATTCATATTTTTGTCTAATTATCACTTACTTTCTGAATTGAGAGAGACAAATGAAAAAATGGGATATGAATGCCTTACTAGCTCAACAAATCGTCAGACACCAGAGGATTTAAAAAATCACTGATCATTTCATAAAAGCCTTAAAATGTACCAATCGTCCATACGAAGTCACGAGAAATTATTTTGCAATAAAATTCTACCTTTGTCGGTAACATCAGTTTTTCACCTACGATGAGAACAAAATCTTTAGAATAATTCTATCATCAAATCAAAAGCCATTGGTAGTGATAAATCAGATTGGAATTATTATCCCGTCATGTCCAATTGTTCTGCCAATAATATGCAATATTTACAATTTTTGCTTGCGAAATCATGTTTATACCATTATTTGGAAATAAATCTCATTCTCATCTTTTCCAAACGTGACTAATCCTACGGACTACGGAGAACTCAGACCAATTAGTATTCTTTGGTCTTCATCGCAACCATCTGAAAAATATATTTGTCACGTATGGAATATTATACAATACCATCTCATCAGTCTGGTTTCAGAAAAAATCATAGCTGCGTCACGCGCTGAAGACGACGATAAAAACTCATAGCTCTGGTTTTACTGGATTATTCCGAAGCTTCCACAGAATCAATTGTGGGTTACTGTTGGCTATTTTACATTTCATTGGAGGAGTATTTTATGAGTCGTTTTCAGTCAGTTCTTATCGATATGACACTCAATTCTCTCTATTAGGACCAAGGTTATTCATTCGTGAATGTTTACTAGCAGACGACAACCAATTTTATTTATTTTTTCCTGATCAGTTTTGCTTGAGTATGAATAATGAGTTTTCGATGTTATTCGGTAGGAAAAGCGAGAACTTCAATTGAATGTCCTAGATATCAGAATGAATGATGTAGCGATCCCAAGAACGTAATGCACAGAAAATCTGGGACTCTATATTGACTCAAATGTGACACGTCAATGATCACAAAAAAGGCATTTCCTAATCTCATGTTCATCTACTCGAATACATGAATGAGAAAGTTACATTTTCTGTATTGACGTAATTTATGGTCCTGTAAAATCCGAGTCAAACCTGCATCGATTCATCATCTGAATGTTCGTTTCAAATCGCGGTTAAGTTACGTTCCGGAGTCGGGCCCTGTCCCGTTGCGGAACTTGCGGAAGCCAGACGAATTGCTGACCAAGTTCCTACCGAAATTTATTTTTGCTGATTAAGCTTCTACAGTAATTTTTTTTTACCGAAGATTAACGAAAAGACATAATACCTTTATTATTTGTATAATATTATAAATTGAACTGCACCATGTATTATATTCATCCCATTTTTTTCACTCGTAACCTGCATTCCCGTTTTCATTGAAGCATTGAGTAAAGTATATCTTCAATTGTGTGAAAGGTGCACATTTTGAAAAAGGGTTATTCAATACAAAATTGGTTTCAAAAAGCTACACGGTGCCTTACGAACCACACAACTGCTGAGGCATAACGTAACTGTTGACCCCTCCTCGTCACTTCACAGCCTCATTCCAGTAGTAGTTCTTCAGTTATATGACAATCAGGTATTTCAGGTGATGGAATGAAACAAACCAAATTACCAGAGTTGAAAAAAAACTGAAAACAAAATCTACTTAATGGCTCCATATACTTGTTAAATGTCCGATTTGCTCTTATTCATTCAACATTTGATTTGAACAAGCTTATAATTTGTTATAGTTTATATTGTGTTTCGAATACATGTTTTCAGGTTGAGTGAAAAAAAAATGCTTGTTTATATTCTCACGTACGAGCGCGTGTTAAATCCGCCTTTTGGTTGTAGTACTGATGAATTGTAAATACGTCGAAAGTTATCATCATCCCACAGTTAATGAAAGCGTATTTTGTTATTACAAAACTATTTTTCAATTGTCTGACTTATTTTCAGTGGTCTTAGGAAGATTGGACACAAAAATGGAAATATCTGAAATCTGATCATACTCTCAACCACTAATACGAGGGGGTAAATTAAGAAGTTTGGATGACTGGCTATTCTTCCATAATCGATTTTCGAAGAATCACGAATTGCTTGAAATTAATTCTCAAACATAAGTTAAAAGGCTGAATAGTGGCGAAGTTTCGATAAAACATGGGGAAAATCTTTTAAAAAATGTATCGCCTAAAATTTCTTAGAATGAAGTTTGCCATATAATTCTCCGTATATGAGAATATAATTACCATCGAAGCAATATTGAAAGACTGATTCGGTTTTTACGAAATTTCCATATACCCATTCGAATCTTGTCACATCAGCCAGGCAATAATAACTTTAAGGCAAGAAACTGGTCACAAGACAAGAAACTACAAGAAACTGAACACATTTTATAACGGTACAAAGATTTATTCATCTTAGTAGGTACATATTAGGAAAAATAAAAAAAAATAACCAAATTTTATTTTAGCCCAATATATGTGGGAAACAGTTTTTACAAAATTGCTGATTTCATTGTCCATGAGATCTTGTTAAAGATTCTCCAGAAATAATTTTCTTCTTAGAGTAGATTCCTTGTTTTGAAGGAATATTGGTGGTATAATATTTGATATAAACCTCATTTTGAAATTTTGTTAAAACTGTAATAAAATCGAATGGGAATGGAAGGGTCCGCACGTGTTTGTTGTTTTGTTTAAATTGGCGCTAGCATCGCCCAAATATTTGAAGGAAACTTCTGAAATATAATAATCAGTTAGATAGTTTGCGAACTGTATAACTCGTGCACCATTTAGCATCAGTCCCGTCAATTCAAATAAAAAAAAGTCGCCAACATTATTTTTGTCTAGGAGAACAATGCCAGATCATAATTGCAACCAATTTCCGATATCAGAACTTCTGTTCTTGTATTCACAATGTAAACCTAAATTCAGAGTTTTACGTCACCAAGATTGAGTTAGGTGAAATCTGAACCCATGGATTGTGATGTCACTAAATACAAGTTGTAACGTATCTACTAGTTTCCATTTGTTCAAGACAACCCAACAAGCTCCATGCTGAATCAATACTAGATTATGGTACAAGTGTAAAAGTGAGCCTTTAAAGCACGCGCAACGAGTTTGAGGGCACAACGCGGAGCGGAGTGCCCTCAACGTTGCGGGTGCTTTAATGGCACTCATAAACGTGTATGATACGCTATTTCTTATTATACTATTGAACTTAGTAGGTTAGGGATTCAAATGAAATACATAATTCGTTCAAACCGTCTATTTGAACATCTCTAGCATATACGGGCTTATGAGGGCCAGAAGTGTTTATTACAGTTCATAAATCAGACCATATCGAGAATGCCACACAGAGTATTTTTCGATGAATCATAACTATTTGATTTGTGTTTTTGTCTCGTTTATCTAGCGGTAAACTCAACACTCTCACTCAAAAACGAAACCAAAAGAAATATTAAACGAAAAATCAATTCAATCCCACATTTGTTCTTGTGATTAAGAATTTTGGTATAGGTAGTGGCTTTGTGAGGGCATCAGCCAATTGTTTAGTATTACTTCATTTTGTAATATTCGCACACCTCAAAATGATATTTTATATCAATATGTTTGGTTCTTTTATGGTTTGTGGGAATTTTTGCTATACAAATGCAGCCATTATTGTCTCTGAATATTCTACTGCCACTGAGGTTTGTCTTTTTGAGTTCCGAGAAATCGTACAGTTTTCAAAGGCTTTGGATAGATACCCTGTTGTACTTTTTCTATCCACTTCATTATTACCCCAGTCAAATACACAATCTCAATAATATTTACATAATTATTGTTGCGTTTATAAGTTAATTTGAGTTCATTACTAGTTTTACTTTGGTACCTGCTCGAAATGTTTATTGCAGTACATAGACCTGGGCGTGTGCAAAAAGGAAAATTCAGAATTTCATCGTTATCTAATTCGTGATAATTTAATTTGTTTTCAAGATGCGTTTTTACAGGTTACATTCGGACATATTATATTTGTTTAGAACTGTGTTTAAACAGTAGCTTTGATACAGAGTTACCGTATATCTGATCTTCAAACGGTTTAACATCCTGTAAGTCTTTCTTTCATTTTCAATCGGTTCTCTAAATATGATCTTTGAATCCTGACATTGCCTCTTAGTCTCCTCTGCAAATTAAAATATCATCGACATAAAGGATAACGTAAATATTCTTGTTTGATTTACCTCTGTCTCGTATATACAAACAGTTGAAGAACTTTGAAGTTAAGCTCTTTAATCGTTTTGTCAAAATGCTCATACCAGCATCTTGATCGTTTTAAATCACAAATTGATTTATGCAGTGTGCACTTTATTTTTCTTTGCTGATTTATTCTCTCGGAATTTTCATGTAAATTTCCTCTTGCAAAAAGCCATTCAGAAATCACTTTTTACGTTCATGTGATGACACATAAATCTATTGATTGGAGAAGGCTGAAATACATTTTTAAGGTAGGAATGTGTGCAACAGGCGTAACTGTTTCATTATAACCACTTGAATATTTGGGACTGAAACCTTTTGCTACTAGTCTTGCCTTGTACTTTGTGGAATTTCCATGTTTTATAGTAAATACTCACTTGGAATTGAAATATTTTTGTAGTGTGTTTATTTACTAACGACCAATTATATTAAGAGGTGATGAATTAACTTCATCATTTTTGGATTGCTCCCACTGATCTCAATCGTCCCTTGTTTCAATTTCTTTGTAGATCTTGCATAAAATAAATTACTAAAAATATAATATTTGAATCTTGATCAGTATAATAGATTATTTTTGTTTCTCTCACTTCTCAAATTGGAAGGATTTAATTCTTGTGATGTGTCTGTATTCGTTGGAATACTGTTTTACAATTCAGATTTAACAATTTTTTTTTGTAGTTGAGTCGGTTTTCCCAGTTTCATGCTCCAAAGTTGCTTCGGTATCACTTTTTACAGATCTAGTGATTTTTAACTAATTTTTCCGAGTTTGAGTCGGTTTTCTCAGTTTTAGGCTCCGAAGTTGCTTGGGTATCACTTTTTATAGACCTAGTGATTTTCAACTAAATTTTTTCGAGTTCGAGTCGGTTTTTTTAGTTTTAGGCTCCGAAGTTGTATCGGAATCACTTTTTACAGATCTAGTGATTTTTAAAATTTGCCTCACCTACAATTACGTCACGAGCTACGAGAAAACTTTCCATTTCCACATACCACACTTTATCCATTGGGAGCATATCCCACTAAGATTTCTTTCAATGACTTTTCGTAAAATTTTGTTTTCTTACTTTTAAGGTGGACATAAACCATGGACTTGATTTTTTTTATTGTTATTTCTTTAATCTGGACTTGTTATTGTGCCACAATTTATATGGTGTTTAATTGAGGTGCAGAGCACGATTGATAACATAGTAGGTAGGTATGTAGCTGTTAAGACAGCTTCGCCCCAAACGGATTTTTCCAAACTCGAGGTGAAAATAATCGCACGCCCTCTTTCTTAATTGTGCGATCTATCTGCTCTGCGACACCATTTTGTTGACATGTTGGTACATTTTGATGAAAAGTAATGCCCTTCTGAATACAATATTTTTTGGAATCATTCGACAAATATTAACCTCACTTGTCACCGTTAAGATATACTATTTTATTATTCAAGTGTGATTCACTTTTTGCAACGAAATCTTCACACCTTAGAATTTCTGATTTAAATTCTAATGAATATGTTACTGTATATGTATGTAGTTGATAAAGGTTACTGAATAGTCTTTGTATCAATTGTGGGAGGTGATATTGGACCACAAGCATCACTATGAATCATGAATAAAGGTCGTTCCACATGTGTTTTGATTTAATTTTGAGAATATCAATCAAGTTTGTTCCAAATAAACATATATACACATATATACAAGTTTCACATAATACATTATTTTATGGATTTATGTATATGGTTAAGACTTTTCAACATTTTCAGTTTTACATTTTAAAAATGATTGGTCATCGGGATGCCCTAATCGTGCATGTCATATCTGATAGTTAGCAGTGTTTACCATATAATTGATATTCCCATGGTCTTTGGGATTTAAAATATATGCCTTTTAACCATTTATGGGCTTACCTTTTGCATTTATGACATTGTTCTTTTAATTCTTACGCCATTTTTATTGAATATCGCACCATGCCCTCTTCTTGCAAACATGGAACTAAAATCAGGTTGTCTGATACATCTTTAGATCTTTTATTGTTGCGGTAACGGTAGTGCCATTTTAGCCACAGCGATTTCTTTGGGAGTAGGTAGATCGTAGATTTTTGTAAACAAATCCTGGTATGATCAGTTGCTCCAGGGTCTAGCAGGGATGATGCATCTTCATAACACTTTTGTATTTGAACGATTATGGCTTATCATGAAAGCAAAACCTTTGCCTGGATCCAGTGTTGGTTTGGTGCGAACCGTATGGATTATGCGTTTTTTAATCTTCTATTTATAAAAAATAACAATCACTTTTCAAATGGTTTATTCTGCTGCAATGCCACATGTGGGATGATTTATATGAAAAAAATTGTTTGTCCCCTTTTGATTTGTGTTGTTATTTGCTTTTATTTTGAAGAAATTGTGTTCTAGATTTTTTATGTGAAGTTGATTCAGAGTTTGCTTCGTTGGTGTAAGAACTACTAAATATATTCGGTGCCTTTAGACTTGTGATGTTGTGTCTTTGAGTTTCACCTCACAATCAAGAAGTCTAGTTTTCAAAAGGCTAGGTTTTAATTATCCTCGCTTAACGTTTCCAATGCTGTGATTACTCCGTCATAAGATGGAGGCAGAGTAACATATGAGATATTTTAACCATTCCATCCACTTTGACTCCAACAGCGAGTAACTCTGATATAAGGTCATCAAAACGTGTGAAGTGTTGCAATAAACTCATGTCTCCTCTAAACTTGAGCGGTCGACTGATTTTTGCAAATCCCAAACATGAATTCACTTAGGTAATCTATGATAATACCTTTCGCACTCAAGTCATGTTTCTTCCAACTGTTACTAGGTTCACCAGGAATTTCTCCTTCAACTAGGAATAAAATATTCATTTCCGCGAGTAACCATTTAACACAGAATTTCCATACACCATATCTTTCAGCGTTGAACGAATATTCCTTTTATCAGTTCTAACCACTGTTTTTATTGAATTGCGATCACTGCGTACTTCAATCACTATACTTCCAGTAATTAATCAAGTTACGCGAAATCTGGGCCCATAACCTATTGAACTTAGTAGGTTAGGGATTCAAATGAAATACATAATTCGTTTAAACCGTCTATTTGAACATCGACCAACTTTGTGTATATTATTTCTGAAATCATCTCTTCCATATTCGGGCTTATGAGGGCCAGAAGTGTTTATTACAGTTCATAAATCAGACCATATCGAGAATGCCACACAGAATATTTTTTGATGAATCATAACTATTTGTGTTTTTGTCTCGTTTATCTAGCGGTAAACTCAACAATACCTGCATCATAACTTCAATAACAATGCTGGAAATGAATTTCAGATCAGGCTAATGACAAGTGGTATTCAAATATCAAATAATCATAATTGAACATTGAACATTTACTTGACATAATTGTTTTATATTTTTGAAGTAATTTGACACATAAATAAAAAGTGGACTTGTTTTTGTTACCTAGCAACCTTAAAACACGGCGTGTTTTAATCTTAGATTCCACACGCTTTTCATTTGAAACACGCGTTTTTAATTTTGAGATTTCGGACGCTTTCAAAGGAGGATTATGATGCAGTATGATGGAAAATAGTTGAAGTCGTATCTCCATCAATAAAAGTCATGAAGATACCGTTCATATTCGAAAGAAATGCGCGAATGGAAACTAACCAGACAGCAGTTTGTGTTTCTTCCGAAGAGTTGCATAACATTATTGAAAACGCGACGCCAAACGCATAAATAAGTATGGCAGTCGGCTCATCGCAAGACTTCGATTCAATCGCGTTCACTTAAGGTGGTTCCCCCACGAGAGAGTTGACTCAGGAAATTATTAAAATTTGATAATTCGTTCGGATCGTAATCAATAACTTTGTAAAGCACATATATACGTACTCAGTGCCAGTAAATATAGTACGAATATCATTTGCTTTCGTTAAATTTATTCTAAAAGTATTTTTGATCTGACATTGCGAGTAAACTTTTTGACGGAACTATCCGGGCTATGCCTCAACACACAGAAAAGGTTGCCTATACAGACGACGCATGTGAGCTGTTCGAACTGAGCGTCTGGCCGGCGTCTGTTGCTGTCTCTCCGTTCCGTTCCCCACCATTTGCTTGCAAAATATATCGTATGCAGCCTAAACCTTAGTACTTCTCGAAATTATATCTATCAAACTAGAGGGTCAATCAGTTGGCGCCTCTGTGCGTACACTGTTGCCGTCTCTCCGTTCCGTTCCCCACCATTCGCTCGTTCGCTTGCAAAATATATCGTATGCAGCCTAAACTTCTCGAGATTATATCTGTCAAACTAGATGGACAATCACTTTGATTTTCATTCACAATATCTGTGATATCCTGCTCTAGCTCGATAGATTTGAATATGAATAGTAAATGACGTCACTTGAGTCGGTAGATAGCAGAAAGAAGAGCTGTCAGTTGAGTTGCTAGGCACTACTAGGGCCTCGCTACACTAATAGCCGTGCAGGTGAAGAATCAGAAAATTGGGACTTGTTTATAGATCTAGCCGAAGGAGAAAAAAGCTGTCAGGTGGGTTGCAAGGCACTATTAGGGCATCGCCACGCTAACAATCGCGCAGGTTAGGAACCGTAAAATCACGATAGGTATATGTAGTCAGTCGAAGGAGGAGCAAACTGTCAGTTGGGTTGCGAGGCACTATTAGGGCCTCGCCACACTAACAGCACAGGAATATGAGTGAGGGATACAACCCATGTTAGAACATCAGTGTCCAGGTGACGTCGCGAATCAATTAAGGCCCCTTACGTACGCACGATTCCAAACTGCTTACCCCTTTCACATATATGGCTGCTCTAAAACCCGCTTTGCTATTTAATGCCGTTTTTGCATCACGTCCTTTTGAGCTTTCGTACTACTGTCTAAATCTTCTCCCACCATGAGCTATTGATCAAGTTCTACACCCCGTATTATAAAGCTTAACACCCCTTCAATCAATCAATCTGTTGTTGTAGTCCACATGGAGTAGACGTGTATAGCGAGCTGCTAGCAAAACAAGTTCAAAGTATTCGATACCACGATCAAAAATGTGTCAAAGTCCATGAAATAAAATTGTGCACCAAGTAAAACAAGGTTTTTGAAATTCTGAGTTAGGCGGAATTTCTTTGAAAGTTAAGTGAATATTGTTATTATAATTATAGACATAAAATGCCGCTAACTCGAGAGCAAACCGATGAGCTGAAAACGATAGTCAACGTGGCGATAAAACAATTGTGGATGGACCAAAACTTCCTAAAACTATAGCTGATAAGGTTTCGGCAGAAATCACAAAGAACTTCAATGATAAGCTCGAAAAATACGATAAACACCTGAGTGAATTGACGCAGGAATGTAACGTGCAGAAAAATGAAAATAAAAGGAGGTATGAAGAAATGGATACGAGATTGGAACATCTACAAGGTGAAAACGTTAATCTTAAAAAAAAACTTGATACGATTGAACAGGAATCCAAAAAATGTAATCTACGTATATATAGCCTAAAGGAAGATGTAAACGAAAATACCAAGGAAATTGTTATATCCCTTTTGAACACAAAATGAATCTGAATATCACGCCTATCGATATTGAAACATGTCACAGAATTGGAAAAAAGATAAATGGAAAAAACAGGGGTGTATTCCTGAAGATGAAAGACTGGCATGTAAAAAACAAAATATTCTTCAACAAGAAGTTACTCAAGGGAACAAACGTCGTGATTAAAGAAGACCTAACAGCCACTAGACTCAAGCTCATGGATGAGGCGATCAAGAAACTGGATTACAAAAGTGTATGGACGGATAACGTCAAAATAATCATCAAGAAGAATAATCAAATCAAAACCATATATTCTCACCAAGAACTAAATTTATTATAATATCAAATATCTGAATAACATTTGTTTGTGGTTAACCCATATAATGTGAATTATAAAATTTGCTAGGGAAACCTCGCACATCCATTTCTACTTTATTTTTGATCATATTTTTTATACTCTATATTTTCTTTCTCTTAGTAGTATTTAAATTTTTTTCTTTTCTTTCTTTTCATGTTGGAGTTAATTGATTTATTGGATCAACAAGGTGGGATTGAAACAAAGGTATTCAGACACTTCGATGAATGTCTCAATAGAGAAATAGATAATGAATTAGTCATAGTAACCTTCAATATTCGTAGTATTAAAAAAATTAGAACTACTATATATCTGGAAACAGTTAAAGAAAAATATTTTGGGGGGGAATTTAAAGATCTAGTTTATTGAGAAAATTAATGTTCTATCTACTAACTATATTATGACAGAATCAGTTTTGCTGAGACTCTCGCTTGAAATCAGACAGATCAAAATAGGCATCACAGCTTCATATCGCCCACCTTCGACAAATGCAAACACTTATGTAAATGAGTTAAAAGATTTTTTGAGTAATTTACAGGATCATCAAATAGAAATATTCTTAGGTGATATTAATTTCAATTTATCAGAAAAATTTTCAGCAGAGGTAAATAACTACGTGAATACTTTGAATGAAAATGGATTTGAATCATACATTAACTCGGTTACAAGAAAAACTGAAAATACTGCAACCATAATCGATCATATATTTGTTAGACAATCTCGAAATATTATTGAATCTACAATTTTCACTCCAATGATCGTACAAACCAACCTGAGTGACCACTATTCAACACTTTTATGTATCAAGTTTGCAGATCAAAACCAAAATCACATTCAAAATAATTATAAAAAATTAATTAAAAAAACAGATTTTAATAAACTTGAAAAAATTGTACACAAAGAAAAATGGAAAGAAATACTCAACTCCCAGGATGCCCAAGTTGCTTATGACTTATTTATTACCAAAATTGATAGCTATATACACGCATGTACGCAATTGGTCGAATTAAAAAATTGTAACAGAAAAATCAAGCCGTGGATCACTAATGGACTAATAAACTCAATTAAGTATCGAGATAATTTGAAGAGGAAAATGAATATACGTCCTTCAGTAGAATTGAAAGCACAATATACACAATACAGAAATATGTTGAACAACTTACTTAAACGAACAAAAAATGGATACTATAAGTCACAAATTCAAGAAGCCGGAAATAACTACAAAAAAATTTGGGAAACAATAAATCGCGCTTCAAATTCTAAATCGAAGAAAAGGGAACTGGGTAATACAAATATAAAAAACAAAGACCAAATTGAATTAACGGACAATAAAGAAACAGATACCTTCAATGATTATTTTGTGAATGTAGGAAATGAAATGGCTTCAAAATAAAAAAAGTTGATACTCTCGCGGTAAATAGAATATTGCCAAAACAGAAGGTGCCGTCTTCCATATTTCTGGAACCCGTCACAAACAACGAAATGATTACAGTGATAGGAACTTTAAAAAGCAACACTGCACCAGGTCAAGATGGTATTTCTGTCAAATTAATAAAGCTCATTCACACTGATATCATTCAACCATTGACCCACATTATTAACCTAACATTTACGAACGGTGTAATCCCAAACCAATGGAAAGAATCTATAATTACACCCATCCATAAAACAGGAGATTATAAAAACACTTGCAACTATAGACCTATATCCTTAATTAGCAATTTTGCAAAAATTTTTGAAAAATGTCTCAAAAATAGACTGATGGACTTTTTCGAAACTCATGACGTACTGACAGATAGACAATTTGGATTTAAAAAAAATAACAGCACGGAAAACGCAGTTATAGATCTTATTCAGGAAATAGTGGTGGATTTGGACAGGTCAAGAAAATGCATGGCTGTGTTTCTTGATCTGGCCAAAGCTTTCGACACAGTTCCTCACAATGTGTTATTGGAGAGGCTTGATAATGTTGGTATAAGAGGTCCGGCATCAAAACTGCTTCAAACATATTTAACAGGAAGAATCCAGAGAGTAAAAATTGATAGTACGCTGAGTGATCCACTCAAAATAAATTGCGGAGTACCACAAGGAACAGTACTGGGTCCTCTACTGTTTCTGGTATATATGAATGAAATTGCAAATCTGAGAGAATTTCAAGGCCACCTAATATCTTATGCAGATGATACGGCTATTGTTTTCAGTGAGGATACTTGGGAGGGGCTGTACAGAAAAGCTGAGAAGAGTCTGATCTCCATATATGTATGGCTAAATCACAGTTTGCTCAGCCTGAACCTTCAAAAGAGTAAATTTATAACTTTCAGGCTAAATAGCATAGATCAACCTAGGAAAAATCATCTAAGCATCCATGAACTTTCTTGTGAAACTCCTAATTGCAGTTGCCCTGTAATAGTGAAAACTGACAAAATCAAATATTTAGGTATACTAGTTGATCAATATCTGAGATGGGATGAACATGCTACTTACATTGCGAAAAAACTCAGACAAATGATGCATTAATTTTATTTACTGCGAGACATTCTGAACCGGAAAAATATGCTATTAATTTATAATTCACTGGCAGAATCCCTCTTAAGATATTGTATAACAATATGGGGAGGACTTAGCAATACTGCACAAAAAAATTTACAAGTTACACAAAATAGTCTTATTAAAATATGTATGAAGAAAACCAGACTCTTTTCAACAACTTTATTATATGAAGAAGCAGATATATTCAATATAAAAAAACTATTCATTTACCATCCTCTACTACACATGCACTCAAAAATAGAACCAAAAATTAACACTAATAAACAGCACCAAACCCGATCAATCACAAACCTTTCTATAGATATACCTCTGTTTTCGAAAAGCCATGCACAAAAATTTATTTTTTTCATTGGCCCAAAATTGTATAACCTAATGCCAATCGAAGTAAAAAATATTAAAAGTAAATTTATTTTCAAGAGAGAAATTAAAAAACTCATAAATGCAAACAATATCAATTTAGAAACAATTGTATAATGTCACCTATTGATCCAATAAATTGAGCTGACACACGAATTAAATCAACTCAACATTCGATGTTTTTTCCTTTGATTGATACTGGAGAACATAACACAAGCACACTAGTGCTTAGATGATTTCCTATCAATCCAGGGATACAATGTTATGATTATATTAATTTTTATTATTGTTGTTACTTGATACTGTATTTTTTTTCCATAAGAGGTACCATTGTAATCTATATGTGTACATTGAAGCATCAGAATCAGAATAAAAAAAAAAAAATCTTTCCTCTTCTAGAGTATATTTGCCTTTCCTATGTAGTACTTGAGGCTGCCGATATCTGCCCTGTATACAGTTTTTGGATTAGAACAAAAAATAAATTTGTTATAATTGATCTGGAATTGACTATTTCATTTTCTTGGTTTGGAGGTTTGAGTAGAACAAATTATTGTGCAGTCAACACCCAGGTTAGAAACCCAGTCAAGAGCTATTGAAGTCTGCCCTCCTGGCCTCGTTGTGTAAGTCAATACTATACTGACCCCTGGAATGTTTCATTTTTCACTGAGACTCCCCGGAGCAAAGTGGACATTCTTTCACCAGAAAACACAAACATCTTTTTTATTTTTCTATAAACCTCAAATTCTACAATTAAAATTGGGGAACAGTTCATATCTCTCTGAACAATTCCAATATTTTGATATAACATTACTCAAATAAAAAAAAACAGATATTCTAAGTTTGTATAAACTTCCAACTTTTCAATCAGAAGTTAGTGGAGGATCCAAATCTCCCTGAATTTTTCTCAATATTTTTATGTTATCTAATTTAAATCGAAAGGAAGAAGCAGACACTAGGATATATTCAGGACTTACTTAGATTGGGAGAAAGTCAGACAGTGCAAAGACTTAACTTTCTGAGAACAAATTGGTCGTATGAAAGACTGAATGACAACTGCGTCACCTGATCCGTTTTGAAAATAATAAAGTTTACCAATTCAAAAAAAAAAACAAATCTGAACTCTTTGACACCAGAATGAGACACCAGTCAGTGCAAGAAAAAAACCTGAAGTCTGGACGCGAGCAGTTTCCAAAAAAAAAGAATGGATATATCATATGCCAGATGATTTCCACTCCGCGGGGATTCTCATATGTTCGATTGCATTTAAAAACCTAGAGATATATATCAATCTTCGTTTTCAATACCTTCTGGACCAATTCACTGTGTTCTACGCTTTTCAGTCAAACTCGTTTGTTTTCATGTAGGAAATAATAACGTCAATGATTTTTCATGGGTTGAATGGACGTTTTAAGTTCCAGACCAGAGTGTTGTGTTCCTGCAAAAGGTAAATTACTAATTTTTCCGAGAAAGTGTGGTGTATTTATAGGTGTGTGCTTGGTTATTTTCAGACAGTGTGAGTCTATTCTGGGTTGAATGCATATTTTTTGACGTTTGAGAGATACTTCTATTAGTGTGTGTACATGCATGAAGTATTTTCAGACTTCCACCGTGACCAAGAGTCGATTTTCCGCTGCGGAGGACGAATTCCTAATTTTGGGGTGGGGAGACGGGTGGATATTTGCTGGGTCAGATACAACGTTTCAGAGAGTGTTTTGGTAAGTTTGAGTACCATTCATTCGACCGAAAAGATTATTTGGGAGGAGGGCGCGCCATGTGTTGGACAATGGATGAACCTATTCTGCGAGCGTTCTATCGGTTTAGGAGGGAAAGTAGTAATGCTATATCATTAGTAGCGCAGTTTCAAGGTCATCAGGGTGTCGGTTATGTGTCGAACCCGCAAGGCGGAGGCTCGGAAATTTCACCTGGGCTCTGCCATGCGCGGTTCGTTGAAGAGGTTTTCTGCTAAAATGAAAGGAAAAGTTGCCTTTATAGAAAAAAAAATAGGGAAAAACTGCAAAGAGAAAAAAACGACGAAATACGGAACTGAAAAGTAAAAAATAAAATAAACCTCCTCAGTCTCAATAACTAAGCTCCTAAACTAATGTAAGTAACTAATTTTGAGTCGGCGCCAAACAAACATGCAAGTGAATTAGGTAAGGTGTAAAATGATGGCATCGAGTTGCGCGGTGACATTCTGATATTTTTTTTAAGTAATTTAATGATCTTCGATGATTGTTCGTATGGCGCCTACTCAAAATTAGTTACTAACAATAGTTTAGTAGCTTAGTTATTGAGACTAAGAAGGTTTATTTAATTTTTTTCTTTTCAGTTCCGTATTTCGTCGGTTCAATTTTTTGTTAAGAAGTTTTTATTTTTCAATTTTTTGTGGCTGAAATCTTCTAATTACTACCTACTTGTTTTTTATTACTTCCAAAATACTTACCTATCCACCTTACTTCAACTATTACCAGTTGAATAATATGATTATCTTCTTTTACTATTTGTTGTAATATTACATTATTTTTGTTTTTCTGGTTGGTTTATTTCATTACTTTGTATATCATTGCATCCTCTTATAGAATAAAATGATTGTGACGGATGTAGGAGGAACAAAAATAATGACATTAGCGATCTGTCATTGTCAACTACATATGTGTGCCAATGTTCACAAGTGAAACATCAATTATCTCCAATTTTTCTACCCGTAAGGGTGGATAATTCCATTCGAAATCCAAATATGATTAACAATGAGGTATACCCTATCTATTAAAAAAATTATCATCCGAATCGAAGAACCTAGTACAAAGTTATGCCAGATAGAATTGGTTAACGGCCAGAATTAGAGGGTGAGTGATCAATATCCTTCATTTTGCTACCCTCAGGGGTGGATTTCATCTTTCAAATTCAAACGGGACCAACTTCGAAGTACACCCTATCCACTGAAAAGAATTATTGGAATCGGACGACTCAGTGAAAAGTTATGTGTGGTCATAAATAAAAAAATATACGCGTCGAATAGAGGACCTTCTCATTTTTGGTTTCGTTGGTTGAAAATAACAGCCATATTGGCCGCCAAACTATTTCCCTTGATGAATACTTAGAAGAAAAAACATAGCTGCCAAAAACATTAGGAAATATTCTGACCACCATTCCATAATTGATGAAAAATTCAGCCATCTTCGAAAAATGTCAGTATTTTGGAAAAATGACTACCTCAGGTTGAAAATATCAGTATTGCTATGAAAAAACCTCGGTTCAAACTAAAAGTTTTGCTAGGAAAGAATCGTTAGAGTTCACATAACTATATCAATACAGAGTCAGTCATCTTGGGAAAATGGCTACCCTTTAGACATCGTTCCGTTAGGATTACAGCTATCTTGAAAAAATGGCTATCCTAAGGCTATAACTCATAGGCTATCTGTAGGAAACCTCCAACAGACCTGCTTGCTTTTATGGTTCAGCCCTCTGCTGCTTGAAACTGCACTACTACTGGTATAATTTTAGTTTTTCCTCTCCTAAACGAGTCGCCCATGAGCATCATAGAACGCTCGCCGAATAGGTTCATCTATTGCCCAACAGATGGCGTGCCCACCTCCGAAATCCTCTGAATGGTACTCAGACTTAACAAAAAAATCTCTGAAATGTTAGAAAAAGGTAACTTACCCAAGCAAATATCCACCTGACTCAGCAAACATTCATATTTTCAAAAAATCATTAATTCGTCCTCCGCAGCAAAAACTTACTCTGGTCACTGTGGAAGTCTGAAAATACTTATACATGCACACACACTAATGGGAGTACCTCTCAAACGTAAAAAAACATGCATTCAACCCAGAATAGACTCACACTGTCTGAAAATAACCAAGCACACACTCAAACTATTGAAAAAAAAACACGAAAACGCCAAAATTATGAATGTAACCTATAAATACCCACATTCTCGGAAAAATTATAATTCACCACTGTTAAAACTATAATATCAAAAAAGCACTCAAACTATTGAAAATCACGAAAAACAATAACACAACAATCTATTTTCCAGGAAAAATTAGTAATTCGTCATTTGCAGCAGAAAATCAACTCTCAGTTTATATGAAATAAAGTAAGTACACGGTAATCGTTCCAACACTGAACAAAAATAATCAAAACATTCATTTCGTATCACTGGAAGTTGATATATTTTCACAAAAAATTATCTCCAGCCGCTGGAAAAACCATTTTAATGAAAGTAAAAATTATGTCTAACAGTGCATTCAACAAAAATTCACAGAAATTATCCTTCCCAAACGAATACGTTAAAGTCTGCAACATTTTCTTCGAAATATACTTGCAGGTAATTAATATTCATTCCAAACACAAACACTGAAAATGAACACAAACACTCTGGTTTGGAACTGAAAAAGTTCATTCAATCCATGAAACATCTCTGAAATTATCATTTACTACATGAAACCCAACAAGTTTGATTGAAAAGCGTGGAACACAGTGAATTAATCCAAAAGGTATTGAAAACGAAGAATGAAATATATCTCTAGGTTATTAAATGCAATCGAATATCTGGTAATCCCCGCGGAGTGGAAATCAGCTGGCATTTGGGATATTCATTCCTCCAATTTGTTTTTTGGTTAAAGTAGGATTTATAGATTATTACTTGAATTAACTTACCAGGTGGCGCATGTTGTTCTAAGACACTTTTTATCCTGGATTTGTACGGTGATTTTAGAATTTTGTTTTTATAAGTATAGGTCCTGTTTGCTGTTGGCTCATTTCTGTTCCAGTCACCAGAAGGATGAGACGTGCGTCTCTAGAGCAGCTCTGCTAATCTCAGTATTTTTGAGAGACCCTCCAGTATTTCTGAGGTGAGTGAATTTTTTTTTGAAACTGCTAGCACTAGTTGTTTCTTGCACTGACCGATTATCTCATTTTAGTGTCTAAAAATTTAGTTTTTTTTTGTTGAACTTAATTTTTTTCAAAATCGATCGGATGACGCGGCTGTCATTCGGTCATTCGGCTTTCTTCGAACAATTTGTTCTCAGAAAGTAAGTCCTTGTCTCCGTCATTCTTGTTCTAATGTCAGAGAGACAAACGTGTTTTTGGTGCTCCTCTCGTGAGCTCAAGGTGCGTATTTTCTGGAAACAGCAAGCGCTCAGTCTTCCGTCCGACCAATTTGTTTTCAGGAAAAGTAAGTCTTTGCATTGTTTGATTTCGTCATTCTTCATCGGGTCTTCAAAGAGGTTGGACGTGTTTTTGGTGGTCCTCCAGCAAACTCAAGGTGCGTTTTTTTCTTGGATACAGCTAGCGTCAGTTCGTCCAACCAATTTGTTTTCAGGAAATGTTAAGTCTTTGACTGTCTGATTTCGTCATTTTCCTCGGCCTTCAAAGAGTCAGACGTGTTTTCGGTGTCCTCTAGCGAAAATTTATTTTCTCTTGTAAATCACTTTTAAACGTAAATCCATAACGTATTGAAGAGTTCCAATTCAGTTAAGGTAAATATGGTGTTTTGTGTGCCAAAAGGCAGATATGTTAAAAACGGAGTATAAATATTCTACAACTGCTAATTTTCCAATTTTTTACGATACGGAGTTGATTTCTGTTATGGAGAGAAAATAGTGCAATCCATAACAATAGAATTGGAAGAATTTCGTGGGAAAGAAAGCGGGTGGGCATTACAGAAGATTGTCAACTTGGGTGTAAACATGAATAAGTTCTCTCCTCAAATTGGGTCATCATATAATGAACTTCCGACTGAAATCAAGCAAAAAGGAAGCCTGTATTAACGTCAAGAATAATCACGTAGCCTGCTTTGCTTGGTCTAATATATCAGCCTTGTATCCTGTTAACAAAAATGCATAGCGCAATCAAAACATCCCCATTATTTCGAAGTTTTGACTGGCACCAAATTCTGAAAAATAAAATAACATATCAGTAAACGTTTATTCCTTTTCAAAATCAGGAAAATATTTCCCGTCCTTCCTTCTTGACATCACAAAAACGTAACAAACATGTTAACCTCCATCTCATTCAAAATCGATATTCAGATGACACCCCTATTCGCTATCACTATTGTTGGATGAAGGATCTATCCAGGCTCCTTTCCCAAACAACTCAGTAAAGATAAAGCAAAAAAAATCAGTTGTAGATGTCTACATTATTTTGGAACACAGAAAAAATTGGAAAATCATGCAGAGATGTGTATGAAAATGGACAATTTTGGAATTAAAATGCCAACGGTAGAAAACTCAATTCTCAAATTCAAAGATTTTAAATTCAGTGTTTATGCTGATATTAAAAGTACACTGAATAAAATTCGAAAAGGATTGATTTGAGGTATTCTGTTTTTATTGTCTGATAACGTAATCTAATTTGACGTCTGTCATCAATTCGCATGAAAAGTGAGAAATGAATCAAAACTGGTTCAGTACATTGTATCAATGTGCAAGGAAATGTGCTTATGATCATAACATCAAAACATAATCTATAGAATACCACACGAGAGTTCGATAAAATAGAAAATAATTCTCCAGATTTATTTCTCAAACTTGTTGTCATTTGGCAATGGCCACTCGAGCCCGTTGGGCTCTCGTGTCTATTGCCTGGCTACAAGTTTTCAAAATCTGTCAAATTATTTTCCACTTTATTCTCACTCTCTTGTAATATTACAACTGATAATTTTCTACCTATAAAATTGTCGCGAGGATTCTTTGAGGTATTTTTTTTCATTGTCTGACAACGATATTTTCAATTTGACGTATATTTTTGAAATGAATCAAAAACGGTTTAGTACATCTTGTCATTTTGCAGAAATGTTTTCATTGTTACATGAAAAAATAATATAATAATAATATAGAATACCACACGAGAGTTCGATAAAGTAGAAAATAATTCTGCAGTTTTTTGCTCAATTTTTTTCCAGCAATTGAAGAGCATTATGATTGAGAAAGACAGCATTTCAATAGTTCCTCTGTAGATCAAGTTCTAAGAGTGCATTAGTGCACGGGTGAATTTTTCAAACACTAATATTCCAAACTTTTCGAAGGTTTTATTTCGGGTGGTTGGAAATACAACATCCACAGAGGTGATTCCCGCTCTCAATATCACTTTCAGGTTCCAACTCACAACCACTGCCATATTTACCATACCTGGAAGCAATTCAGAAACTTCTTGTTCCCGTCATAACTTCGCACAGAATATATTCAGAGGGTTCAAATCAATTTTCAAGATACAGGTTCCCAATACCCATACTTCTCAAATTAGGAGACAAAAAAATGAAAAAAATTGTGCGTGCTACCTTTACGCGCGGTTGAAGTAAAACTACTTTGACGTTGTGGCGGATATAACGATTAAAAATAAATAAGTCATGTATTGACCAATACAAATGAACTCATTCAATTATTATTGAATTTTGAATCTAAAATCAAAGGTTTGATGATGATGAATAAAACGGGAAACATAAACTCTGCCTATAACCAAAGTTTATGGATCGCTAACATATTTATTGAACGGCATCTCACATAGTAGCTGTTCAAAGACAGAAGCATCCTTTCATTTAAATGGACTAGTTCAGCAGAAACGTAATTGGTTTAGACTTAGGATTTACACGAGGTTTGTATGCTGTCAAACAAACGTGTGCTGTTCACAACAACAATAACTTGGAAAACCACTAAAAAATATACCCCAAAACCTCTACCTCTGTGGTGGTGTGGAAATGAGTGTATTAGTTCAGTTAATTTTTCTGATAGTTGTTGCAATATACTTTTCTATACTTCAATATAATTTTTATTATACCATATAACTCGCTCCACACGTGAACTGTGAAGTACCTGCCCGTACGGAATAGGTACCCAGTATTTGAATTATACCTACATGCGAAAATGGATAATTATTATCTTTGTTGCCCCGCGTATAAAAACTTAAATTAATTAAATCACCCTGTATATTTTTAAACATTGCGGTTATGCATACCTTATGTAATTTCATTGAATTATTCAAAAGTCACTAAATGAATGCAAATTTCGTTTTGATAATTTCAAAGCATAATTATTTTGGGTGGTTGGGTGTATGACTCAGCCTGTATGGAAAGTAATCATGCCCAAAAATTGTGAACGGGTAGGTATTACCAACTTTATGAAATGATTTATATGTGGCGTAAAGGTAGAATTATTGAAAGTTTGCAAAAATCTCTTGTGATTTATTCGTGAATCACCCTGTAACAATAGATATTTCAAGCTGTCCTTTTTCATGTACATCTAACAAAAACTCATATTGAACTTATATACGCAACATAAAGTCAATCCGCTTTTCAATTTGAGGAAAACAACTGATAAAATCATCAATTCTCCACTATAACGCTCTGTATCTCGAAAACTGGTCATGGGAGATCGGATATAAAATTCATGCCTCTTAAGACGTTATTGAAATTATTATATACTCATAAAATGGAAAAATTTCAGAATACAGGGTGTTTATGGTTCCTGTACTTTAAAAAAAATAGAATACCTTCCGACAAACAAACTACCTTGGACATTTTGTTTGAAGCTCAGAGATACACATATGTTAGTGGTATTACCTTTCCCAAAAATCAATCTATGAGTACAGGGTTTTGAATGAATCCTTAAAAAATCATTTTGTAGTCCTTTCTTTGAAACACTCTCTATAATAAATGTGTACTGTGACATATTTTCTCGTCATCATACTATATTGAGGAGAACCTTTTAAAAATATGCTTTCCTGACATCACAGTAGAAAAAGTGAGATTTTGCAACAAATATCATCATACATTTGGTAATCACCCTGTGAATATAAATATTTTTAATTGTACGTATTCACTAATGTATTACCAAAACACGTAGTAAACGTGTTTATGCAACAGAATCTAGCTCTAGCTTGAGTTGGGCCCATGACAATTTTGGTTACTAGGTCAACTTACCAAAGTTTCAGAAAATTTGACCGGTCCCCACTTTACTTGAAAAAAATGCAGGGTTCTTTGTGTCAATGATAATGATTTCAACTTTCTTTTGGAATTCAGAATCGTGAAGTCATAAAATTCAAATCGGAGTTGATTATGAAGTTTACAAGCATTATACGTGAAAAACCGTTGAAACTTAGAAGTTTGATGTATATGGTCAGCCAGTCACCTATGGTTCCTAGAAAGATATTCACTAATGTTGCCCTTTTGAATGGGTTTGTCATATGAGTACGGGGGTGTTTGCTTCATGCGTATTTTATGTGTTAGATTCAGCAGGTGCGAATTCCGTACGTCCAGTAATCTCAGCCTACCCGTTTCAAGGTATGTATGGCTGATGTGATCATATTTGCGTATTCCATAGGCTAATCTAAAACAGGAGCTTTGTATTCTCCGCAAATGATTGGTGTCAGCTGCTAAAACCTGATACGTATATACAATCACAATGTGCAATTTATATACAATGAGAAAACGAGAGTTCATACCCAGAGACCTACATTTTTTATAGCGATTTTTCGCCATCACTTACAATAGCCATAGAAGCACTAGCGAATTCATGCTCGAATTTCGTCCTGAAAAACGTGTCAGTGAACTAACTAGCATTGAGCTTCAAGTTTTGTGCTGCGAATATGTTCATCAAGGATTCCAGATCAGCATATGGCATTATTGAAACAGAGTTATCCTGTATCGAAGGACAGATTCAACTGAGTTCGTCCGCATAATAGTGTACACTGCAATGCGAAACAGATGAATGGAAGTCAGGTATATAAAACGAGAATAACCAGGATCATATCGATCAAATTATTTTTAATATTGAAGTACTTCAGATCCAATTAATCCTCGTTTGAGCCCATTTTGACAAAGTTCCCACAATATTCAGAATGTGGAATCATATGTTTGAGAACGCTGAATAATTGATTTATATCCTTGTGTATTGACTTGATGACCCCTCATGGTGAAAGTGTTGGACGTTCTCATGCCACGGTTGTTCAGCTGTGTGAACAATGTCGATGGATGTTCTCCAAATACTCGCATTATAAGCGTTCTCTCGGAGGCTTTCCTATCCTATTACCCACCCACATCCGAGAAGCTTCACTTCATACATTTCCAGTATTCCGTTCCACCAACTGAGTTGATCAATAGTTTTTTGGTAAGTTCGGAAGAAGAAAAACAAAATTGTTCACCCCCATGTCGAAACCGTTCGATCAGTGTTACTCAAAATTGTTTTCTGTTCTGAAGTTCTGAAATATTATCCAGAGATATGTTTTTTAGCTTCGCGATATTTTATGAAAAGGTACCTGATGAAACATTCCTCAGGATTTTTGATATTTTTCTGTTGGGATATTTTTGTATATTGACATAGCTTTAGAGACGGAAAGCCACTTCTTGAAGTTTTTTCGCACTATAATCAGCAGCACCACCAACTCAGAATAATGGCAAGTCGATTGGAAACGTGTGTATGGTATCAGTTCTGTGTATCTTTCTAGGCCTCTTATCTATGATAATTTTAAATGGAAACATATTTACAATTTGTTTAATGACCAACTTTCCATGATATATGTCAAAACAAATGATTACTTCAACTTAGTATTCGAATAATAACAGAATTCAAAACTTATTTGTTTTCGTAGCCCTGAATGAATAGTGCAGTTTTCTCGTTGTCATCATACTAAGATGTTCAGTTCAAATGGACCACAATCAATTTTAGTTTCTGTCTTTTTCTTTCAAGCAGTTTCTCGATCAGTAAGTATTTCTGTTTCATTCCTTCATTTTCAATTATCAATTATGGGTTTACCTAATGAACGAAGGAGAAACAAAATATATCGCTTCATTCTTAATTGTCATAGTTGTTGTCCCAAGTTTCAAAAATGATTATTTTGAAAATTGGGACTCGTCAGTAGTTTTTGAGAATGGAATTTTCGTGTTATTAGTATATTTTGTCCAGCAGAACCATTATTTTCTCATATGTAAGTCTCACAAAAATTATTTCCAAATCACTGAAATAATGAGAATTCACATTCTGAAATATTTGTTTCCACACCCTATGAGGAATGAATGAAAATGAATGTCAAATTGTATTGCTAAGCGCAAAACTCGCGATCGGCTGGACCGATTTGGGTAATTTTTTTTTGTTCGCAATAGAATAGAGAATATCTTTGTGGAAAGAAAAATTGGAAAAGTTGACGGGAAATTGGAAAATTCGGGAAAGTGTTTTTTTCTATGTGATTTTTGTATGAATTCAAGACTATAACTCACGATTCGAATGACGAATGTGTGTATTTTTGTTTTGTTTTGTTCGTTATGGTCCTGCAAAAGTTTTCGAGATCGATTACAAAGGAGAGTCGAAAAATTCGGACAAACTGCAAAAATCATAATTTTTGCATGCACTGACGATAGGATTCCGTTGATTCTTTTTTTGGAAGTGTTTTTCCATGGAGAAGGTGGCGCTGCAGCGCAACAACTTCTATACCGTTCAAACGATCGCTATGAAAATGGGTATAAGCAGATATTTGGAAACGGATGATATTTTTGCGCTATACATAACAGGATAACAGAAAGACGGGAAACGGGATAGCGATATAACATGATAGCATGATAACGAGATAAGGTTATGAAGGGATACCAGGCTAAAGGCATAACGGAATAACATGATAATGGGATAGAGGGATTACTAGATAACGGGAAAGCGGGATAGTGGAATAACGGGATAGCGGTATAACGTGATAGCGGGTTAACGGGATAACTAGATAACGGGATAGCGTGAGAGCAAGATAACGGGATAGCGTAAGAGCAAGATTGACGGAATAACATCAAGCGGGCAGAGTCACATAAACTAAATAAATTAACACGAAGAAAACATATATATATATATATATATATATATATATATATATATATATATATGAATTGTGATTCTGGGGTTGTAAATTAAAGCAATTGGTGCAGCTGTTTTTGATATTATGTTACCCAATGAGCTTTTTGTTTTCGGTCACGTGATACAATTCACAATTATCAATGGGACAACCTGTATATTTTGGCATTTATATGTTCCTCCCGATAAAACGATTCCAACAAACTACCACATTTGAGGTCTCAAACGATTAATTTGAGAACTACAGGTACTTCAATATCTTTGAGCCCAGTATTACGATATACGTCTGAAACGAGCAATTGCCAAATTATTTAAGTTTAGGGTCACCCTGTAATTTTTGGCAGTCCTATATTTTTTGTGATGGGTTGAACAAGGCAAAATTATGATAATCATTCATATTTTATTAACAAATCGTCGTGGGCCAAAGGATATTGAAGTACCATAACTGTAGTTCTTAAATTAATCGATTTAGACCACAAATGTGATACTTTGTTGGAACTTTTTTCAGGAGGAACATAGAAATGCCAAAATATACAGGTTGTCCCATTGATAATTGTGAATCTGATGTCACGTGACCGAAAACAAAAAGCTCATAACATAACATAATATCAAAAACGGCTGCACCAATTGCTTCGATTCACAACCCCAGAATTTCAGTTCTCTACTACTCTCGAATTCCGAGATATTCCCTTTCTTAATCGTCGTGGGACACCCTGTATATATTTGAATATTTATATATATATATTTATATATATATATATATATATATATATATATATATATTTATATATATATATATAATGGATATATTTTATATATATATACCCATATCCATATTCATATATTGAACAAAAAAATTACAATACGCCTATCACCCCCAAAAGCCCCCACGCCTTCAAATGAGAATGGAATTCGATCCAACAGGTACACCAACAACAATAATCGCAGAACAAAACCTCCCAAAACACATTGCTCTTGCTATCGAATACACTGCCAATTTCACGGCGCTCTCAACTGTTGTGCTCGAATAAAACCAGCAAAACATAACACACTAGCAAACAATAAATAAAGACCATAATGAGTCATCTCAACAATGATGATTACCAAGCTATTTACACATTATTTTTCTACCGCACCCTTCCCCCAGACCAAACAATTCTCTTTGCACATGTTAGCCACTGTTATCATTTTCACCATAACTCAAAACATTTTTCCTTTCAGACCTCATTGTTGACTATCACGAGAAAAAAATTAAAAAACCAACAAAAAAAAAACCTACTGAAGATGCCTCCGGCCAGAGGCGAAACGTCCACAATTATATGATAGTTTTATTCTTAACACAAGAATCTCAAACCCAAGAACCTACTACCAAAAAAAATTTAACATACACCAGGAGTCAAGAAACCCCTCACATCAAATATATATATATATATATATATATATATATATATATATATATATATATATATATATATGTTGAGATAGTTCCTCGGGTTTCCGTCCGCGTTCTCAAAACGTCCGAGTTCATAACGTTTCGGCAAATTTACATTTGCCATCTTCAGGTGATGTCTAATTCATTCGATTGTATCGAACTCCACTGATGTTTTCGTGTTGTGCTCCTCACTTTGTAATGGTGATTAGTCGATTGCGCACGATCGTCACGATCGGTTTCCTTCGTTCATGCCCTGTTGACTGTAGAGCCGGAAGACGTCGTTGTTGGATGCGTTGTTGCCAGATCGCCACTGGTGTTGCTGAATTATGTACGATCGTCACGATCGGTCTCATTCGTTCGTGGTCTGCTTTGTATGGGGCCGAAAGAGGTCACTGTTGGACGCGCCGTTGCAAGTCGCCATGGATGTTGCTGGTGAACTCTCTGCTGAAAGCGTCAATATTCCATCTCCGTTGATGTTTTTTTTTTTGATTAATTTGTCGGTGGGTCAAGATAGATCGCCATATGTTTGGTAGTCTTTGACTGGCATCCCTTTTGTTCATATTATGTGGTCGTTTTTCGATTTCGATGGCTTCTCTCGTTGTTCTTGAGTGGAAATTCTCATTATTTGCCAATGTCCGAGTGTCATTAAAGTTTATGATGTGTCCTGTTGTTAATACATGTTGGAATAGTGACGATTTGGTCTCGTTGTTCCGTATAGAAATCTTGTGTTCCTCTTTGTGGATGTTGATTCTTCCGTTTGTTTGGTCGTTGTACGTCTTTTCACAATTTCCACATGGTATTCCATAGACTCCTTGGCACTCCAGTGGTATACAGTCCTTGGGATTTCTAAGGGTGTTGTACGGTCTGTTGCAAACGTTGTGAGGATATTGTGTCAGTGAAGAATTCTACTGATCCTATCCGTTGTACCCTTTATGTATGGTAAGAATGTTTTGCCAATGGTGGTTCCTGATCCTCTCGTTGTTTCTTTTGACTTGATGCTGCTTTGATACTTCTCTTGGAGTATCCATTCATCTGGAGGGTGGTTTCGATATTATCAAATTTCTCTTTTATGTGGCCCTTGTCCGCCAATCTTCTTGATCGAGTTATTAGTGTCTTCGACACTGAGTGGATTAATTGTGGATGGTGATATGAATTTGCGTTCAAGTATCGATTGGTGAGAGTTTTCTTGCGATATACTGTGTGGCCCTGGGTGCCGTCGGACTTCTTCATGATCATTACGCCTAGAAAGGCCAGTTTGTTTTCTCTGCCTCCATAGTGAATTTTATCTGCGGATGAATTTCATAAAGGTGGTTGAAAAATGTCAATAGTTTTTGATGTCCATGGGGCCAAATCACAAGTATGTCATCAACATTTCTTAGCTAAATTTTTGGTTTCAAGCTCGATGTTATGACTGCTTTTGTTTCTACTTCTTCCATAAAAAGGTTGGCGATGACCGGTGAAAGTGGTTATCCCATTGGTGCTCCCTCTACTTGTCTGTATAGCTGGTTATCATAAATGAAATGGGTATTTTTGATGCAGTGAGTCGCCAAAGTGGTTGTGTTCCTCGGGCTTGTACTTGTTTCTGATCATTTCCAGAGCTTCTTGAGTAGGTACAACATATATATATATATATATATATATATATATATAAATATATATATATATATATATATATATTTTTTTTTCTTTAGTTTCTTGACCACATATACATTTTCTTCAAATTCTCGGAATAAAGGTCTGATTCAGTCAATTCATATAATTTTTCTTAACGACGTTTCGACATGGTATTTGTCATCATCAGGTTAAAACACTAAAATAAAAAATATGGAGTTTGAGACATATTTAACTTAATACAATATTGAAATGTATGCACTAAAATAATTCTTGAAAAGCATATGGTTCGAAATATAACACGTTATTTAACTCAATATAAATATTTGTAACACTTATGAGTATTCACTTACAAATTATTTTATTTGAGTTTTGCGTTCGCATCGTACGAAGGTTATTGTGGGAGTGTGACCTGCGTCGAAGTTATCGGGAATGGTTTGTTTATCTTTCATGTATTTTTACCCTCTTCATAAGAAGGTACATGGGATTGTTTATATTGAGTTCTAATATATGAACCGGACTGTACTTTTTTGGCAGCATGTAAGGATCAGTTTTCATTATGATTACTATAAACAAAGTTAAAAGGGGTTGTTATAAATCTGGCTTAAGTTTTTCATATCATTTCTATTGTTAATGCTATTGGGGTCTATTCTAATATGTATCATTTCAAGGAATGTTCTTACTCTTGGATTCCTTTCTTTGGTCAAAATTTCAACGTTGTTAGTGTCAAACTCATGTTGATTTTCTTTTTCGTGTTTTGATAAGGCTGTTATGTCGGTTTTTGAGTATTTGTGGGCTTGTACTCGTTTCTGCAAATATTGTTTTGTTTGACCTATATAGGTACTTTGACAGTCTTTACATGGTATTCTATATACTGTATGAGTTTGTTTGTTTTTTGGTGTTTCTGGTTTTAATTTTGAATAAATGGTTTTGTTCGTATTTTTCAGTCGATGTGCAATAGTTATGTTGTGTTTTTCCATTGTTTTATTAATTTTATTCGATAAAATTTTTTTTTGATGTATTCGTTTTTTTATTGTTTTTTCTGCAAAGTGGCTGGGGTAATTATTTTCTTTCAATATATTCTTGATTATTTCTATATTATTTTTCCTGAATTTTGGGTGAGCAAGCTTTATAGCAGTGTCAGTTAAATTTTGAATAACATTTTTTTTGTAACTGAGGGGTGCGTTTGACAAATAGTTAGTGTAACGATTTGATGCATTTGGTTTAATAAACCAGTTTGTGAAATTTTTTCCAGTATTGTCGTGTATTATTGTTGTGTCGAGAAAGTTTATTTGTTTTTCTATTTGTTTTTCTATTGTAAATTTCAATCTAGGATGATATTTATTAAATTTTTCTAGAGTTTCATCAACTTTTTCAGTAGGGATACAGGTTAAACAATCGTCTACATATCGTTTGAAGAATATTGGTTTGAAAGTTAGTGATTTGATGATATTTTCTTCAACATACTCCATAACCAGATTTGCTACGGTTGCAGCAATTGGAGATCCCATTGCAATTCCGAATATTTGTGGGTAGTATTTATTTTCATATTGAAAGTATGTTAAGGTTAAACATAGTTCAATTCCTTTCAAAAACTCTTCTAAGGTTAGTGTTGTGTAATTTTGTATTTCATGCCATTTTTCTCTTATGATCCGTATCGCTAATTTTGTATCTATATTTGTATATAGAGAAACTATATCCAGAGAGATTATTATATGATTTTGTGGAACTGTTATATTGCGGATAAATTCCACAAATTCCTAGGAGTTTTTCACATAGTAATCATTTTTTCCAATAACATTTGAAAGAATTTCTGAGAGGAATTTTCATAAATTGTAAGTGGCAAATTGAATATTGCTGACAATAGGGCGAAGGAGAATTCCAGTTTTGTGTAATTTGGGCAACCCGTATATTGTTGGAGGTTGGGCGTTGTGTATATTGAGTTTGTTTTTTTTTGTTACTCGATCTAAAAGTGTTGACGAGAACCAAATATTTACTAATTCATTAACTTTCGCTTGAAGTTTTTCTGTGGGGTTGAATCTCTCTTTTTTATATGTGGTTTTATCCATTAGCAAATTTTCTAGTTTTTCTTTGTAATCAGTTATTTGCATAATTACTGTTTTGTTAGTTTTATCAGCCCTGAGTATAAGTAATTCGGTATTTTCCTTTAAAAAAGTTTTAGTCTTTATTAAAAATTTGTTGAAGATATTTTTTGAATTTTTTGTTCGTTTTTCAAAACTGGTTTTGAAGTTGGTAATGATGTTATTGATTTTGTGTCTGATTTCATTCTGATTTTCGCTCTTTTGATAGGTGATTCCAGATTCTAAATTTGCAATTATCGATTCTGTAGGGATTTCCCTATTTTCGTAGTTGAAATTTTGACCAAGACTCAAGGTATATGGAATGTCTCCAGGAATATTCGTGTCAGTTAGGTTTTCTATTCAATTTTCATTAAGTTATATTTTTTTAGAAGATTTATTTGTTGTTTGTAAGTTTTCAATTTTTTTCTTCTGTTTTTCTTTCAGTGTTTGGAAAAATCGTTCATAATATAGTTGTTGATTCTAGAAAAAACTATTTAGTATATCAGGACAAACGTTTTGTGATAATTTATATTTGATATGTTCAATGTTTCTATTTAAATTCGAAATGTTTCTTTAGCATTCATTGTTGCAAATTTGGATGAGTTTAATGTAGAAAATTCCTAAAATATGCTCATATTTTTGTTGAAATTCCCCATGCTTTAATTTGAGTTTATTATTTATTTTCAAAAAATTTGGTATTAGTTTCTGATCTTTACATCTTACCAGAAAAATTCTTCTATTTTTCTCTGCTGCAATTTTCTTGTTTGTGTTTGAGTAATCTTTCAGCAATTTAGTGTTGTTCCTTCCTATTCTATTTTCCATCGTTGTGAAATATCCATCAATTTTTTGGCAATATCTAGTTCCCAGCCGAATGTATTTTTTCTTTAGTTTCTTGACCACATATATATTTACTTCAAATTCTCGGAATAAAGATCTGATTCAGTCAATTCATGTAATTTTCCTCAACGACGTTTCGACATGGTATTTGTCATCATCAGGTTGAAACACAAAAAATATGGAGTTTGAGACATATTTAATTTAACACAATATTGAAATGTATAGTTTGTCTATGTATGGTAAAGGTATGTATGATGTTGTTTTCTTCACTTCATTATCATTTTTATTGTAGATCGCATGTACTCGTTTTTTTATTGTTTTTTCTGCAAAGTGGCTGGGGTAATCATTGTTTTTTCAATATATTCTTGATTATTTCTATATTATTTTTCCTGAATTTTGGGTGAGCAAGCTTTATAGCTCTGTCAGTTAAATTTTGAAAAACATTTTTTTTGTAACTAAGGGGTGCGTTTGACAAATAGTTACTGTAACGATTTGATGCATTTGGTTTAATAAACCAGTTTGTGAAATTTTTTCCAGTATTATATATATATATATATATATATATATATGTATATATATATATCCAGTTTTATATTATATATATATATATATATACATATATATATATATATATATATAAATATATATATGTGGTCAAGAAACTAAAGAAAAAATATATTCGGCTGGGAACTAGATAATGCCAAAAAATGGATGGATATTTCACAACGATGGAAAATGGAATAGGAAGGAACAACACCAAATTGCTGAAAGATTACTCAAACACAAACAAGAAAATTGGAGCAGAGAAAAATAGAAGAATTTTTCTGGTAAGATATAAAGATCAGAAACTAATACCAAATTTTTTAAATATAAATAATAAACTCAAATTCAAGCATGGGGAATTTCAACAAAAATATGAGCATATTTAAGGAATTTTCTACATTAAACTAATCCAAATTTGCATCAATGAATGCTATAGAAACATTTCGAATTTAAATAGAAACATTGAACATATCAAATATAAATTATCACAAAACGTTTGTCCTGATATACTAAATAGTTTTTTCGAAAATCAACAACTATATTATGAACGATTTTTCCAAACACTGAAAGAAAAACAGAAGAAAAAAATTGAAAACTTACAAACAAAAAATAAATCTTCTAAAAAAATAGAACTTAATAAAAATTGGATGGAAAACCTAACTGACACAAATATTCCTGAAGACATTTTATATACCTTGAGTCTTGGTCAGAATTTCAACTACGAAAATAGGGAAATCCCTACAGAATCGATAATTGCAAATTTAGAATCTCAAATTACCTATCAATCGAGCGAAAATCAGAATGAAATCAGACACAAAATCAATAACATAATTACCAACTTCAAAAGCAGTTTTGAAAAACGAACGAGAAATTCAAAAAATAACTTCAACAAACTTTTAAACAATCCCATTCCTCTTATGAAGAGGGTAAAAATGCATGAAAGATGATCAAACCATTCCCGATAACTCCGACGCAGGTCACACTCCCACAATAACTTTCGTACGATGCGAACGCAAAACTCAAATAAAATAATTTGTAAGTGAATACTCATAAATGTTACAAATATTCATATTGAGTTAAATAACGTGTTATATTTCGAACCATATGTTTTTCAAAAATTATTTTAGTGCATACATTTCAATATTGTGTTAAGTTGAATATGTCTCAAACTCCATATTTTTAATTTTAGTGTTTTAACCTGATGATGACAAATACCATGTCGAATCGTCGTTAAAAAAATTATATGAATCGACTGAATCAGACCTTCATTCCGAGAATATGAAGAAAATATATATATATATATATATATATATATATATATATAAATATCTTCTATATTGGTTAAAAATTTTATTGGGGTATGAACCCCAATAATAATTTTTAATATAATATATATATATATATATATATATATATATATATTGTTATGTTATGAAGGACCAGTAATATATTTCAAAGACGAAAAAGAAACAATTTCTTAAAAAAAACACAAAAATAATAAATACTTAATAGTTAGTAGTTCATGAGATATTGTTTTTAAATTTTGTTTGAGATTCTATTTCCTTTATTATAATATTGATAGGTCAAAATATGCAAATACTATAATGCAATCATTTCATACATTGTCAAAATGATAACAACCTATAATTGTTTGAAAATACAACAAAAAAGTCTAGATTTACAAAATCATTCTGAATTGAATGTGATCAACAAAATTATAAGCTTGAAACATACAGTATATGAAAGTGTATCTAACTAAAAATAGCCAATGGGAGAACAACAAACTTCTTGAAATAACTAAAAATGTAGAAGAAAAGATGAAGTTATTAGAATTAAGAAGAATAGACAATAATTTAGAGAGTAGAATCATTGATAATTAATGGAATACATGGAATACAAATAAATAATAAGGAATTTGAGGAAGTAGTTATACAAAAACAGATGATAGTAACAGTTTATCAGAAAAGGGTGATAAACTAATACAAAATATAAAAATGAAGCTTGATCACAAAAATAATGAGTTTATAGATAATATGGATGTGAACAATAACATTTTTGAGATGAAAAAAGGTAAAACAAATGATAAAGTAACAATAATAAAAATGAATGACATGTACATGGCTAACAAAAATCTTGAAATGAAAAAAGGGAAGATAAATAAAAGAATAATAATGAGATTAAATGAAAAATGGTAATGAAAATTTTGAAATGAAAGAAAGTAATGAAAAAAAAATTTAAAATGAATAGCAAAATGTTAAATATAAAAGTAGGAAAGAATTTGAATAAATTTGGATATCAAAAACAGAAAAAAATTGAAATTATGAAAAAAGAAAGAGTTCAAAATATTGAAATAAAATTTCTATTGAAAATTTTTGAAATAAAATATATGTTTGTATTGGTAAAACAAGCAGGTTTCCATAGAGTGACAAATAATAAATAGAAAAATTAGGTAATAATAAATTGTAGGTTAACAAAGTTAATAGGTAAGTTAGGGAATAAAAAAGTAAAAAAGTTAAAAAAATTATTTGATAGATGGGTACTATTTCAGAAACAATTGAATAAAATAAAATAAAATGGAAAATAAACTTGAAGAAAAAAATACATCAATGAGAGAAAATATTAGAGGAAACAAAACAACGCATGAATGAAAAAGTATAGAAAGAAAAGAAAAATAATGAATAACAATCATAATACTGAAAAACAGAAAAGTTGATCAAATATTGGTACAGATTAGTTAGATAAAGTAAAGTGAAAAACAATATAGATTATAAAGAAGGAAAAATATAGAAATGGATAATAAATAATGTGAATTTTGAAGAAAAAATTAAGAGAAATGAAGATAAAAATATTTTGTGTATAAAATGAATGTATGTGAGAAATGAAAGTGGAAATGATAATAATAATAATACTAAATAAGTATATTATAAGAAATATGATGATGATGATAAAGGTATATTGATAAATAAAATGAAGGTATATTATTAATTAAAATAAAGGTATATTAATGAATCATTAATGAATATAATAAGTTAATCATGTGTGAATAATAAAAAAGCGAAAGAGTATGTACACAAAATAAAAGTAAATGAAATGAGAGATTCAGATTAATAAAATATCCAATTCAATATGAATATAAAGAACAACTGAAGGGAAAGATAGGAGAAATAATAAAACGTATAATTAAAGGTACCAGTAATTGTAAAATAAAATAAATATTAAAAAATTATATATCACTATAAAATATAAAATGAAAGTAAGATAATCATAAAATATAAAATGTCATATATGGAGATATCTTGAAAAGTTTTCTCTTGATACGAAGAGATGTCTGAAGTCAAGTTTTTCTGGAACAAAAGAACGTAGTACTAGTAGTTGTAAATAATAGTAATCGTTGAAAAACTTGTTTTTCTTGAACTGGTGGGAAATCCAGCATAGGTAGTTTTCTGAAATTAGAAAAATAGTATTAGGTAATGTTGATTTAATAACTGTAAATGAAGAAATTGATATCCAAGATTTTCTAACTAGTATAAAATATTGAATATCAAATCAGGAATGTTGTTATGTTATGAAGGACCAGTAATATATTTCAAAGGCGAACAAAAAAACAATTTCTTAAAAAAACCACAAGAATAATAAATACTCAATAGTTAGTAGTTCATGAGATATTGTTTTTAAATTTCGTTTGAGATTCTATTTCCTTTATGAAACCTCTGTATAATATTGATAGGTCAAAATATGCAAATACCATATTGCAATCATTTCATATATTGTCAAAATGATTACAACCTATAATTGTTTAAAAATACAACAAAAAAGTCCAGATTTACAAAATAATTCTGAATTGAATGTGATCAACAAAATTATAAGCTTGAAACATACAGTATATGAAAGTGTATCTAACTAAAAATAGCCAATGGGAGAACAACAAACTTATTGATGACAATAGCCAATCAGAGAACAGTATGGTCAGATGAAAGATTTGAAATTGTGGAAAAATAAGAACTGAGAAATGTCAAAGACAATTATCATTAAAGATTGTATTTAGTATATAAGAAATGTAGAATATAAAAGTTCATAAGTTTTTTCAAATAACCCCAAATGAGTGATAATGTGACAAGAAAGTGCGCGACAAATGAAATGGACAAAACCGAAATGGTATCCAGGTAATGAAATAACAAAGCGGAGAAGATTGAAATTTTTTTAGAAAACGACGCCACGTACAAATTTTCCAAGATTTTCACGAATACAAGGTATTTTGTCTATAATAAACTAATCAATTCAACCTCAAGAGCATTTCGACAAAAATAAATAGGAGAAAACAAGATTACCTTTTATGTACTCCACATAAAATTGTTTCCAAGCTGATTTCTGGGGATTTGTATGGTTCCTTTTCTGAGAGTTGTGGATTGAAGAAGGATTTCAGATTGTTGGCATGTATTGTAACAGCGACAGTTTCAGCTCCAGGTATAAACTTTTTTAGTGCACATCACAAACTGAATAACCTTACAACGTAACTCGTATCGTATTTGAAGAACTCTATTTTATTTTGGGTATTGAACTATAAAATAATTCTTCCAACCTCAATGAAAAAGTGAGGTTATGTATACTGTATACATCACTGATTTTCATTATTTTCTATGAAAATTTGTCAACTGATCATAGTATAAGTTATCTATCATAGGCCAGGTTAATATAAGTTTTCCTGAATAAAGGAAATAATTGTTTTTCGATACTTTCTGGTTTATTTTCCACAATGATCTGCACTCTTACTTATAAACACTGAATCGAATTTGACATCAATACCAGGGCAGTGGCTCTATTGCCAGGACCGGCTATCTGAGACGAAAGGCGTACCAACTGAGTTTAGTCGTGGTAAGAATGGGTAATAACAATTGGCAGCAACGTGAAAACAATAACGTTTGCTAGCAATTATTATCACATCACAACATATTATACAGGGCGAAAATAATTATCTATCAATATTCCATAACAAAAAGCTATTATCAAATCACTTTGTTTTTACAAATAATTATAATAACAATTTGGCTATCAACGAAGAGCGAAAATAAATAGCTATAAATATTTTATGTCAATTTGTAGCCCAAAGCGGGACAAATTCACAATTGTTAATTTTCATAACAACTATTGTTTAACAATTCATCATTATATTACAATATATACCTATATACATATATATATATATATATATATATATATATATATATATATATAATGTTATATCTCACTTTTCACTAAAGACTTCCTAAAAACAATTACTATTTCAAAAAGGAGTATAGTAGACTCCTTTGGACTTTATTTGGAAAATATAATAATACAATTAAAACTACTCGACTGAGTGTCTGAAAAAAACCAGTAACTAATGATGCCTCGCAGGGCTATTTATAATATTAGAACAATGGTGACGCTGCTTAGATCAGCGAAATATTATCCTGTACTCAGTCTCTGAGAGCGGACGTGATGACCCTAGGATGATAGCAAGTCAGCAGTTTCCTGGAAGGTAACCTGATACTCCTGGGATGGCCACTGGTTATCTTGCATATAACAGCTCTCTCCATAAAGGAAAAGTTGATGCCATGCAGCAACTTTTAGGGTTGTGAGGTGATCATGCATCGCCTTCCAGATGGATGGATTCTTCCTGCATTTCTTCACGAAGGATTGGTCTTCTTCTTGGGAAAATGCTGGAGATTCTTCTCAATGGTTTGAATGGTCTGTGCGGTGGAGGCGGTGAATCGTCAGGTCCTGTCAGAGCCAGTCTTGTCGTTCTCTTTCTACACTTGCAGAATAGGTAGAGTGCCAACAGGGATAAGACGAGTGAGATGGTGAAGAAGGTGAACCATGATATGTTCTTCTCGACGAAAGGTTGTTGAATCAGGTCATCTAGGCTTTTTGAATATGTGTCCAGCTTGTGTTTGGCAACGTCCAAGTCATCAATATTCAGATCGTTCAATTTGAGGGGATTCAGTTTCGGCAGTTTCGATTTTTCTGGAATATCCACACAACACTCGTATGGTATTACAACTGGATGTGTGCCGTGGGTGACGTTCGATGTTTTCGATCCTTGGGAACTTGCCTGGATCTCCATTATTCCAATAAACGCACTGCATTCAATCTGGAGTTTCACGATTCAATTCTTATAAATAATTTCAGTCTTAGTGTTCATATTGGGACAATTCACGGTCACTTGTGAAGGTTCAGAAAGGATCACTAGCCATAGATTGGTTTCGAGTTTTTGAATGTTATAACCTTGGCTAAAAATCAAAGAACTTTGACAGTTTCGCGGAATGTTTTTGAAACTTTTGAAAATTTGGGCTTCACAAATGGAGTTATAGTCTATTGGATATGCGAACATATCGGAGCACAATTCAGTTCTATGAAAAAGCGGTTTACACGTTTTCAAGTCTGTCACAGGTATGAACATTGATGAATCATCATCTTTCGCGATGAATTTTTGAGAAATCGAGAGAATGTGATGGAGGTCAGTTCTATTATCATATATTGGAATTGGGTACAGTTGGTACAGGGTGTAAATTTGTGGTTCTGTAAAACCCTTATTACACTATGCCTTTTTCGTGCCTATTTTTGGGCTTATTTTCCTGGCTATTTGTTGGCTAAATTTCCCCAAATAACTGGCACTATTACACTGTGCCTTTTTGATGATTGTTTCAGGCGCTAATTTCAGAGCTGCAAACCTAAGAAAAATTGACATTTACCTTAAATGATTAAGTAATTTAGTATACCTGGACTATTTGTTTCAACTTTTTCCTTATCTAGTTCAATATTTTTTATTCTTTTCTGTCATACTGAACAAAACGAAAAATATGTGATTAATTTCATTTATTTGTTGGTTATGTCAAGTCCACTGTTTTGGCAAACCTGACATTTCCACAAACGTCCTTGAAATCCCCCCGATTCAGGCGGAAAAAATAGAACCAGACCTATTTATTTTCACGCTTGAAACAATCAACAAAATAGCCTCGCGCGCATGCGTATTTGTTTAAAATTTCAGCCACCGGCAGTCAGGCAGACAAATAGGCACGAAAAAGGCATAGTGTAATAAGGGTTTAAGAGGAATTTTTGGGATAAAGACCAAGTTCGAATTGGTTTGGAACGCTTCTAATTCTATGATTTCAAGGTATTGTGCTATTTTGGAAAGTTTTGGTTGGAGAGGAAGATTGTTTTTCCGTAGGTTTTGAGAAATTTCCTGTAAGGCGGTAATCAAATGGTCTGGTGTAATGATTGAAGAATGAATTATATTCAAACGTGCAAAAGTAATTGAATCTAACATATCATCAATATTTTCTTCGAGGAATAGAAAGCTTTCCATTAGTTTTTCGCAGATATTTATAAATTTCAGTTTTGTTCCAACGTGAGTAATTCTATCGCTCCATCGATTGATAGTATTTTCTATAATTTTGATATCGTCATTGAAAGTCTTCTCATCGACTTGCAATTTGCGAATGGTGGTATTGAAATTATGGATAACTGATGTGGTTACTGAAATTTGGTTCTTTAATAAGTTCTCCAATTGGTGTTCATCGTTATTTAACCTGTTAATACAGTTGGTATAGAATTCGCCGTCAGCGGCATCTAAATTTCCCGTGATTGTTTTGAATATACTTATTTACCGTCGATCAGGCCTCTTTTATATCGTTTAGTATCTGAAATAGTTTCACCCAATTTCTGTTCAATAGAATCTGAAATTTGAGTGAGAAGGCTAATATGGGTTTTCACCTCGGATCGAAATTCATTCATTCTATGTCCTGTGAATTATATTGTGCTTATGAGAGATTCTAGAATTCTACGGTTATTTTCGTACGCATTTTTGAATACGGAAATGTCTTTATTTACAATTATAGTCCATTTATCGTTAGTCAGTACGATATTTCCATTTTCATGATAATATACGCCAATAGTATTATTTATTGGTTTGATTTGGTATTGAGACTCTACTGATTCGACCAGCAGCAGCAACCTGAAAATAAATTAATCTTCAGTATACGGCTTCATGCGATCGAAGTTAACTTTTGATCTTTGATTGGTTCGATGATTCAGAAGTATCGCGGAATTGAGAAGAATTTGTTCTATTATGGAAGGACCATTGAATTTGTTGTGTAATTTATTCTTCATTTGGGATTCCTTGACATATACTTTGTCCATGACTTTATATTCTGGGGTTTCCTTTTTTATGTTGCGATCAAAACGGACTTTTTCTTTTTGTTTTAGGGTACGTTTACGGGCAATTTTATAGAAGTGAGAAATTTTATTATTTAGGTCTCGTATATACTTGGTGATTACCTGTTCTTGATTGTAGAGAGTTTCGGGTGGTCTACTGGCTGTGTGACCAAAGACTAGTTCGTGGGGAGTTAACCCATGTGTTTTATTCACAGAGTGATTATAGCAAATAACTGCGTATGGGAGGATATTGAATGGATGTTCGTTGGGATGTTCGGCCATATGTATCCGAATCATTTCGAGAAGGGTTGCGTGAAATCGTTCGACTGAACCGTTTGATTGTGGGTGATGCACACTGGAATATGTGAGTTTAATGTCATAGAGAACACAAAGGTCTCTAAGGGTGGCATTGTCAAATTCTCTGCCGTAGTCGCAGTGAATTCTCAGAGGTGTTCCAAAATGTTGGAAGTATAAAAGTAGGGTATTGACTATACTTCGTGCGGTTTTGTCATCTAATGTGTAAACTTGCGTAAATTTCGTTAGTTCGTCTCGTATGTTCAGTGCGTAATTTTTCGTTGGAATTTCTACTATGTCTATGTTGATTCTTTCGAATGGTGTTCTAGGGGTTTCGGTTATGACAAGGGGGTTGTCGAAGTTTTTTCTATATATTTTAGTTCTTTGGCAAATTTGGCATGTTTTTATATAATTCTCAATACTTTTCGTGAGTCCGGGCCAATTGTATTTTTCTTCAATTCTTCGAATGGTTTCATTGATTTCTCTATGGAGGTTGTTTTTTCCATCGTGATATTGGTCGATTATTATTGGAATCTGGTCTGGGTTTGGATTAGTTATCAAATTTTGGCATACCTTGAATTTAATTTCTTTTTCTGAGAAAATGAAACAAAGTATCTCAAGAATCGGGAGTTCTAAGTTATTCTCAACGCAATAGGTGTTCGAGAGATCGATTTCGTTTTGATATCTATACAGGGTTAGAAATAAATGTTCTACTACTGTATCAAGGTCAAATGGTAGAGGGACAATATAGTATTTTCGATTTTTGATCGTTTTACTCGATACGATATTGATTTTTAAATTCCTAAAGTCATAATTCTGTTCGAATATATCGTCGAAGATTTTGTAATGAAAATCTTTGAGGTTCTTTTGTTAATTGAATGAATGAATGAATATTAAAATGTGTTTGTTTTCTTTGTCAAGTAATTGGCAGTTCGAGTATTGAACTTTCGAGTGGTCAAGGAGTGATTTCGTTTGATATAAATCCATGAAAGTTCGGAATTCTTGTTCGATATGTTCAGCAGAAAATGTTTCTTGTTGATTTTCCGGGGTTTCCTCTATTTCAGAAATATTTTCTGTGTCAGGTGGTTCTTCTTTCAGTTCTGGTTTAGGTTCGTGCTGTTCTTCTTCACTGTCGCTAATCGTTTGTATGTCAGAGTCTTCGTTTGCGGGTAATATCAATGTACAGGGAGAGAATTTTTTTGAATTTAGAATGAAACATCTTTTCGGTGGGTCAATCTTGATCCTGGAAAGTGCATCGGCATTTTTGTTGATCTTGTCTGGTTTATAAATGATTTCGTAATCGTATTCCTCAAGTTTGAGGCGCCATCTGGCAAGTCTGCTACCAGGGTCCTTGATAGAAAATAGCCACGTGAGGGCTTGAACTTTCTACCAAACAGGTATGGCCTGAAATGTTTGACAGCCCATACTATGGCTGAAAGTTCCCGTTCTATTGTGGGATATTTAGATTCGGCAGAACAGAGCGTCCTTGAGGCATATGCGAGTGGTGAGTCTTTACCAATCGGGCCTTGGGAGAGCACCGCACCAATGGCAAATGCACTCGCATCTGTCGTAAGCAGAAATGTCTCTTCGAAATTAGGGTGTATGAGAATGGGTGTCGAAATGAGTGTTTGTTCCAATTCTTGGAAGGAATTATGGCAATCGTTTCCAAAAATGAATGGTGTATCCTTTTGGAGTAATTTCGTGGGTGCTTTTGAAATCTTAGCGAAATTTGGGATGAAGCGTCTATAATAACCAGCCAATCCAAGAAAGGATTTAATCTCTTTCTGATTTTTTGGTTCAGGGAAATTCATTATACAGTCGACTTTGCTCGGATTTGGTTTCACTCCATCTTTGGTAATGAGATGACCAAGATAGGCTACTTCCTTCCTGAGGAATTCACACTTGTCCGGCTGTATCTTTAGATTTGCTTGTCTGAGTCTTTTGAATACTTCGTTCAAACGAGATATATGTTCATGAATCATGGGGGAATAAATGATCATGTCGTCCATATAGACTAGACATCGCTCATTCTGGATTCCGAGTAAGATATTATCCATTACTCTTTGGAAGGTAGATGGAGCGTTCTTCAGCCCGAATGGCATACGAATAAATTCATAGTGACCATTCTCGACTGTGAAAGCAGTTTTCGAAATGTCTTTGGTATCTATTTCTATCTTGTGAAAACCAGAGGCTAGATCCAAAGTCGTGAAATATTGGCATTTGCCAAGTTGGTCAAGGAGGTCAGCTATCATCGGTAGTGGGTATTTGTCGTCTATGGTGAGTTCATTCAACTTCCGGTAATCGACAACAACTCGCCATTTCTGTTTACCAGAAGCGTCGATTTTTTTGGGGACGACCCACACAGTGGACGACCATGGGGAGATAGAAGGGCGTATAATGCCATCTTCTAGCATTTTGCTCATTTGTCTTTTCACCTCCTCTTTATGAATCTGAGGATAGCGATACGATTTCGTGAACACGGGTTTTGCGTCTTTAGTATCAATAGAATGTTTTATTTCATTGGTGAACGTCAATCGATCACCTTCTAAGTAAAATATATCCGAATATTCAAGGCAAACATTTGTAATTAGTTCAGTTTCTTCTTCGTTCAGATGTTCCAAACGAAGTTGATTTTGAATTTCAAAATTTCTGTCTGTCTGTGTGTCAGAATTTTCATTTTCGTTGAAATTATCAATAGAGTAATTTTGAATTGGTTCGATTTTTATATCGAAAAAATTGATAGTTTTTGACATTGCATTAGCATTAATCACAGAGGTGAGAAATTCTCCTTCATGATTGATTTCCACTAATGCATTGGGTGATATAACATTTTCCTTCACTTGGGCTAACAGTATAGCTTCGGTGTTCAGTAGGTTACATTTTAGTTTGAAAATCTGTTCCATACGGGGTTCAATAGAAATTGTATTCGGTATGTTGTTCATGGACGTTTCAACTACATTTTCAGAGGGGTTCTCAGAGTCCGTTACTTTGATCAGGGGAATCGTTTTGAAGTCGGTTATAAGTTGCTTATTTTTCAAATCGACAATACAATGTGTTCCAAGAAATCGGATCCTAGAAGACCATCAAAATCTATATCTAAATTGTAAATGAATACTTTATGAGGATTACCTATACAAAAGGGTATCATTACTGATTCAGAAATGATGATTTTTTGATCTGTGATACCTTGTATCACCACATTTTCATGGGATCTATTAGAATAATTTTGGACTGTTTTTGGCTTGAAGATTCATAGACCAGCACCGGTATCGATAAGTATTTTATAGGTATTGGTTGCGTCCATGATATAATACAAGTTTTTGGAATTGATTGTGAGTGATTGAGTTATAGGAAAATTTTTTCGGGGAAGTTCAAGTTTGGGTTGAGATTGTCTGATATATTCAGGGCTTGCACTTGGGCTTGGAGCTCTGAAGTGGGATCTATCGATTGATTGATCGGTGGATCGAAAGATATTGGGTCTATTGGAAAATCTTGTTAATTTTTGTATTGATTCGTTTGAGTTTCCGAATATCCAAAATCATACTGATCATTAGTATGATCGGAAATATTTGACTGGTGTTCCTGATAATTATCGGTATAACTTTCAGCACCAAAATTTTGGGAATCTTGATAATCATCTGTGTAATTATCGTTTGTGGAATATTGGTATTCTTGATAATTATCGGTATAATTATCAGTACTGGGGTTTCGTGTATTCAGGTGGTGAGTTCGCTGAGAACCGAATTTGTTAAAATTCGGGTTTTGTTGGATGGCTGAAGGCCTTTGTTGATTGAAATTAGGATTTGGCCTAATTATTGATGGGACTGATTCTGATTGTTTGATTGATTTGGTTGATTTGATTGATTTGGTTGATTTGATTGATGTGGTTGATTAGGTCTGAAGTTTTGATAGAATCTGGGATTTTGTTGGAAGTTCGTATTTTGCTGGGGAAAATTTGGCCTTTGGAAATTTTGTTGCGGTTGTTGAGATTGTCTTGTACGACATTCATTTAAAACATGGCCTTGACGTTTACAGTAAGAGCAAAATTTCTGTTAATTGGGATTTGAATTCATTTTTCTCGGTCGGTTAGAATGCGTATTTTGGTTTCTATTCAATGTAGATTTTTGCTGTTACCTGCTCTAATAAGTTGTCCAATTTGAGGTTCTGAACCAGCCGAAAGGCTATTTAATGTCATGGTTTCAATGAGTGAACTTTGAGATGTTTCTTGATCGAGAGTAAGATTTTGTTTCTGAATTGTATTCTGCCTTATGTGTTTGTAATCTATTTATGAAAGTCAGAGGTGATTCGCCAGGTAGTTGGTGAATTCTTTGGAGATCTTGTATCAATGAGGTTGAATCACGAGTATCACCAAAGTATTGATTTAAGAGTAACTTAATTTCATCCCAGGTCTGGGGATTTCGAGAACTCATTCATTCTGCCGCTTTCCCTTTTAATTTATTTTTGATGTGCAAGATTATCAATGTTCTTTGATCTTGTATGGCCATACGGTTTAAAGTATTTAAAAATATTTGATCACCGTCATACTCCGGAGTTATTGAAAATATTTCATTTAATCTATAGGGTTCAACTTCAGTTGTGGTATTTGGAGGCGTTGTAGGCATAGTGGATGAGTTGATAATAGAACTGGTTCAAATTGAAATCAATTGAATATTGAAAATAAACGAGATGATTCTCATATGTTCTTTCCAAAGAATGTCCATGCGGAGGATGCAATCCGGCTTCACAAGCGTTGCTCCGAAGGAAGTTAGCGTTCGCGTGTTCTTCTTTCGTTGAAGAGACCGTCCTTTCGTGGTCCTTTGGTGTTGTTTGTTGCTTGGAGTGTCCAGTGAGCTTTGTGCAGGTTCTTTTTCCTTCGAAGGATTGGGATCCACCTCCTTCGGTTAGGTTTTCCGTGTTCCGCAGGAGTTGAAGGACCCTACAGCGACTGCGCCAATTGTTATATCTCACTTTTCACTAAAGACTTTTTAAAAACAATTACTACTTCAAAAAGGAGTATAGTAGACTCCTTTGGACTTTATTTGGAAAATATAATGATACAATTGAAACTACTCGACTGAGTGTCTGAAAAAAACTAGTAACTAATGATGCCTCGCTGGGCTATTTATAATATTAGAACAATGGTGACGCTGCTCAGATCAGCGAAATATTATCCTGTACTCAGTCTCTGAGAGCGGACGTGATGACCCTGGGATGATAGCAAGTCAGCAGTTTCCTGGAAGATAACCTGATACTCCTGGGATGGCCACTGGTTATCTTGCATATAACATACATATATATATATATATATATATATATATATATATATATATATATATATATATATATATATATATATATATATATATAGATATATATATTGTGGCCTCTACTTTGTTTACAAAGTTTATTATATCCTATATATATATATATATATATATATATATATAGGATATAATGAACGTTGTAAACAAAGTAGAGGCCACAACTGAATGAAACAAAATTGTATTTTAATATTTCTGTTTAAGTAATTACTGTTATATATCCTTGTGTGCAGGTTGAATTTTAGGGAGCATTCAGGGAGAATTGAATCCTTCTCAAACTTTTGATTGAAAAGTCTGAATATTATACAGAAATAAAAATTATGTTTGTGTTTCCAATGAAAACGTTTCTCTGAGACAGATGCGTTAGCTTCATTAATGGTAATTCAAGAATCAAGAAATAAAGTCCGAAATCTAACTTTTCGAACGGCCGCGTCATTTTTACTTTCTGGACGAATGACTATTCTGTTCATCATTATCACAAATGATGTCAAATAACTTTTTCTAATATCTATAACTATTTTTTCAGATGTTTTTTTTGTAAATTGGCGATTTCCAATTTTTTTCCTGATTATTTTTTGAAACCAATAGAAACTATCGATTCAAATCATTCAAGTAAGTTTTGGCCAATCAAAACATTATTATAGTGAGAATTTTCTACCTATAAATTTGCCGCGGGAATTCTTCGAGGTATTTTATTTTTATTGTCTGACAACGTATATTTTTTATTTGACGTCTGTCATCAATTCGCATGAAAACTGAGAACTGAATCAAAAACGGTTTGGTCCATCGTATCATTTTGCGAGTAAATGTGTTTATGATTGTTACATGAAAAAACTCATTCATAGAATACCACACAAGAGTTCGATAAAGTAGAAAATAATTCTTCAGATTTTTTCTCAAACTTGTTGTCATTTGGAAATAGCCACTCGATCCCATTGGGCTCTCGTATCTATTGCCTGGCAACAAGTTTTCGAAAGTCTGTCGAATTATTTTCACTTTATACTCACTCTCTTGTGATATTAGAACTGATAATTTTTCCCAGCAATTAATGAGCATTATGATTCAGAAAGACAGCATTTTAATAGTTCCTCTGAAGATTAACTTTGAAGAGGGCATAAGTGCACGAGTGAATTTTTGAAACACCAATATTTCAACTTTCCGAAGGTTCTTCTTCTTCTTCTGTGCACATGGTGGGCTGGTTCCGGAGAACCCGTGCACATAGGCCTCTTAACTTGGGCCCATTGTGCCCCCACATTATCTGAGAATCAGCTGGGCATGATTTCTCTGTCGAAACTTAGCAGTTTCCTCAGCTGAATCTCTTTGACATCTTCTGGGTCCAGAATTATGCTACCCAGGTTGATCTCCTTCTGGTGCACCAGAGCAGGGCACTCAGTAAGGATGTGTGACGATGTTTCGTCATCTTTCAGGCACCATCTGCATAAGGGATCATCTGTGATCCCGATGAGTTCCATGTGCCTGTTCAGGTGATTGTGTCCCGTAAGGAGCCCAGTCGCAGTCCTGATATCCCGTCTGTTGAGTGACAGGATCTCTCTTGACAGTTTCTTCGAGAGCCCCTTCATTTGGAGCTCCGATTGCCTCATGCAGGGCGCCTCCTGCCGTGTTTTGATGAACTGCTTTTGCAGCAGTCCCTCTATGTTTGAGATGGCCATGCTATTGGGTATTCCCAAGATTGGTTCCGGTCCGAACAGAGTCTTTCCCGATCCAATCTTGGCTACTCTGTCTGCCTCTTTGTTCCCAGGAACACCTGTTAGTACTGGTACCCATGTGAGGCTGACTTTCCTTGTTTTATGCAAACTTTCTATGGCGTTTCTACACTCGGACACCAATTTGGATGTGATCCTGTTTGATCCTATCGCCATGATTGCTGCCTTGCTGCCCGAGTAGATGAGAATAGGTCCTCGACTTCTGTTGTCGAGGCTTTCCTAAATGCAGGTGAGTATAGCATATACTTCGGCCTGAAACACTGAGGCGTATTTGCCTAGAGTAACTGATATTTCTCTCTTCGTACCTTCCTCGTATATTTCTGCGCCTGACATTCCCCCAAGTCTTGATCCATCTGTATTCCAGGTTGATCCGTAGACAGGGGGTCTGCCGGGCGGAGCGTCTTTCCATTCATCCCTCGTGGGGATAATGATTTTTGGTCTGTTTTCAAAATTCAGAACCGGCGGGATGCTATCTCTTTCCATTTGTAGGATTGGACATCCCCCCCTTGCCTTGTTCGAAATATTGGAGTATTCATGGTCTGCCTCCGTGCCAATCCACTGGCATGTACCTTGGAGTCTGTAGGCAGTACGCATGGCTTCATGTTCAATGACTAGGTGCAGAGGTATCAGTCCTAGAGCTATGGTAGACGTCGTCCTCATAGCACCTGTCATTCCTAGGCAATCTAGTATCTGTACTTTGTCTAATCAATTTCTGGACTTGCTTCTTGCGGTGCCGGTCCACCAAACGATGGACCCGTACGTTAGCGTCCGGCGAATTATTGCCGTATATATCCAATGTAGGGTTTCTGGTGTCAAGCCCCACGTCTTACCAAAGGCTCTCCCGCATGCCCAGTGGGAGAGGTAACCTTCTTGGTGTGATTTTCAATCTGCTCGTTCCAGATCAGCTTGGAGTTTGTGATGACTCCAAGGTGTTTCGTCGACCCTTTGTATGGAAGCTGTCTTCCTGAGATACGTATATCTGGAAGAGTTCCTATTTTGCGTTTCTTGGTAAAGAGTACCAAGTCCGCTTCTTCTGGATTGACTCTTAACCCTCCGGTAGAACACCACTGTTCTACTCTGCTAAGAGCTTTCATGATGATTACTCCCAGCAGTTTTAACGGTTGGTCTTGAGCCAGCAAGACCAAGTCGTCTGCATACGCTTGTGTGTTGATCCCCGACTCATTTAGCTCCGTGAGAAGCTCGTTAACAACCAGGCACCATAATAGGGGTGACAGAACTCCTTTCTGTGGACACCCTCTTGATACCTTGGCAGCGACCGTTTAGTTCTGTAGTTACCACTCGCTGCGATAGCATGGCCTCGATCCACCTGATCAGGGTTTGATCGACCCCATGCCGCGCCGTGGCGTGGCAGATAGACGTGTTGTCAGATGCTCCTTCTATATCAATGAAGACCCTCATTGTCGATTGTCCACTAGTCAGTACTCTCTCTATCCTGTGTGTCAGGTGGTGGGGAGCTGTGTCTGTGGACTTTCCTGTTTGGTAGGTTGCTTGTGCAGTGGATTACTCTACAGCGATTGTTCTCTGATGTGCCGATCTCCCAGCCTTTCGAGCGTTTCCATAAGAAAGGACGTCAGGCTGATGGCTCGGTACGCCTTGGCTTGGGAATAGTCAGTTTCCCCTGGTTTTGGAATGAATACGATTCTAACTGGCCCCCATGCCTCTGGTATGTAGCCCAGGGCCAGACACGATCGAAATATTCTTATAAGTAGGTGGATAATAATATCCAGTCCCTCTTGGAGGGGGGCCGGAAAAATACCATCCTCCCCTGGTGATTTGCATGGTGAGAAGGTCTTTACGGCCCATCTCACCTCTTCATACGTTACCACTTTTGCAGCCGTTTCGTAGTCCATATGAGTTTTTCTCATTGGGCTCGTCCTCAAGGCTGGCTGAGTGATTGGTTCTGATTCAGGGAACTGTATGGAGATCAGGTATTGTAGAGTCTCCTCCGCTGATGCAGTTTCCTGTTTTCGAAGGTTTTATTTCGGATGTTTTGAAATGCAACATCCACAGAGGTGATTTTCGCTCTCAATGTTATTTCCAAATGTCAGCCTACAACCACTGCCACATTTACCGTACTTGGGCACAATTCGAAGACTTCCGGTCCCCGTTATAAATTCGCATAGAAGATATTAAGAGGGCTCAAATACATTTTCAAAATACAGGTTTCCAAGCTTAAGGAGAAACTTGATTTATACTTTTCGACTTCATATATAACTCATACTTTTCAAATAAAAAGACATAAAAATAAAATAAAAAAATTAGTGTGTGTTACCTTTACGCACGGTTGAAGTGAAACTCCTCTGACGTATCAGATATTACGATTGAATTGAAAATAAATGAGTCATGTTATATCGAACATTACAAATGAATTAATTCTATTATTATCGAAATTTAAATCGAAGGTTTACGATGAATAAAATGGAAAACATAAACTCTACCTTGCTAATTTTTTGATTTCTTGAGAAAACTGCATCAATTGTCATACCACATCTTGTTGATTGAAGTGCGGAATTTGTTATTTATGAATTATTTTTTTGTCAATCAATTATTGGTCAAGAATTTTCTGAACGGAAATTAACATCGAAATCTCCAGCAAGAATCATCGATAATTGTTATTCAAAAGACCTGAACCTTCAATGATAAAGTGGAGTAATTGCTGATGAAGAAATTTCGTGATGTTTAATACATTTTTTTATTAGAAATGTGAAGAAAAACGATGAATTTTCGATCATGTATGTTGAAACAGCAAATAACAGCAATGTCATATTTTTTACTATACTTATTTTGAAGATATATTTTTATGGCAATTTTATAACATTTCAACGGTTTATCAAAATCTATTCACTATATCTCACCTTATTTTATTAATTTGGAGAAATTACTTGAAAAGATGTGGGATTCAACATATTGTATAGTGACTCCATAGGAAATATTTTACTATTGATCAAATAAATCAAAACTTGGGGTTTTGGGCTAGATATTTTTTAAATTTCATTATCATTTATAGATGAGAGTATAAAATGCTCTTGTGATTCAGCCATTTCAATTCAATCCAGCACCATTCTCCAATGATTTGATGATATAGTTTTCATCACCTTCACTTTTGAGAATATTCACTCACAAATTGATTGGATACGGTCGCAGTAAAATGTAAAGTGTTGATATTTTGGGCCAGCTGAATGTTATTAAATAATAAAAATAATTTGAATACATGATATAGGATACGTCAAAATATAAACATATTTGAATCCAAAATACAGTATAGATGTACAGCACTATAAAAATAAAAACATAAACAAAATTCAAAGATATCTTAAAATGTCAAAAATGTTATTTCACGTTTAAACATTCTGAGACGCTATAGAAACTATGTTCTTATATCTTTTCAATTTCGATTTGAACAAATTTTGATTGTGAATTTTCCTCAGACAGATAGGAAGATGGTTGAAAAATGTAACTCCTGCATGGACTATTTTCATTAAATGATGGGTTGGGAATTCTGACGAGATGATAATAAATATTCATTAGTTGAGTTGAATTGAAAATATTTTTCAGTTGAAGAATAGCGTTATAGCCACTGCTCAACTCTTTACAAATAGCGTTTAAATTTGTTTCCTAACCCATATTACTGTCTACGAAGGTACAAAGGAATTCAGTACTTTGAGAAAGACTGATCACTTCATGCATAACTATTACTTTGATATTTTCCGTTATCCTAGAGCTGCAATGAAATTGCATGCAGATGGTTTCATCGGTGTTCTCTATAAGATGATTCCTCTCGCTCCAGTTAGTGAATTCCTTTGCTAGTAAATTCAATTTACTCTGTTGTTCTTCAGGGCTATCAGCCGCTAAAGTTATGTCATCAGCATAGAGAACTACCCAGTTTTTACTTATATGGAGAGATAAAGATAAATCATATATAAATAGTAGAAAAATCAGTGGACCTAAGATTAATTCCTGAGGAACTCCCAGATCTATCGTATGAAAGTTTGACGGATGCTCGTTGATTTTGACAGATATATTACTGAAACGAATGTTTTCATGTTAACAATACACACCAGCTCATTTCGAACTTGTTAACTTCCTTTACGCTTACGTCATCCATCATTAAATGCCTTGTAGTGCGCCTAGAGATGATTCACTTTAAAATAATGCTGAATATGAATGCGTTTGCTAGCTCAACAAATCATCAGACACCAGAGAATTAAAAAAAAAACCCTAAAAAATCAATGAGTATTTTATTAAGGCCCTAAAATGAACCAATCCTCCATATGAAGTCACAATAAATCATTTTGCAAATAACATTAAACTATTTGTCGGTAACATCAGTTTTTTACCTACTGATGAAAACAATATATCTAGAACAATCCTATTCTTCAAATCAAAAGCCCTAGATATTGATGAAATCAGCATTGAAATTTTCTCCATTGCAATTATTTGCGAATAACATGCCATATTGACAATTTCGGCTTACGGAATGGTGTTTATCCCATAATTTGGAAAAACATCTGATCTTATTCCAAATTCCAAAAGTGACTAATTCTACGAAATACAAAAAACTCTGACTAATTAGTATTCTTTGGGCTCTATCAAAGCCATTCACATGAGTAATATTATTCGATACAATCTTATCACTCTGGTTTCAGAAAAAATCGTGGCTATGTCACGGCACTGTGAGAAGTAACTGACGATATCATGCTAGCTTGCGATAGAAATGAACTCACAGCTCTAGTTATACTGGATTACCCGAAGGCATTTCACAAGATTTTAGGTAAATGTTGGCCATTTCACATTCCAATGGTCTCACTGTTGAAAGATATATCTCATGAATTGACATCAGTCAGTTCTTATTGAATTCTCTCTTAGTGAAAAATGGTGTTCCAACGTTATTTATTGTGTATACTCATGAATTTGGAAAATGGTGACTGGTCAGATTGACGAGAGTCATCGATATCTGAGCCGAGCAACATCGGGTGCGTTTGGTACTTGGATGGGTGACCACCTGACAAGAGAGGTGCGCGTCAAAATGCCCTAATAATTGTAGCGCAGTAGCATATTTGCAGTTGCAGGCGTCTTATAATCGGCACGAGATAAGACGATAGATATGCCGTCCTTCGGAGGGTAATTTATAATCAGGCCAAATCCAAGATGAACCTGCATCGATTCATCATCTGAATGTTTGTTTCAAAACATGGTTAACTTCCTTCCTCACTTCACAGCCTTATTCTAGTCGTCTTTCAGTTGTATGAAAATCAGCATTCACAATAGGATTCCCGACGAAATACATGGTGTTACCTTAACTTTTAATATATGGTTATGAACATTACCCTAGATGGGCACTGGTGACTGGTCAGATTGACGAGAGTCATCGATATCTGAGCCAAGCAGCATCGGGTGCGTTTAGTGGATGGGTGACCACCTGAGAAGGAAAGTGCGCGTTAAAATGCCCTAACAACTGTAGCGCGGTAGCATATTTGCAGTTGCAGGCGTCTTATGATGAGCACGAGATAAGACAATAGATATGCCGTCCTTCGGAGGGGACGTTAAGATGGGTGTCCCAAGTTAATAGATCTTGAGCTCGTTGAAAAATCCTACCTATGAAACAACATAGTATTCGATGAAGTTTCCGGTTGCGGGGAGTGTGCTCACCAGCATCGGTGTTTAGCCCTGGTCGCAGAAATAGGCCGACGTTAAATAAAGCAATAAAATAACGTTACCCCAATATTCGAGTGCGCTTCACAATCTTGAAACTATCATCACATGTACTGCTTAGTGTTGGACGATACGGGAAGCGGGACAGATCCACCAAATCTTGAAGAGGCCGTAAACTGTATCAATATTGACTTGAATGCAATTTTGGAAGTATCTGCAGATCATATGTTGAGAATCAATCCCAACAAGTCACTTGCTATGATATTCGGGACCGAAAATATTTGCGAGCAGGCAAAAAGTTACGATCTGAAATTTGGAGATTTCAAAATTAATTTCAAGTCTCACTCTGAAAATGTAGGGCTTATTATAGACTCTAAGCTTAGATTCACTGAACATATCACTTATAAACTCGAAACTGCTTATGCATCTTTGAAATTGATATATCCGCAAAGGAAATTATTAAGTACGGAGGTCAAAAAAATACAATGCGATTCATTAGTTTTGTCCCACTTTATCCACTGTGATGTGGTCTATCACAATTGTTTAGATAGCAATTACATAAGGCGTATACAAAAACTACAAAATTTATATATGAGACTAATTTTTGGTATAAAAAGTAGATCCAGAGTTTCTCACAAACTAAAAGATTTGAAATGAGCAACCGCAGATGCCTACACAAAGCCTGCACTTTCTTCAAAATCATCAAGTATAAAAATCCTCTCTACTTACATGATCATTCAATTTATAGAAAGAGCATTGTTCAAGCGCTCATTCTCATGGTCAAAAGTCTATTGAAGTCCTCCCCACGTCAGGTGTCCCCCAAGGGTCTAACCTCGGGCCTTTATTTTTCATAATGTTTATCAATGACATTGTAGCTACTCTCTCCGTCGCTCACTTACTGTATGCCGATGATCTTAAGATATACCATGAAATTAACACCACAGAAGACTGTACTCTTCTCCAAAATAATCTGGATCGCCTCAATCTCTGGTGCATCGAGAATAGCTTATTCCTAAATGTTTCTAAATGCCAGGTTATGTCTTTCACCGCCAAGCGGAATCCAATTCTTCACAGTTATAAACTGGACAATGTCGTATTGAAAAGACCCGACACTTTCAAAGATCTAGGAGTAACATTCGACAAAAAACTCTCTTTCGCAAAACATATCGAACTAGTCACCAAAAAAACTTATAGATCATTAGGATTCATAATCAGAGTTTCAAAAGATTTTGGAAGGAATGAGAAAACTCTTCTTCAATTATATTTTACATTTGTTAGATCAAATTCAGAGTATGCATCAATTGTTTGGGCACCATATTATCAGGTATATATATCTAATTTAGAAAATATCCAACGAAAATTTTTGAAGTATCTATGTTTCAAACTTGATGGCAACTACCCAGACGTAGGTTATCCACATGAACAACTAATTTCCAGATTTTCAATCGATTCACTTGAATCTCGTCGAAATAGGTCACATGTTATATTCCTTTTCAACCTTATTCACAACAATTTGGACTGCAGCTGCATTTTGGATATATTGAAGTTTCATATTCCTAGACTCACATCTCGGAGAAACATTACTTTCTACCTTCCACTTTGTCACACCAATGTTAAATTGAATGCACCTGTTTATAAGATGTGCAATACATATAATAAGATGAATGAAACCATTGACATTTTTTGTTGCAGTGTGGCCTCCATAAAAAAACTGGACTGTTCTGTTTTTGTCCAATGATTTATATTAACGTATATAGCTAATAGTTCATATTATATTCCTATTCTAATTGGATTTTATCTGTTGAATAGTGTAATAAAAAAAAAAAAAAAAAAAATTTATCTGATACAATCAATTACATAAACACCTGGAACCCCAACTGTTTCGACCTAACGATCAGTACCTTCAAAAAAACATTCAAAAATCATTTACTTTTTGCTCAGCACAACTGAAATGACACAAACGAAGCATTCGCATCGAGAATCTGAGGAAATGTTAAAAATTTGCACTTTCCTGACCTCATTTATCTCTCTCTCTCCTCCCTCTCTCTCTCTCTCTCTCTATATATCTCTCAATCTTTCTCTCTCTTTCTCTTTTCCGCCATTACTTCACTGATCTCATCCTTCTTCTCAGCCCTATTAACATGACTTTTCTCAAATGAAGGCCCTGTGGAAGATCAGATGCGAGGTAACTTAGCAATCTGAACCAAAGGCCATTTGCTCATCACATAGGTACCTACCTACAGATTCATAAATTTTGATTTTCTCTAAATGTTAGAAAATGTGGCGTGCAATAAACGAAGTATCATGATCATTATTATAAGGTCAAATACCACCCCGGTGAAGAGACGGAAAGTGATAATATAACGGCTCGAGACATACATCGTAACGCACCTCCGTTTGTACATTGAACACTTCTTACCTGTTTTTATTGTTCAAGTTTTTAATTCATCGAGTCTTGTGTACAGCCACAATGAGTGATTTTTATTCATATGAGTACATCAATCAACGTGGCAAATCAACCAGATCGAACGAGGAATCAGATCGAGCTTTTAACAATACCAAACCACCAAGGAATCTACTTAATGGCTCCATACATTTTGGAAATGTTATGCCATTCGATTTGTTCCTTTACATTCAACATTCAGTTTGAACTAGCTCATGATTTGTTATAGTTGATATTTTGTTTTGGTTACATGTTGTTGGGTGGAAGAGACTGCCTGTTCATACTCTCATGTACTAGCACGCGTTAACTTCGTCTTTTGGTTGTAGGACTAATGAATTATAATTACGTTAATAGTAGTTCATATATTTAGTACGCACCAAGAGGCAGGCACGTTTGGTAACGATTGAAAAATCGCAAGAGAAATGCGATACAACACTACTGATGGCCAAGGGATGAAAAAATTGATTCCGGAAATCGCTCCATGGCTCTCATGTAAATATGCCAGCCGGACTACTTTAAAACGCAGGGTCATCATCGAAAATCTCATTCCGATTATGCCCACTAGCCAAAATGCATGGAATAAAGGTGACACTTCACTGAAAATAATATTGAGAGTTAAGGAAACTGAGGATAGGCAGTCCTACACTACCGGGGAAAGGACGAACCTATACCACTAAGAATTTTCCACCCACCAAAGTGAGTAGGCAAATTGAGGCTTTGGCCGGCGAATCAGAATGTTTACGGACGGGGCGCCAATGGGTGCGGAATATGAAGATAATGTCCGCTAAAGCCATTTGCATACGTGTTGCATACAACATGTTTTTGAATTAGCTTTCCAAATAAATAGAACAGAAATGCCACACATATTTTCTAGCTGTAAATACATTTTCAATTACCATCCCTACTGTATTGGTAGGAAATTGTGCAGAAATCTAGCGAGCTTGTTGAATATTGTTTTAAGTAGGTATTCTTCCAAAATAATATTTCGAAGCAAACGTGTGCTGTCACTGAATATCAATATATCTATAGTTCATTGCATCTCCTGAAACATTTTTAAGATGTTAATGATAACTTTTCTGAATAAACAAAAATAGTCCGAAAAACGGTTGCCATGACGACTTCAGAGGCCTAGTCCGTTGAAGTGGCATTTTGCGGACTCTTTTCAGTATTCAAAGTAGGCATTTTGGGGAGCTGGTGAAAAAAGTTATTATTATCAATCAATGGAAACATATTTTATCAGCATTGAAAAATCCATTCTCGATTATCTGATTCATTTTCAGTGATCTTAGGAAGCTGAAATCCAAGATTTCTTCAAGCTTTTATTTAGTTTGACTTGTTAGTTCTTTCGATCGTTAGTTAGGGTAAAATCTTGCAAGTGAATTTTGACCGACTTCTAGTCGTCCCAATAATTTGAAATTTGGCAGGTGTTCATAATTCCAGTGACAATGCATTATGGAATAAGTAAGATAAAAAAACCAAGATGGCGGACAAGTTTAAGGTTTGATTCAAAATTGGAAAGATGGCGGCGAGTTTTGTGATTTGATTCAAAATTGGTATGTGGGGATTTTCCGGGTCGAATATTATGAATTTTTTATCAAAATTCATGAATTTGAGATGGCGGCCCCAAGATGGAGGACGAGTTTTGTGATGATGGTCCGATTCGATTCAAAATTGGTATGCGGCAGTTCTCGCGGTCGAAAATTCTGAGGTTTTTGGTGGGTGGGTGTGTGGGGGTTTTCAGGTTCGGAGATTATGAATTTTTTGTCAAAATCTATAAATTCAAGATAGCGACTTCAGGATGGCGGTTGAGTTTTGTGATTATGATCATAGTTTTTCCAAAATTGGTATGTGGGAGGTTTTGAAGTCGAAGATAATGATTAATTTCAGCTCAAAACTTACAGGGAAGAGACCTTTTAATAACGAGGCTCTATTAGAAACGAACAGATTAAGGCAAACGAAGTAAAAAGCAAAATATGAAATAACCAATGAAAAACCTTTTCAAAGCCAAGCTTCCATTTGAGCCAAGTACTGAAACGTATGAATTACGTTTGAGTCATCGCTGACAATGACTTAATTACTTTTTGTTGAGTAATTTGGTTTCAAAAAGCCTGTCTGAAGATGACTGTTTATGAAGTCTGAAGATGACTGTATATGATCTATTGACATCATACTAATTTCCACTGGAGAAATACGAACTACTTCAAATTATTTCCCAAACATAATTCAACGAATTGAATATTGGTGGAGGTGGGATAGAATGAACTAACTGATAAAAAACGTTTTTAAAGAAAAACTTTCATTCAAGCCGTGTACTAAAACGTATAAAATGAGTTTAAATCATCGCTGTCAATGACTTAATTATTTTTTGTTGAATTATTTGGTTTCAAAAACCTTGTTGCGCGAAGTGTGTCTTTAAAAACGTTTTTTATAAGTTATTTCTAATAGAGCATCGTTATAAATTACAAGATCTTTTCCCTTAAGTTTTGAGCTGGAAGAAATCATGATTTCCGACATCCAAAACTCCCACACACCAATTTTGAATAGAATCTGACCATATTAACAAAACTCGTTCACCATCCTGAAGTCGCCATCTTGAATTTATAGATTTTGACAAAAAAAAATTAATCTCTGAACCTGGAAACCCCCACATACAAATTTTGAATAATATATTACCATAATCAGAGAACTTGTCCTCCATCTTGGGGCCGCCACAAAAAATATTTGAATTTTGACAAAAAATTTAAAATCTTCGACCGTAAAAACCGCCGCTTAATGATTTTGAATCGATTTAGATCATGATCACAAAACTAGTCCTCCATCTTGGAGTCGCCATCTTAAATTTATAAATTTTGACAAACATTTCATAATCTTCGACACCAAAAACTACACCATACCAATTTTGAATCGAATCGGACCCTAATCACAGAACTCGTTCGCCATTTTGGAGCTGCCAATTCGAATTTATGAATTTTGACAAAAATTTCATAATTTTCGACCCCGAAAACCCCTACATAGGTACCATTTTTGAATCGAATTGGACCATAATCACAATACTTGTCCACCATTTTGAAGCTCTATGAAATTTGATGGAAAATTCAAGATCTCCGACCCCGAAAACACCTACATACCAATTTTGAATCAAATCGGACCATAATTACAAATCTCGTCTGCCATCTTAAAGTCGCCATTTGGTTTTTTTTCAACGGAAATCTCACAATGCATTGTCACCGGAGTTATGAATGCCTGCCAAATTTCAAATTAGTCGGTCAAAATTCATTTGCAAGATTTGACCCTAACGAACTAACGAACGAACTAACAAGTGAAACTAAATGAAAACGTGTAAAGAAGAGAAACAATCTTGAAAAACTCATCGCTTGAAATGACCTTTTCCATTCAATTCTCCGTATGTAAGAATGTTATTTACAAGTAATATTGATACATAACGATTGATTCGCTTTATGCCAGTGGCTTTGCCCGCATTTATTCCGAGAAGATTATACTTTTTTATACCCCCTCAAGTGTTGGGTTTTCAAAAACCCTGAAAACATTTTCCTGTATTTCAAAAGAAGAGCCCGAATACCAACTTCCATGACTGTAACTTCAAAACTAACGGGAAATCCAAAAACCCTTTTCACCCCTTTAGGGATACACCAGTTATTTGGTAGTTTTCCGGGATTATCGAAAATTGTTTTTTCCATAGATTTCGAAGTGCTTTTTTTGTTCCGAAGTTTTTTTTTGTAAAATGCATAGTGTTAGCGTACGAGGGCCACAAAGTCTACTCCAATTTCCATCAAGTATTGCATTAATTCAAAACTCGTTCTGATTATTCAGTGTAGATGTATGTTGGTTTGCGGCACCCTACGCTAATACTAATAATTTTCCAAAAAACAAAACTTTGGAACATAAATTGTAGGAAACTTTTTCTAGTTTAATCAATTACATTTCTATTTTTATCGTGAAATGAGTCGGAAATGAGATATTTTCAAAAAACTGTTCTTGGGCGCCATTTTTCCAATATGGCGAAACGAGCGGCAAAAATGCGAGGTAAAAAAGTGATAATTCGGAAAAACCATGTCGAAATCTATTAAAATACCAATTATCAAAACTCCCGGAAAACTTTCCGTTTTGAGAACCAATTGGCACCCTATATAATCTAAACTGTTGAATTTAGAGCGGTGGTGCAATAGAGATATTCGATCAGCATCAGGAGTTATGCAATATATGGAAAATTCGAGCAAATTCACCGAAAGCCAATTTTCCATATATGAGGTGCGAGGTCCTTTAAAGTTTCAAACAACTGAAATTAATTTGCCCGAACCAAATATCTTATTCGACTAACCATGAAATTATTTTGTTGAATCGAATAATCAGATCTACAAAATTTTCTGATTGCTTTAACAAAAATATTCATTCAAACAACAAGTATTTATGTCGAATTCAATAAAATGGCAAATTCAACAAAATAAGCTGATCGAGCTGACCGAGTATGCGAGCCTATACCAGACATTTATGTCCAGACGTCTAAATGATGATAAGTTTACTTTGCTATTCGGTAACATTATCTAAGTCAGGGTCAGTTGTGTGAACGCTTCGCCATCTAACGCATATAATTCGAGCAATATAATATTCTTCTATTTGAATTCTATTCCGTTGTTTCATCTAAATGAATATTATATTTGTGTTGAAACACATCTTCATTCGATATGAGTTGGAGATTGTTTCAATAGATGAACATATATTCAAATCAAAGAAATGTCAGAACTGCATTGAGAAATCAATTTTTTCACCGCAATACATATAATGATTCCATCAATCAAAAACAACTGTGATTTGGGATGAATTTTATTTAATCGGGTCGAACTCGTTCGCCATTTTGGAGCTGCCGATTCGAATTTATGAATTTTGACAAAAATTTCATAATTTTCGACCCCGAAAACCCCTACATAGGTACCATTTTTGAATCGAATTGGACCATAATCACAATACTCGTCCACCATTTTGAAGCTCTATGAATTTTGATGGAAAATTCAAGATCTCCGACCCCGAAAACACCTACATACCAATTTTGAATCAAATCGGACCATAATTACAAATCTCGTCTGCCATCTTGAAGTCGCCATTTGGTTTTTTTTCAACGAAAATCTCACAATGCATTGTCACCGGAGTTATGAATGCCTGCCAAATTTCAAATTAGTCGGTCAAAATTCATTTGCAAGATTTGACCCTAACGAACTAACGAACGAACTAACAAGTGAAACTAAATGAAAACGTGTAAAGAAGAGAAACAATCTTGAAAAATTCATCGCTTGAAATGAACTCTTCCATTCAATTCTCCGTATGTAAGAATGTTATTTACAAGTAATATTGATACATAACGATTGATTGGCTATATGCCAGTGGCTTTGCCCGCATTTATTCCGAGAAGATTATACTTTTTTATACCCCCTCAAGTGTTGAGTTTTCAAAAACCCTGAAAACATTTTCCTGTATTTCAAAAGAAGAGCCCGAATACCAACTTCCATGACTGTAACTTCAAAACTAACGGGAAATCCAAAAACCCTTTTCACCCCTTTAGGGATACACCAGTTATTTGGTAGTTTTCCGGGATTATCGAAAATTGTTTCTGCCATAGATTTGGAAGTGCTTTTTTTGGTCCGAAGTTTTTTTTTGTAAAATGCATAGTGTAAGCGTACGAGGGCCACAAAGTCTACTCCAATTTCCATCAAGTATTGCATCAATTCAAAACTCGTTCTGATTATTCAGTGTAGATGTATGTTGGTTTGCGGCACCCTACGCTAATACTAATAATTTTCCAAAAAAAAAACTTTAGAACATAAATTGTAGGAAACTTTTTCTAGTTTAATCAATTACATTTCTATTTTTATCGTGAAATGAGTCGGAAATGAGATATTTTCAAAAAACTGTTCTTGGGCGCCATTTTTCCAATATGGCGACACGAGCGGCAAAGATGCGAGGTAAAAAAGTGATAATTCGGAAAAACCATGTCGAAATCTATTAAAATACCAATTATCAAAACTCCCGGAAAACTTTCCGTTTTGAGCACCAATTGACTGAAGTAGGATGGAATATCAAAGTGGTTATCTATATCATTAGATATAGCGATACGCCGTAAAAATTTCATCTTATTTCGTCCATACAGTCAAGAATCAGTCAGTAAGGCATGTGATTTTATATGTACGTTCAAAAGTAAGGAAATCCCAACGAATATACTGAGATTAAAACCAAGTTGAAACGTAATAAGAATTCTATCCCCTAGTTGGCAAAACAAAAACAGGTATGTACTATAAAATATATGAAAAATGCAAAAAAGAGAATGTTCACTGCAATTTGAACCACTATCTAGAGATGATACTCTCAGTCACTATCATATATTCAGATATAATCAAACTTTAACAAAGGTACATTTAACAATGAATACCTAGATTCTCTTGGCAGTTCTAGAAAAAACGCTATCTCCAGCCAGCGGAAAATAGCATAGGCCGTCAAAAATGTTCAGCCAACTATGACTGACCAGGAGATGAAAAACTGTGGCTGAACATAAAATGGAAGCTGTGACTTTCCGAAAGGAATGGGTGCTTGTCCGTGAAAACGGAAGATATGGTTGTCTGTTCAAAGGACTATTTGGAACAAAGTTCAAATGTTATGAATTGGGAATCTTTGCTATATAAGCCCAACCAAAACAAAAGCCTCTCAAGTACAGGGTGAAACCACTAACATTTGTGCTGGCTACACGTTTCAGAAAGAATAGGATGAATTCCCAAAAGTAGTTATACTTGGAGGAGTGACTAGTCCCCCGACATCCCCTCGGATCTTCTCGTAGACAGAAGCGATTTTTTTTACATCTCACATTCTGAAATGGCTTTCCCGGATATCTTTCGAATGGAAATTAGGAAACGTGCGAGATTAGGATATCTCCCTTTCATTCGAAGATAGGAGAAAATGAAAATTCCATAGTACAAAAGTTACTGACAACATATCTCCTAAAGATCAAGGTCACGAGAGGTCAGATCGTTCAGGATATCAACAAAACGAATTGCTAGGCAAATCGAGCGCAACGACACATCTCGATTATGTGTGTGTCTATTTGCTTTCCTGCTGACAAATCAGCTGATTACTGGTATAAAAATGATTTGTTGAATCAATATTGGTAGACATAAATCCAATGCAATAATGCAAAAGTTAGGTTTGTACAGTATCACGTTTTGGTTATCATAACAATACCAGCAATTCAATAAAAACACAATATGAACTGTTGTTATTGAAGGATTGTCAGATTGGTATATGTTTCTGTGCTATGAGTCATTGACAACTCTTTGGTACAAGGTGCATGAGCACTGTCGACAATCGTGTCTTCTACCGATTTACTGTGAGGAACACTACACAGAAAAAAACACATTGTTGAATCAGATAAAATTTATTTGAATCAAATAAATAAAAGGGTCGTATATGCACACAAAATTTAATCTCAAAAGTAGTAAAATAATTTTTTTGTACTGAATCAAAGGACCTTTCCAACAGGATGTCATCTGAACATTGAAACTTGAATAATTCTGTATTTCCTGTCGTTCTTCATTAGCAACCAATACGTCTTTTTGATGGAATATGAGCATATTTCCTTTCCTATTCTGTTGTAAATCAATGTTTCTGTTTAAATTATCTGCAATATTTCTCGAGATTCTTCTACCACCATTCGAATTGTTCTACTAATCGTAGTAGATAAAGTACGTGTTTTCAATGGAATATGAGCATATTTCCTATCCTATTTTGTTGTAAATCTATGTTTCTGTTTGAATTATTTGCAATATTTCTCGAGATTCTTCTACCATCATTCGGATTGTTCTACTGATCGTAGTAGATAAAGTTTTATTTACTAATAATACTGTTCGAAATCTTTCGGCAGATGTGTGTCGAACAGAATTTAGTTCTGAAAATCCTACAATGACATCAATATTAATCATAACTACTTCAAGGAAATTATCAGTGAAGGACACTAGTTTTTTATCCACCCTGGATATTCAATGTATCTGCAGAGTGAACATTCACCGTGAAAGACTGACTTTTCCGGAATTTCAGGCATTTGGTTATATCAATAGAAGAAGAAGAAGGAGAAGAAGAAGAAGAAGAAGAAGTATACTTTATTGTCCAAAGACTAATCTTATTGACAAGGCATTAAAAGAGAGAAAATAATATTTTGCATATCGGTATACACAGCTTTATACATAAAAATATATAGCGTCATCCTAAAGATACAAATTTTTACAAGAACTAAAGTATACAGTGTATAAGGACAAACACAGACAAATAAGTAAAACATATTGCTTTTATAAAATTCATGTAAAACACTTTAAAATCTGTCTGCATAATACTCTTCCAAACTATAATAGGGTCTACCAGTGAGAAAATTTTTGATTCTTTCAAAATTGCACGTATTAACATCTTGATATGATTTGGTAGATGATTATACATTTTACATCCATTGTAAATTATTGAATCTTTGATGAGTGTTGAGGCGGGTATATGCAGTCTAAGATCATCAGAATGCCGAGTGGAGTAGGTCGATGATACCGCTCTGAACTTGTCATTATGTTTATTGACAAGACAAACCGTTTCCAGTATAAAAATAGGGAAGACTGTGAGGATTCCATGTTCAATAAATGAAGGCCTACAGGATTGATGACCATTAGCCTTGGTAAGGTATCGTATGGCACGGTTTTGTAAAACAATAACAGGTTGAAGTTGGGTTTTACAGGCAACTCCCCAGAATGGGATTCCATACCTCAAATGGGATTCAACCAATGAGAAGTACACTATTTTCGCTGCGGAAAAACCTAATTCTTCACCTGTCACTCTAACTGTATAGCAGCCAGAGGATAGCTTTTTGTTCAGAGTCTTGATATGTTCTTCAAATTTCAATTTGTGGACAATCAGTACCCCAAGGAATTTGGAATGTGATTTATTCTCAATAAGACAATCATTTTGCGTTGAATATATGGCATCAAGAGTGCATCGAAAAGTTATGATATTGGTTTTGGTTATATTGAAGGATAATAGATTCGAATCACACCAATCTTTAATTTTTTTGATATCTCAACAAATACTTTTTTGCAATTCAGCAGCATTTTTGCTATGCCACAATATCGTAGTATCATCTGCAAATAATGTGAAATTTCCTTTCGTGTTAATAGTTGGTAAGTCGTTTATATATATGTAACAGGAAGAGCATCGGACCAAGCACCAAACATTTTATGTCAGCCGCAGCTGAGGATGCTGTTGTTTTAACAATTTGACTTCCGCCTCTTAGGTAAGATTCAAACCATTTATGTGTGATTCCAGTTATTCTGTAATGTTGCAGTTTTCGCAGCAGTATGTCATGATTCACACAGTCGAAGGCCTTAGATAAATCACAAAATACTGCCGCGGCCACCTCACGATGGTTGATTTGAGTGTAAACTTCATACAAGAATGAAAGTATGGCATCATGATTACTTTTTTCGCTTGGAATCCAAATTGGCTCTTACTTATCAGATAAAAGCAGGACTGGTGCAGTTTCATGAGAAATACATAATGTAATGTCAGTTTAATTCAGAAGGTGCTAATATCATCAATCGCAATTGATATTGGTATCCTACAAAATATCTGAAAATGAATGATGTATCTGAAAATTCAATTACTTGGAAATCACTGAAAAACTTGCTATCATTGGACTCATCCTGTATATCGTCTGTACGTGCAGGAATCATCGTTTACTATAGTGTATTCAAATCGGCCGTATGAAAAATCGATGCATTCTCGATTTGGTTTATAAATTCGAAAAAGTCTATTCACAATGGCTATTTGAAATGTTTGAAAAGTTATATTTAACACCCTATATAATCTGAACTGTTGAATTAGAGCGGTGGTGTAATAGAGATATTCGATCAGCATCAGGAGTTATGCAATATATGAAAAATTAGAGCAAATTCACCGAAAGCCGATTTCCCATTTATGAGGTGCGAGGTCCTTTGAAGTTTCAAACAACTGAAATTAATTTGCACGAACCAAATATCTCATTCAACTAACCATGAAATAATTTTGTTGAATCGAATAATCAGATCTACAAAATTTTCTGATTGCTTTAACAAAAATATTCATTTGAACAACAAGTATTTATGTCGAATTCAATAAAATGGCAAATTCAACAAAATAAGCTGATCGAGCTGACCGAGTATGAGAGCCTATACCAGACATTTATGTCCAGACGTCTTAATGATGATAAGTTTACTTTGCTATTCGGTAACATTATCTGAGTCAGGGTGAGTTGTGCGAACGCTTCGCCATCTAACGCATATAATTCAATCAATATAATATTCTTCTATTTGAATTTTATTCCGTTGTTTCATGTGAATAAATATTATATTTGTGTTGAAACACATCTTCATTCGACATGAGTTGGAGACTGTTTCAATAGATGAACATATATTCAAATCAAAGAAATGTCAGGACTGCATTGAGAAATCCATTTTTTCGCCACAATACATATAATGATTCCATCAATCAAAAACACCTGTGTTTTGGGATGAATTTTATTTAATCGGGTCGAACCAATCAGAATGACCAAATGAATTGGGTTGAATTGACAAATCCTTTTTTACCGTGTAGGGTGAACCTGACCCAACCTAAGTAACACTTATCAACCATGTTATAATCACAGAAAACGCATGAAAAAGACATTATGCCATGCACAACTAATAAATGAGTTGATAATGAAATAATTGCTACTACTACTATCAGCAATTATCCACAAGTGTGTATGTTATTTTCAATATGTTTGTTATAATAACTCTTTATGAAACCATTAGCCACTTTCAGCGAAAATTAGAATAATTACATTATTGATGGAATCCGTTATCATTGGTTGATTAGTTCACTGATATCTGAATAGAAAATGGGAATGGTGATCATGGAAATACACGCTCAAAGGAACAGAAACAATATTTTGGTTGCCATTCCAACGAAATAACCGAGCTCGATCTGTGAGTTGAAGTAAATCAAATGATTGAAACAATGTTTTCAAAAAAATCTTACAAAATTCAGTTATGGGAATTTGATAAAATTACGTTGAATATTATCATTGATGGAGCAACCGAATCAAATGTTAAAATTAGACAAACTACTTTATCAGTAAAATCATTTAGAATAATTCGTTGATGTACTCGTAATGAGAGGAGACCGCATCCCGTTAGCAGTTGTTCTACCGCTCCGTATCCGATAGTTCCGTAAATGAAATGATCCACACAACAATCAAAATGAAAAGAATTTCTGGCACTGAAATCAAAGCAAAGTTTGTGCATCTTCTCATGCTCTTTCCAATCAGACTCAATTAGAAAAACTGCCTGGTATCATTAGTCAAAATCGTAATCTAGAAAGTATTATTTCAATATTATTGTATTGATTATATACGAGTACGTGAGATTATTGCTAATTTTATTTGCATTCTTTTGGTCTAGCGAATATTGCAGGTTCTTATATTCAATTTTCCTGCATCGAATGATTCATAAGAAATTCCAATGATACTTTGAATGTGATTTTGGAATCTATCTTTGGCATATATGAATTATAATATAAACTCTGTTTCATCGGTAATTTTGAATAGAATGCACTCTTCTGTACACCACTGATGAAATCATAAACTGATTCGAATTCATTTACTAGTACATAATGATAACATTTTTGATTGCTTGTTATTTTGTCATTTAACAAATAACAGCGCAACGTCCACCGGATGTCTATTGGACGCATGTACACATACAAAAAAGATATTCAATACATCTTGATAAACGTCCATTGTATATTTATTCATCTGAGTTCATTAAGGACATCCATTGATATATGTGAGATTCTTCTGAATCTTCATTAGATCAGATTTTTCTATATCGATTGATAATAATTACCCAGAAAAAACTTGAGTGTCACCGAATATGAGACGAAATAGTCGAATATGATACCAATAACCTACTCAATGCCTGTTGACTACGGCATATTATTATATATTAGTAATTTGTAATGAATGAGGAATATGTATAGAATTTCCTCATATCTGGACAAATTATATGTCTACTTTTGGAAAATAGAATCGTCCGATTGAAGATTATGGTGCTAAATGATGATATTCCAATTGAATATAACCTATTTGGCAACACCGTTTTCAGGAAAAAAGTTATCGGGAGTAATTACACAAGTGCATCAAAATTATCGATAATTTTCCATGAAAGCATGTTGTCTAAAAACTGCATGAGTTTATTTTTTTATTTTGTCGAAAGAGCCCGACTCCGAAGGAGGAGGGCTCTTTTAACAGGATATGAAAATAACCAAATGCAGTTTTTTACTGACAACATGCTTGAACGGAAAATTATCAGGTTTATTTTGATGCATGAGTGTAATTCGCTAGAATATTCCCGGAGTTAAAAGAAAGAAGAAATGTGCTAAGTTTGAAATTTTATTTAAATTTACATGCAGGTAGGTACATATAAATTATATAAAAATCAACAAATTAAATACAACCTAAAAATTGCATGAATTGTAGTGGAATATACAGTTGTAAAAATTCGTATTTTTTGGGCCTGGTGCACTACTCGTTAATGTATTCGAGTTTGCTATTGCATTATAACTTAAAGAACTTATAGTAGGCACATTACCTACATTAGTTTCTTTATTAAGGTTAGTAGTATCTCTAATTTTCTCTACCACACTTGCATGGTGTTCCTCGTCCAGTTGGAGATATGGCTTTATGGACTTTGGGTTTGAATTTTATCCAACGTATTTTCTTCAACCCCTTTCTTTGCTAAGTTTGGAATAGCTGTTGCACGTAGTGAATGATCGGTTATTTTAACTTTTTCAGTCGCCAAACCTGACTTTTTTGCCTCTGTTGGCGTCCACTGAGAGATCATGTTTTTTCCGACAGAAATGTTCTTGTATTACTTGCCAAATTTCCAAAGAGGATCAACAGTTAAGTAGGTTGAGTTAATAGGAACTAACAAAATTATCGCGATAATCTCTCGTTGTTATAAGAAACGTTAACAAAAAAAAGCCTTCTAATTGGTTGAAAATAAATTCATGAAATTTTCACTTCAATTCCACCGGAAAGTTGCAAACTTCGATGAGTGAAACCTTCTACTTATTTTGGATGATGGTTTGGTGTCGATATTTGTTGTTCGAAAGTTGTTCTCCATTCTTATATGATGTGAAAAATGAAGTATTCTCTTCTGAATTATAGAATTATTCATCGACTCTGTGAGATCAAAATTCAGAACTGATTTTTCCTTGATTTGTTGAAAATATAAACAGGATGTTCATAAAATCAGATGTGGAATCATCTGCGACTGAAAGATAAACTTTTGTCACTATCTTCCATCGTCAAGATAACCTCTTGTGGGGTATTCATGTTGAAAAGGGAAACATTCTCAATTGAATATTAATAGTAAGATTTTTCTGTGAATTGAAAATGTCCAGCGTGGCTTTAGCCGGGGAAGTAGTTGTTTTCTGTTAGACATTCACAAAAAATAACTTCATTTTAATCGTGGATTTTCCAATTCACAGAAAAATCTTTCTATTAATATTCAATTGAGAATGATTTTTTCTATTTCCCAAAAAAAAAATACTTAAACCAAATCATGCTTCCTTCAGATGTAGTTCCTTCGTGATCAATGTTATTCAACATATGATTGAAACAACCAAAATTTCAAAAGGTTTGCTTGCAAAGAAATTTCACATCTTTATCCAGTATTCACCTCCAACTATTTTTGTTTGGTACCATTATTGTGATTTTTAGTAATTTTTCTGTTATTCCAAATATTCATAATTGTTCGAATATTTTTTTCTGATATCAAATGATATTCGATTTGACGATGTCAAACCTGACTGTGAAATTTTGATATAATGTTTTTTTTTTATTATCTTTCTGTCATAAAATTCAAATAATTCGATTGATTACCTCTTTGAATTCACATTCTCTATCAAGAAAATTGTCGGTAGAAAAAAGGAAACGATTCCACTTTTGTATAACAACATATACATTCCGGAGAAGAACGAAAAACAAACAATGAAAGAATGTCAATGTTGAAAATAACATAATCTGAACATTTGTGCGAATAAAAAACAAACGATAGCGCGGCCCATCGGAAAGGTATATTTGAGAATTCAATTATTTATTCTGAAATGGCCATCAATCAAGCTAACTAACCATGTGTTAGAGAAAAAAATCTCAGTTCCTCTGGGCAAATATGCCTCAGTGTTTCAACTATATGCCATGCTCACCTGTATCCTGGAAAATCTCGACAATAAAAGTCGAGGACCTACTGCTATCTACTCGGACAGCAAAGCTGCTATTATGGCGTTAGGCGCAAATAGAATTGTACCCAAACTGGTGACCGAGTGCAGAGACGCTATAGAAAGTTAATCGAAAACAAGCAAAGTTAGCCTCATATGGGTACCAGGGCACTCAGGTGTCCCCAGGAACGAAGAGGCAGGTAGATTAGCCAAGATATGATCGGGAAGAACCCCAGTCGGACCGGAACCTATCTTGGGAATACCCAACAGCCTGACTATCTCAAACATGGAGGAACTGCCACAGAAGCAGCTCATTAAAACATGGCAAGAGGCGCCATGCATTAGGCAATCCTCATGGAGAAACCATAAAAAAATATCCAAAGAGATCACTCAATAGACATCAAGAGTGTTACTGAGCTCCTAACGGGACACAATCACCTGAATAGGCACATGGAGCTCATCCAAATAGCGCCTGGAAGATGGCGAGACATCGTCGGACATCCTTACTGGGTGCTCCGCTTTGGTGCACCAGAGGAAGATCAACCTTGGGAGCATAATTTTGAACCCAGAGGACGTCAAGGAGATTCAGCTGAAGAAATTGATGAATTACTTCAAAGAAATCGGCATGCCCAGCTGATTCCCTGGGAGCAAGTGGGCGTACAATGGGCCCAAATAAAGAGGCCTACGTGCACGGGAATTCCCGGAACCGGCCCACCTTGTGCAAAAAAAGAGAAAGAGAAGAGAGAATGTGGAATTTTCATTGGAATCGAAAACAGCATTACTATTTTTGGGTAAACCTAAAACTTTTCAATTGAAAGTTGGAGAAGGATTCGGACCCTCCTAAATGCTTTCTGATATTTCTATGTGATCTGACTCAAATCAAAGTGAATGAGTATGACCAGCGCACCAGGATATAGACAGTTCTCACTTGGGAACCGGCTCACCTTGTGCGAAAGGGAAGAAGAAGTGAGAATGTGGAATTTTCATTGGAATCGAAAACAGCATTTCTGTTTTTGGGTAAACTCAAAACTTTTCAATAAAAAAATAGAGAAGGATTCAAACCTTCCCAAATGCTTTCTAATATTTCTATGTGATCTGACTCAAATCAAAGTGAAGGAGTATGACCAGCGCATCAGGATAATATAGACAGTACTCACTTGGGTTCTACTCTTAATATCACCTGGAAAAATTATAACCAATATTTATTTGTATAAAATACAACAATGTTCTGTTTGCCAGCGGAGGAACTCAAATAGTATCTGATTGATATGGACGAATGAACCTCAAATGGAAGGAGCATACAGGGTGAAAAAAAGTTATTAATTTTGATGAATGGTAATTTCCAGCGACTTTTTATTTATTCGTATATCTCAGAGAAAAAAAGATAAAAGTTGTGGAGCTCATAAGGTTTTATCTACCGATATTGGTATAAAAATCAAAGATTGAGATTTGTTTCAATTTTTTTTAACTTATCCGAGTTATTGATAGAAAATATTGTTGTGCCAAATTTCGTTTCATTAGGTTGGAAAATGGGGCCTCCACTTTGTTGAGAAATTCCGTTATATTCCAACAATGAATTATAACAAAATGTATTATCAGCATTAACTGAGAACCTAAGAATGAGTCTCACTGTATCTTCCACAACAGGCATGAGTAGAACATCAGCACAAAGAATATTATTGAAACATAAATATCACACTTATAAATCTTGATTTATACATACGTTGGAAGAAGGAGATTACGAACGGTGATTTAAATTCTGCGCGAGGGTGCAAGGAGAGATAGAGAAATATAGACAGTTTTCCAAGTATGTGTTGTTTTCAAATGAGGCCAGTTTCCCCTCAGATGGAGTAGTTAGTTCGCAATTGCCGGTGATGGGCTGCCAAAAACCCCAATTTTCAAATAGAATGCAAGGACCAATATTCGTTCAAAACAAACGTCTGGTGTGACATTTTCAATGAAAGATTAATTGGCCCATTTTTTTTCCGTGACAATATTAACAATGAAATGTTCTTACATTTCTTGATGTTTGGGATATGGCCAATTATCGATCAATCCTGACAGCAAGAAAGAGAACGGCTATGGTTTCAGCTTGACGGAGAGCGTGTCATAATACGATATTGAATGAATAATATCTTGGTGATAAATTGGAGAATGAATGGATTGGTAGATACTCAATATATCCATGACCACCCCTTCAGATTTTTCTATAGTGGTCCTTCGAAGAAAAATTGTATGCTGGAAGACCATTCGAAAATATCAAGGAATTAGAAAGTGTTATTAGGGAGTGTTGTACCAGTATACCAAAATATTGAAAAACATGTGAACATAAAACGTTGTGCCCAAACAATATAATGTTTGGCGATGGAACGCTGACCTGTAAGAATTTGAGGCTTTAATGATTGATTAATCAGGTTTCTGAACGTTTCTGTAATTTGTTCAATACCTAAACTAGGGCTACCCTTTGAGGAAACACTATGACTAAAGTGATGGTAAGCGGCCATCAGTAGGGGTACATACAGTCTGAGAGAAAGTACGGCCGCCATGCAGACCCTGATTCGCCGCCATGGTGGAATTTTGACGGATCAGGAATTGAACTGGTTATACTGGAACCTCCACACATAATTTTGGCGTGAAATCAGGAAGACGGACTTCAACGACGTTCAGGGGTTTGTCAAAGCTGCCAGAGAGTATGAGCTCCTACGTGCAGAGATCAAGTAGGCTCAGCGGCCAGAAATATCCCCCAATATACAGACAGCTGGTGCCACCAACACAGGAAGATGAAGAAGACGCCGGCCAGCTCGAGGTCAACGGTCACACAGAGAGATTAGAACGCTTACAAGAAACGTTCGAAATGGTCCGTATCAACCTCGCAGAAGCTTTCACCACCCAGAGCCGTAATTTCAATCTCCGACGTATTATCATCTGTTGTCCACCGGGAAGGGCTATACCGCGAAGCTCCATACCATACACGGTGAACCAAGTATTATCACCGGTAGTGTATAACCTGGAAGATCAGGCAGGCAAATGGATCTTACGGATACAAGATCTGAGCCCGGCCCATAGCGCAGACCCCGAAGTGGACTAATGGACAAACTACCTCGAGAATGTCCTTACCACACAACCAGACGCTCAAAGGAGACCAGTCATATCAGTCCAGGACGGACGACGCCCCAATTTCGATGTGGTATTCAGTCCCGCATGACGAATGCTCAGAATGCGGATGTCAGCACCCATTCGACACCGCCTCTGAATAGGTAGAAGTATAGGTTAGTCCGAAGGATGAACTATTTGGTGACTATTGTCCTTTTCCTCTCACCAGTCGCAACTAATTATCTTTATTTTTTGCTCCAGTGATTTACTATTTTTGATAGCATCATCTAGTGTGCAGTCAGCACCCAGGTTCGAAACCCAGTCAAGGGCAAGTAAAATCTGTCCTTCTGGCCCCGTTGTATTGGTCAATACTATACTGATCCCTGGAGTGTTTCATCCCTTCACTGAGACTGCCCGGAGCAAAATGGCCTTCCCACTATAATTGAAGGTGGCGCCCGAGACAATTTTAAAGTCGATAGAAACGCGCCAAGATCCGGTTGAAGGGAAAAAATACCCTCACAATAATGAGGATAGCTATAGAAAGATAGTTTCTTTGAAATATCATATTAGATAATTTATATCGAGTAAATGCCCTTATTTATTCTGGTAGTGCTGTTTGTACTATTAGATCCTGAACCTAGCGAATGAAAAAAATTCAATGTCATAACTGGAGATCGAAAATTATTTGGATTTGGGAGTTTCATTCCACGACTGTTATGGTCTCGAGACATATTGTTTAAATTGACGTCATTTTTCAACATGAGATCAATACTTCAGAAAGTGAATTCATGACATTTTTCCACATTTAGGGAGTATTTCCATTTACCTGGGAGTACATTATGATTTTGAGTGGCACATTTGGCTAGATAATCATCAGTAAATACAGTTAAAACTAATCAATGTTTGTTAGAATTGGAAAATTAAACACTTTCATTCTTTTACAGATATCCGGCGATTACATAGAAGTCAGTATTACAGATGGACGTATTCTGGGACGCAAGCTAGAAACTGATAAAGGAACGCAATTCTTTGCATTTCAAGATATACCCTATGCAAAACCACCGATTAATGAATTGAGATTGAAGGTGAGTACTCCAATACTACATCTGTAGAGGACACTCCAATACTACATAGAGAGCTTGATCGATATACATTGGCAAATATGATTCTACATAGAAAATCATCATGGAATTGCAATGATACACCTGTTTAGCCAAAAAAAAATCAACACAAGATTATAGACGATTACATTTTCTAATAGAAAGGTTTTATACATGTTTCCAAATTGGAACGGTGTATTCATCAAAGAACATGATATACTTTCCTTAGAAATAGATCGTTAAAATATCACTATACTTTTCTGAAGATCAACAGAAAACATGATTGTGAAAACAATATATATCTCAATTTCACAGTGGAATATATTGCAAGCAGTTGCTTCATATTCCTCAATACAATTATCAATTCCTCAGTGTTGTCAGAGAAGTTTTTGTATGCCCTCGAAAATTGGAAGCAATCTCCATAGTCAAATATTTCATGAGTCATGCTGTTGATATCAGTATATTGTTGAAAGGCAGTGAGTCAGTGTCGAATGAATATTTGAGATAATATAATTTTAAGTGGCCGGCAACTCTTGAAAATATTCATCCATCGGAATAACGGTTTTTATTACACTGATCAAAAACAACTTCAATGTTTGTCCCAAGTCTGGGTACTGCAGCAGAAGGTCGTTACAGATGATTTTTTCATGAGTCAAAACATTCGATTGATTTTCCGTCGTGCATTTTCCAACACACTATATTAATGGTTTGGTTATTTTGGCATATTCGGAATAATCATCTGTAATATCCTAACAGCACAAAAAATATTTTAATGGCTTTTGTGTTATGGGTGAAGCATAATAGACGAAATCTTATCTGGATTTGGTTCCACTGTATGGGGGGCGATGACATGACTCAAATATGCCACTTCTTCTGCTGGAAATCAAAATTTGGCAGAAGAGACTCCAGAAGGTATCTTGCCAATGAAATCAAGAAAAATATATGAAGCGCAATACCAGACATTTATTGAATGTGGCTACGAAAGTCGAGAATGTTTGCAAAGATGCATTGCTTGTGTTTTTTACTGAAAAATTCAGGACTTTTTCTGCTTCAACACTTGGGGCACATTATTCCATGCTGGAAGCCATGCTCAAAATCAGTAATGATATCGATATAAGCAAATTTCACAAATTAAGTGCTCTGCTGAAAAAAAAAATCAAACGATATAAAGCGAAAATCCTAGCTTCAGTTCGGAAGTGCAAAAAAGCTATTTTTGTTATGTTGTCTTTCTAGATTTCAATTTGGTGACGATTTGATGCTCAATCCAAAGAGTGAAGTTTGTCCACAAATGTTGGGTTGATAGTATCTCTATCATTCAGGGCAAGGGTCAGTTTCCCTTGTCACACCACATAGAGTACACAGTTATATTTATTTAATTTTAAACAAAGCTAATGTGGTTGTAGTGATTTTGAACTTCGTTTTATTCCTCGATCTACTTCTTTTTTCTTTTGTATCACTATGTTAGATGAATATGTTTAACATAATTGGAACCAACCTCAACAACGTTTCTACCTGATGATGGAAATAAACATTTCCGAAAGCTTGGATAAACCTTAAAAAGTTTACTTTTTCATTGCTGCTTACCCCAATCTCCTATATATATATATATATATATATATATATATATATATATATAACTCATTGTATAAATTATATAATTACTAACCAATATACATTCAGCATATCATTTACTTTAATTCACTGTTTCCTATTTCAACTCAGTATTCATTCATGAAATAAAAAGAAGTGTTCTATGCTGTATTTTCAGATCAAAGTATTTGATTCATGAAATTGAAGTTGATTTGATAATTTATTAGTTTACTCCTGGAACATTTGTGAAATACATTCACGTTGATCGGCTCAAACATTCGTATCAACTATAGTCAATAGTCATGTTTTTTTTTCAGTGATCCCCATTCAATCATCATTTCTCGGTTTACTTTCAATTTTGTATTTTGTGTGATTATCATAACAATATATGAATCCATTTTCAGAAATAGTATTTGTCCATCTAACATTTTTTGAGCATTATTTAGTTTGATGAAGCACAGAGATTAGCCGATACAAATTAAATTGAATATCGTGCACAGAAGTTATATCTGAATAAAAATCATATATGATTGTAGAATGCATGAAATCAGGAAAGTAACATGAAATTTCATCAATCCTAGAAGTCAATTTGTTGAAATAGAATGAAGTGCTAGAAGATTCTTCAATAAATATTTAAAAACATTGTTGAAAAAACTAATTGTACATTATTTCACTGTACATATTCCTGCCTTTGTTCATAATTAGTTTCCTCCGATATTAGGAATATTTTGTAATTCCTTTTTTTTTAAATTTCCAGCTGATTGGCCTTAATTGAAAAAATATTTTACATTTTAAGAAATATAAAAAAAAAAAAATTTCTTGCACATTCCACCAGTTTCAATAAATATTCAATGAACATATGAAATTGTAATTATGAATACTATATGGGATCTAACCGAATGTCTTTATTTTGGTAGATGGTGGCGTGATGAAATATTATCACGTCACCTCCGTAGAGTATTTTGATTTGAGTGGCACATCTTGATAATTCATTCATAAAAATATAATTGTCACATTTGTGGTATAGAGAAATAGCCTGGTCAGTCTTGAATCTTGCAACAGCGCCTTCAACTAGTGGAAAATCTTTACATCGTGCTTTCTTAAATATGTGTTTACAAGTGAGGGATATTATTCTGAAACAAAATTTCCCAGGGCATAGTAAAGTTCAGCTTTTGGAAATTGCCCGTGTACCCCGGCGCCGGCTGATCCACCCATCTTGGAATCATCTATGTACCAGATAATTCTATTGGTGGGGATCAGGTGATGCCTCATCTACTCTTAGTCCTTTCTTCTGGGAATGACTGACTGCAGCTTTCTGCTGGATCGTATGACAGGTGAAGAACTGTCCCCCGGCATCTCAAGGAAAGGACAATATTTTACCGTTGGATTCCATAATCGAGAATGTCCATACATTTTCTCGCTCCGCCATTGGTTGGAGCTTCTCAAGCGAGCGATGGCTTCACGAGCCTCGTGTTCGATAAAGAGGTGCAGGAGAGGCAGTCCTATGAGTGTCTTCAGCGCCCCAGAGGGTGCCGTCCTTATTGCACTTGTTGTCGCAAGACAGGCAAGTCTTTGTACCCTATCTAATCGGGTTTTTGATGCTGTACCTTGCCAACATACGATGGCTCCATACGTAATCATTGGACATATGAGAGCCGTGTAGATCCAGTATAGAATCTTGGGGCTGAGCCCCCATGTACTGCTATTTTCCACAGCCACCTTTGCGGTTAGTATTTTTTCATTGTCAAAAATCCTTGGTAAGCGCATCTTTTTTTATATTCGTAATAGTCCGAGAAAGGTTTTCAGGTAAAGAAAAATTGGAAAAAATGTCCGGAAAATTGAAAAATTTGGGTAAGTGCTTTTTTCATGGGATTTTCATATGACCTCAAGACCGTAACGTTCAAACGATGGATATGCGTGATTATTTTTTTATTGTTTTGTTCGTTATGATCCTGGAAGAGTTTTCAGGAAGAAAAAATTGGGACAACTAGAGAGTAAGTCGGAAAATTTGCACAAACTACAAAAATCATAATTTTTGTATGGACTCTCGATCATACCTGACGATAGGAGCGACATATTGGTCAGCCCGAAACATAACAGACCGCTGGTTCACCCCGAATTTCCTCTTTATTCAGTTTTGTTTACTTCTAGTTTCCAAACTTTTTAGCAAAATCTCACCTGAGGCACATAGGCAATAGTAAGCACAAACATCATCCATTCATTTTTCACGCAAAAAGTACATAGGTCAGCCCGAAAGTTCCTCAGTATGCTGGTGAGCCAGTGATTGTATGCACATTTGAGTTGAACGTGCCCTGGGCCAGAACTGTCCTAAAGCACTGTGCTTAGTGCTCGTGAAAGCACCCAAAGCGCTTTTGTGCTCGTAAGCACTGTGCTCCGGAGCATTTTTTCTTACCAGTGCTCAGTACTTAGTGCTTTGAGCATTCAACGAGAAGGCTTAGTGCTTAGTATAGCAGCTACTTTGATTTTTCAAACAAAACACCCTGTATATAATATCATATTATGATATCTCATCACTTTGTCAACAACTTCATGTACTATTTCCCCATACCTATCTGTTACCGTTCAGAAGATATAAATAAATTTCGATTTTTGTTTACCAAACATGTTCTTTTAAACGCTGATAATCTTGAACTCTCTGGTACTAAGACGATCAAATCAGAAATGGAGTGGAGTGATACCATGAGGATTTTTACTTCGATTCATATTTTTATTTGCCTCATACAGGGTCTATGAAAAATGCAGATACTTTGTTAACATGAAGAAATGAGTGGAAGTCAATTTTTTCAAAAGGAACACCCAGTATATTTCCACATTTTTTAGCTCTATATCTAATTTTAGATTGACTTTGTTCAGATAATCCTATTTCGATTTCGTACCGTTTTCGAGATAAATTGTTTCAAACAGAAAATGACGTGGTTTCCTTGTATTCATTACTTATTTTTGAAATTTTACACTATTTTATACTACGTAATATTTTTTTTCGATTTAGTTTTTCAACAGTCTCAATTCAAAATTGATATGTACCTTAGAAAAAGTTACAATTTGTATGCATTGAGGTATTGAGTGTCTCTACCGTACAACATTGCAAATTAATATTTTTTAATAGTGTGCTTTGAAAAAATGAATGATCCAATTTTTGAAACGTCAAACTTTCGTTGGTGGTTTTGACTGATTGTGATACCAATTATAATGGAAAAATGTCAAGCTTAGGTTACAGTAATGAAGATTCCTCAAATTTATTAATAATTCATGGTGAGTGCAATAGAATTGCAAGTAGAACATGCCGAGTATTTCATGAAAGATATCCACAACTTCCGAAGCCGAATAATAATGTGATGAATCGACTAGGTACTGAAAAACTGTAGGTTGAATGGAACCTTTCGTCCAAAAATCATTCGTAGAAAGCCTGAAGTGGATGATTATGACAATGGCATAACAGTTTTGGGATTTTTTCATGCATTTCCAAATGCTTCTCTACACGAGGCTGAGAGGGAGATAGGTATACCTTACGTGACAATTTATCGCATTCTTAATTCTTGGTGTGTCCAACATCTGAATGAAACTGATTTGCCTCGTAGAGTGGAATTCTTTGAATGGTTACTTGTCAAGACTCAAGAGGATGAACATTTCCTTGACAATATCATATGGACAGATGAGGCCTAGTTTACAAAAATGGAGTTTTCAATAGACACAACAGTCATTATTGGGCGCCAGAAAATTCCCATGTCGTTCGCCAAAGGTGTTTTAAAAAAAGATGGCAATTTAATGTATTTTGTGCCATGAAGAATTGGTCAATTTTTTATATCGAGTTTTATGATGATAATTCGAATGCAACAAAATATGAAGATTCATTGAGAAATGGAATTCAAATGATTTCAAATAATAGGCCAGGAAGAAAACGTGTATGGTACCAAATGGATGGTGTTCCACCTCATAGTTCTCGTTCAGTAAGCGAAGCTTTAACTGAAATCTTCGGAGACAGATGGATTGATAATAATGGACCTTTTCGTTGGCCTCCTAGAACACCAGATGGCAATTCATCAGATTATTTTGTGTGGGGTTTCATTAAAAATATGGTTTACTCCAACCCAGTCACAACAATGTGAGATATGAAATCGAGAGTTAGAACTGCTTTCAATAGTTTAACTCCAGACTGAATCAGAAGCGCTACACATGAAAATCTTCTGAAGAGATTACATGTTTATTTAAGTAGAGGTGGAGATGTGTTCGAACATATTCTGAAATACACTGACAATTGAATTAACTTACTAGTTCATGGAATTATTTTCAGTTCGTGTGTCACCGTTAATAAAACTATTGTTTGAAGAGAAGTTTCATTTGATGGTTGAAGAGTATTTTAATAATTATTTATTCATTATAATATCTGTGACTGATGAAGGAACATCGAACGGAATCTGTTAAATTTCAAAAATAAGTTATGAATACAAGGAAACCACGTCAGTTTCTGTTTGAAACAGTTTATCTCGAAAACGGTTCGAAATCGAAATAGGATTATTGAAACATTGTCAATCTAAAATTGGATGTGGAGTTAAAAAATGTGGAAATATACAGGGTGTTCCATTTGAAAAAATTGACTTCCACTAATTTTTTCATGTGAACAAAGTACCTGCATTTTTTTAAGACCCTGTATGAGGCAAATAAAATATGACTTTGATCATATTAGTACCAGAGAGTTCAAGATTATCTGCGTTCATCAAAGAATATGTTTGGAAAAAAAAAAAAATAATTATATCTTCTAGATGGTAACAGATAGGTATTGGGAAATGGTACATGGAGTTGTTGACAAAATGATAAGAAATCATAATATGATATTATATACAGGGTGTTCCATTCTAAAAATCAAGGTAGCCGCTACTTCATAGTAAAAGCGGCAACGCCGCATCGTCTGAAATTTTCAGGTTGATCCGTTGTCTGGTTTGCCAGAAACGTCTAATTAATGCTCATCGTGAAAGCCCTGTATATATATATATATATATATATATATATATATATATATATATATTGGAAGAGCATCAGATTATAGATAGCGACACCTATAATCTGTGTGGTGGAGCTTAGACCTGTCATCGTGGAATTTTGAAGATACGAGATTTCGTACAACATCAATAGTCACCGAATGCCAGCATAGACCAACCCACGATACCAATAGTCGTACTCCCAGTGCATTTATATTCTCATATTCTCGTTATATATATATATATTGTTATGATATGGTATATAATATATCAAATAATTTTTTTTTAAATAGGGCACAATGATATTTGAAAAACTGCATAAATACCTGCTATGATTGTTTTTATTTTATTTTTTTCTGTACGGTTTGCATCTTGAAAACATTTGGCCATATTCTAGTCGACGCAGATAATTCAAGGGAGTGGGAGTAGAGTTTTTCTATTATCATCATTATGTTTGATCAGTTTATTCAATTGGAACAACCTATAAAGATATACAAATCCAAATTTAGAAATTAATATTCAGAATTCAACTAAACATTATGTCCATATGCAAGAAACATTCTGTATACAAATTTAGAACCAAAAGGAAACATGACAGGCATATTATTTTTCTTCCAAATGATCAAAATAATAAAATTTGAGCATCGAAAAATGGAAAATGTCAACTTTGAAGAAATATTTGGAACTATTACTGTGTGTAGAAATCAAATTTGTAAATAACATAAGTATAATAGGTAAGAAATTGAGAAAGGTGCTAATAGTAAAAATTGATAAAAGATACAAAAAGTGATGGTTACCAGGTAGAATGAAAAATAAAAGGAGTAGAAAAATGAGGAATACTGTACATATCAGGAATAATTACATAAGTTTACGAGATATAGAAACAACTGAGGATATAATAACAAGATGTCAATTATGTCAATTGGGAAAAACATAAAAACATGACTAACAAAAATGAACCCTGAAATATAATTACTAACAGACCTTCACAAATTATTTCTATTGATTTTGTAGAATTTGAAAAAAGTCAAAAAACAATAAACATATTTTTGTAATAGTGGATCATTTTTCAAAATTCATTGAATTATATCCACTGAGAAAACTAATTTTAAGGCAGTGAAGAAGTTATTTACAAAATTATAGTAGAAATAGGAAAACCAGAACAGATTATTCTTGATAATGCAACATATTTCACCAATGATCAGATGAAAGAATGTATTCAGGATATTGGTATGCAAATAAATTTTACTGGTATTAGACATCCTTCAGAGAGATTTATAAAGAGGTGATAAAAGATTAACGTCACAAGAAAATCAAAGACTGGATGAGAAAATAGAAATAGTAGAAAAATATTCTAGTACTATAACAGAAGAGTGTCCAATGTATATCATCTCTAGGAGAATGCCTGACAGAGAATGGATAAAGAATGATAGAATTTTAAATGGGATTATGGAAAAAATGTATATAAGAATTCAAAGAAATGCAATCAAATATATAAAAAGATAAAATGAACGTGGAACGAAACGAACAAGATTTAAGAACGGAGATTTAGTTATAGTTGAAGCATTAAGATTACCTAATGCAAAACAAGGAATATGTGCTAAATTACAATTACCATTTGATGGACCATATGAAATAGATAACGAAGAGGCTGAAAATAGCTACAGACTAATTAATCCATGTGATAAAACTTTGAGAGGAGTTTATCAATAAAACTAACTATATTAATTTTGTCATTTTGATAATTTTCCAATTTGAATGAAAGATTTCAAATGATAGGTTTTATCTGAAACAGAAAAAACGATATATTGGTACAGTAATAAACTAATATTCAGATTCTACTAATTAATAATATAATCTTGAATACAAATTTTTGGGAAATTGTTAATATGTATGTCAAATAGAAAAATAAAAATAGGACACAATGATATTTAAGAAAAACTGCATAAATACCTGCTATGATTGTTTTTATATATTTTTTCTATACCTGTTATGAAATACTCATAACGGGTATTTATCTTCATAAACTCAATCAAGTGAGAATATTCATCGAACTGTCACGTTCTCGGTTTGATTAAAAAATAAACATCATTTTGAGTGAAAATATTCTTCTCCTGTTTATCAAAGAGACTGAGAATAACCTATAAATATTTATTTTGGAATATTCCTATTATAGCGCATGAGCAGACAAATTTAGAGTTTCAAATTTTTATTGGTTGAAAAGTATTACTAGAATAAAATAGATATAGCAAGCATAGGTTGTTTTGAGTAATATTTCAATAAAAAACAACTATCTTACTTTTTTCGGACTCATCATTTATTATTTGATCATTTTACAATCAATCTTTCTAACAAAAATGGTATATTGACATCGAGAAAACAACAACATTCTTGCTGCTGCAATCTGAGCTGGAAAAAGAAAAAAAAAGGGAGAGGTAAAGTGTACAGGAAAAAAGAGTAACAAGTGTCATAGCCGGAGTTTCCTTCTTTTAAGATTAGTATATGTCACAAAAATTTGAATGAATAAACATAAAAACAAAACTCACTTACAATCATATACAACATAACTATATAATATATATATATATATATATATATATATATATATATAATATATATATATTATATATATTTATATATTATATATATTTATATATATTATATATATTTATATATATATATATATATTTATATATATATATATATATATATTTGCGGGCGTAAAAAGTACCCCTCATATTATCTTCTGAACGGATTAATATTTTTCAACAAAATCTGGAACACTTGTATGTCGAAAAGGGAAACATTCTCAATGGAATATTGATAGAAAGATTTTTCTGTGAATTGAAAAATCCACGATTAAAATGAAGTTATTTTTTGTGAATGTCTAACAGAAAACAACTACTTCCCCGGCATTCATTATTAGAACAAAAGAATTTGGTTGAAAGATTTGGAAACCTCGCTCCTCAGCAGATTTACCTGCGAATGAATTCGAGAAAGAGTGTTGAGAGTCGCATGATATATTTATTCTCATATCGGTAATTATAGTTTTTTCCGGTGACATTAATTACGCAGTATTGTCAATCTTAATTATTTATACGGTGTGTGGTGTTTTTCTTTCTCCTCCTTTTCTTTCCCAAAGCCGCTTTCAGCACCAGACGAAATCAAACAGACGAACTCCGGATTCAGAAAAGGTAATAATTCTCATCATATTTCTTAAAGAACATTATCGAGATGTTCTAGAAATAAAACAAAACATTTTTGGTCCCTTCGAGCTCGGATTGTTTCGAATCTCAAAGTGTTTGTAGTTTGTTCGATTTGGTTTCATGGAATTTTGGAATTTTCGGATACGGTTCGATTCCATTTCAAGTTTGATTCAGAAGGTGTTCCATTCGGAAAATATAAATTGAATTAGTGGTTATTCATTTCATATCAAATAATATTTTTTGGGAGTTTTTATCTTCACAGGAGGGTTTCTACATTTTTTCGGAGTAACAATTTTTTGACATTCCTCGCATTTTCGGTTGAACGGATGCGGTGTTGCCAAATGTACTGAAAAGTAAGAATAATTTTCGAAACATTTCATTTGTTTGAACATCCAGGAATTGTTTCTCACACCAAAAAAGAATATTGTAAGGAGTGGTTTTGATCTTTAGAATGGGAGGTACTGCAGCGCAATGACAATTGAAGAAGCTCACGGCTAAAAAAGAATCATTATTTTCAATTTTGCAAAATCTTCTGGATTTATCGAAGTCAATGAGAAATGAAACGGAAAAATCTGAGTTCTCAGCCTTATATAAGTAGATGGATTCGTCGAAAGCGGATTTGATTGAGGTTATTGACCATATCATGGAGGTTAGTTTTGAGGTTTGAGGCGTTCACACCAAATTATGCAATTATTCCAACAATTGATGAAATGTTTGGTTACATTCATATTGCGGCTGCAAAATTAGAAAGAGAAAAACAACAACCGAATGTTATATATATATATATATATTTTCATATACACCCTAAATGTTCATTCCAGAAGGCACTTCAATAGATAGGGAGGTTGTGAATGTTTGATGAGGAGAGTAGTAGTTGTTTTGTCAATGTGACAGATCGTATTTTTATTTTCGAGTAATTTTGTATTTTCTCATTTAATAAAGTTTATTTGTGCTGAAGCTAGTCATTAAAGTTCTACCCAGAGCTTAGCCAATTGACAGAACGTTGGAAGGAACCAAATATTTCCAACATTAATCAGAAGTGGTGAACTGAGACGAACGCGAAGTACGGAGACATTTTGAATGAATAACAAAATGAATGGGAACGGAGATGGAAATACGCGAGAGGATCCAAAGAATAATACGAACAACGAATTTATGGACAAATTGATGCACATGATGGTTATGATGGAACAGAATCGTTTAGCCAGTGAAGATAAATTATTGAAATTGCTGGAAAAGCAAAATATGCAACCCGTACAGGCACCTACCCAATTTCATATTATGCCGGATTTTAGTCATAGTATTGATGATTTCAATGGGGAGTGTATGGGAAAAGCAGCAATGGACTGGTTGAAAAGTATCGAAAATGCGGCAATATTGCATAAATGGCCATCCGAATTTCAATTAGAAACTGCCAAAATTCACTTGACAGGTACAGCAAAAAAATGGTTTTTAGAAAAATCTGATCTAATTAGAACATTTGACGATTTCAAGGTAAGGTTCAAAAAAAATTTCAACTCCAATATGAAAATAAATAAGGATGAAACTTGGGAAAAATGAAAGGAGAATCCAAGGTAGGAATGAACCAATATTTTCTTACTTTCATGATAAAGTTTCATTGTGTCAAACTCTTGGATATGATTTCGATGAAATCAAAGAGCAAGTTCTGATCGGTTTATACAATAAACGAAATATTCCGGGTTTGATAGCCACTAAAGTCAATGATACCGATGAACTCTTACATGAAATTATGCGATTTGAAAAGATTTCTGCTAGTGCTAATCAATGGTATTCGCATTCAACACAGAGTAGTGGCAGATTTAACCAGCCTCAAGATTTATCGCAGTTTCATGGAAATACTTTCAAATCAAATCCTAGAACTGACAGAACTGTCAAAGAATATCAAAGTGACAATTCAATTCATAATTTGGTACAGAGTAATCCAAATAATTTTGTACGAGGTGCTACAGATAATACTCTACAGGGTGGTGCAACTGATTTTGTACAAGGTGGTGCACGTAGGAAATTTTATTGCTATAAAAAGTAAGGAAGCGGGTCATTTGAAGAGAAATTGTCCTTCGTATCAACATATCTGCTAGTTCTACAGCAGGGAATACCAGTGAAAAGTCTTCAACAGAAAATGTACCTAATCGTTCCAATGATACAGTTGTTAATACGCAAACATTGGTAGATGATGATAAAAAATATTGCCATACAGGGTGAATCAGCAGAAAAATTCACACGTGATATTATTTTAAATGACAATTTTACTGTTTCTGGTTTCATTGATCCAGGTAGCGCAGTTTGTACCCTGAAACATGGAGTATTGATTGATGCTTGCTTACCATGCATTCCCATTGATCGAAAATTATATGGTTTTGGTGGAAAACAACCGACACATTGCACGATGATGACCAAGGTGAAGCTCACGTTGGACGATGTTCAGGAAGAAGTTGATGTTTTGATAGTTCCGGATAATGCACAGTCAATGGACATGATAGTTGGAAGAAGTTTCACAGAACTTTCAAACATAGCATATATTCGTGTAGGAGATAAACTCCATTTTGGTTACAAAAATGAAGATCCGTTCCGAAATTTGAAGTGGAAGCAAGAAAGTCGAAAGAAACAGTTCGAGCAAAGCAAAACTTCATATTACAGGAAGGCAAGATGAATTTCATTGAAGTGGAAATCGAGAATGAATCAGGATTTCTTCCAATAGTGACTTATTCAGACATATATGTAAAAGCTGGAGATCGTCTTGGTGAAGTGAGAGGTAACAATTCATCTGAACAATTATTCATCAGTGATGGTAAGCATTCATCTATTACTATTGAAATGCTAAATATTGATCATTCTGTCGATATTTTTGATTCTAATAGACTCTTGAGACTTATTAATGAATTTCTGATTGTTTTGCACTGAATATTTATGAACTTGGTTGTACAGATATTATGAAAGTGAATATTCCAGACAATAATCAACCAGTTAGGAGCAAAACCTTATCGTTGTAATTTTGAAAATCGCAAAATAATCAAAGACATTGTTGATGAGTGCGCGATTGCGGGATCGTGAGAGACACTACTTCGTCGTACGCATCACGTTATTTTAGTTCCAAAAAGTTCGGGGAGAAAAGACTTGTTGTGGACTTCGAAAGTTGAACAGTCAAACGGTTGTTAAAAGTTTTCCCATTCCTCATATAGATGATTGTTTTCAAATACTCACAGGGTGTAAAATATTTTGTACATTAGACTTGATGTCGGGATACTTACAGATTCCTTTAGATGAAGAATCGAAAGCAAAAACGGCTTTCATTACACCGGATGGTACCGCAGAATTTCAAAGATTATGTTTCGGACTTGTGAATGCGCCATTTGAATTTTCCAAACTAATGACTCTAGTTTTAGAACCATTGAGAAACACAATAGCTGTATCGTACCTAGATGATATTTTGATAGGTGCAAAATACTGGTCCGATATGTTAAATAAACTATATCAAGTGTTCACTGCAGTAAGAAATGCTAAACTAACTTTTCGGCTAAATAAATGTGAGTTCGGTAAAAAGTGCTTGAAATTTCTGGGATTTCAACTAAGTGCAGATGGACTTCAACCGGGTGCAGGTAAATTGGAAGCAATTGAAAAATTTGCTACACCAAGAAATAAGCATGAAGTTAGGAGATTCTTAGGATTGATGGGATTCTTCAGAAGATTCGTGAAAATATGCACTATTGGCTAGACCGATTTCTGATTTAACAAAGGCAACTGGAAATTTTCCTGGAAAAATGAACATCAACTAGCATTCGAAAATATGAAATGTATTTTACAAAAATCTCCTGTTTTGCAATTGTTCAATCCAAAATCAAAAATTACCGAATTACATTGTGATGCATCAAGTTTAGGCGTGGCAGGAATGTTGTTACAGGAGGGATTAGATGAGAAATTGCATCTTGTTTATTGTGTCTCCAAGAAGACAAGTGAAGCAGAAAAATTATATCATTCTTCGAGGTTGGAATTATTGGCAATTGTTTGGTGTATTGAAAGGCTGAGAACAATGCTTCTGGGAATGAAATTCACGGTGATTGCACGTTGGTACACAACATTGAGTGAATACAATTTTGAAATAAAACATCGAAATGGTGATAAAATGGTACATGTAGATAGCTTGAGCCGAGCTGCAGTTGAGGAACCAACCGAAAATGGAATGATAGAGGATGTATATAATAAAAGACTGCCCATGTTTGTAATCATGAGCGAAGAAGAAAGAATATTAACAATCCAGATTTTATGATTGAAGAAAGTTGGAAAGCGGGCGAGTCGGCCAGCGAAGAAGGTTATCCTGTAGGTGATGGAATTGAAAACAGACCACGAAGAAAAATCAAGAAACCTTCAAGATTCAAAGACTATGTTTGAGGACAAACATTTCTCAGGATAGCCGAATGTTATATATATATATTTTCATATACACCCTAAATGTTCATTCCCAAGGCACTCCAATAGATAGGGAGGTTGTGAATGTTTGATGAGGAGAGTAGTAGTTGTTTTGTCAATGTGACAGATCGTATTTTTATTTTCGAGTAATTTTGTATTTTCTCATTTAATAAAGTTTATTTGTGCTGAAGCTAGTCATTAAAGTTCTACCCAGAGCTTAGCCAATTGACAGAACGTTGGAAGGAACCAAATATTTCCAACACGAATGCTCCGCCGGCGACTTCAACTTCACAGGGTAATTCTTGTGCTTCTCAGGAGAACTCCAGAAGAGGAAGCTCATCGTTATATTTAGAATCGGTGGCAATGTTTGCAGAAGGAAAGTTTGATTTGACGAAGTGGTCTTCGAGTTCTTTGCATTTGTTGAAGAAAGTCCCGTCTGACAGGAGGCTGCCACAACCTGTGCTTCACAAGACAGAAATAAAAATTTAAGGAATGATCTGGAATCCAGAGAAAGATAGCTTCAGGTTTCGGTTTCCAGTTCCAGGGTCTAGCTGTACTAAGCGTATAATCTTCTCTACGGTGGCGCGATGTTATGGTTCTGTAGGATTGGTGGCACCGTTCATTTTGTATTTGAAACTCTTAAGGAAGGAACTATGGAAACTCAAAATAGGCTGGGATGATATGGTCCATAATGAAATTTCGCAGAAGTGGTCATTTGGGAAAATTCAGTTTTCGCGTAATATGGAAACCGTGAGAACCTCTCTTGGAATGCTGGTTACTTTTGCAGATGCCAGTATGGATGGATATGTGGCTGTGATATATATGCAAACTGTAACAGAAAATGAAGGAATTACTGTCAATTTGTTGTGTGCTGTCTTTCAAGGTGGTTACAATTCCTGAATTATTGGAGTTAGTAGCAGCTCCATTTTTATCTCGGTTAGTCAAACAGGTTTTGAAAATTTTCAATAAAAAAAAATGTATTTGAAAAATATTTGCGTTTTCGGATTCGACGACGGTTCTTCAATGATTGAATTCTTCTTTCTTGAGAGATATATTTGTAGCCGACAGGGTTTGACAGACTAAAGAAAATATTTCAAATGCTGAGTGGGGTCATATATCTGGGGTAACGAATCCTACGGATATTTTATCTAGGGGTGCAACTCCTTTCCAATTAATGGAAAATGACTTGTGGATATCGAGACCAAATTGGATGAGATAACCTGTTCCAGATTAGCCCATCAGAGAGCAAAATATTTTTGAGGAATCTGGGGAAGACGTCGATTCCATAAAGTGTCGTTTCAACGGAGGACACGAAAACGCATCCATTGTATGACATGGTTAAGGGGTCGTCATCATACAATACAATTTTGCGGAAAACGGTGTGGGTACTTCGTGTTGTGGAGATCCTCACGGTGGAAAGGTTCTTCACAGCAAGTGATATGAATAGGGCAGAAGTGGTCTTGGTGAGAATCGTGCAGGGCAAATATTTCAAATCGAATATCAAACTTTCGAATTTGGGAAAAGAAATATCGAATAGATTGCGCAAATTGAACCTCTTTCTCCAAAACTGAATTCTCATGATGGGGGTAATACTGCCTGTTGAAGATCCTTTCACGGAAAATGAATAGATTATTATCATAAAATAAATCTTCATACTGGTCCATATTTGATGGAAGCCATTTCGAGGTGGAAATATTGGTTATTGGGAGGTGGAAACGTCATTTGACAACGAGTTCATGCGTTGAATAGGTGTTTCAGATTGAAACCCAAAACGATGAATCCTCTGATGGCGGATTTGCCGACATCAAGATTACATCAATCCAAAATTTTCACTCATACGGGAATTGACTATTTTGGCTCATTCAATATAACACTTGGTAGACGTAGAGACGCACAAATCAGTTATCTGATTTCAGTAGGTACCATATTTTATTTCAGAAATATTTGTGTATTCAGAATTTGAAAAGAATGTATTTATTTATTTTTTGGAATCAATATTATTATTATTATTGTCAACAGATAGTTTCTTACAGACTTCAAAGCGATTTTTATCTCGGAGAGTTCCTTGAAGTGTTATTCATTTCAATCAGGATACAAATTTCGTGGGCGCAAAGACTGTTCTTCGCGAAATTGATGAATTTGTCAATTCTGAGGGGTATGAAGGACCGTATTGAACAGAATTGATTGAAAATGGTATTGAGTGGAAGCTCAATAACCCGGCGACTCCACACATCGGTGGATTGTAGGAAAGCCATGTTGAATGTGCGAGAACTCATATATTCAGAGTGTAAGGCACTCAACTTCTAACTTTTGAGAAATTCAATAATCTGTTGATCCAAATCGAAGCATTGCTGAACTATCGTCCTCTTTATAATTTGTCAACTGATCCATCAGCACCTGAGGCATTGATTCCATCCCATTTTTTGGCACTCACTCCATGGAAAAGTTCACCTGCAGGTACTTTGACAGACATAAATATGAATAGAGTTGATCGATTCCAGATGATAGATAGGATGATCCAAGATTATTGGAAGCGTTAGAATTTAGAGTATCTTACTACCTTACAAGTGACAGAGAAATGGAATACAAAGTGTCCCAATCTGAAGGTCGGGACAACCGTTATATTGAAAAATGATAACTCACCGCCGCTTTGCTGGCCTTTAGCTATTACTACAGATGTTCATCCAGGAAAGGATGGCATTATTTGCAATGTGACGGTAAGAACTAATGAAGGCACCTATTCTAGACCGGTGGTTGAGGTGTGTCCTCTACGCGATAAAATTAGATTTCTTGATATTTATTTTATATATCACTCTTTCCCAAAGTTCATTTATTTATTTTCATTGTTATGAAATTCTGTTATTTCAGGGGTATTTACATTTTGGTATTTATATAATTGTATATAATTGGTTAGATATTGTTATTGTTGTGCTGATACAGCCTATTCATTCATGTTACTAAAAAGTTGGCTGAAAAACAATTTTCCGGGGGGGTGTGACGTATCATTAGGCATTTATTATTAGAATGAAGAATTTAGTTTGGAGGATTTGGCAACCTCACTTTTCAGCAACTTACCTGCGAATGAAATCGAAAAATAATGTCGAGAGCCGGTCGGTCCTGATATGATTCCCATATCGGTAACTTTAATTCTTTCCGGTGACATTCATTACGCAGTATTGTCTCTTAATTACTTACTGGAGCATTTTAATAATCAAGTTATTGCAACCAATGGTCCGGTGGCCTGCCCGCTCACCGGAACTCACTCTGCTCGATTTTCTCATTCGGGGATTCGTTGAAGAAACGGTTTACTATGCAACAGCCCCAGCCACTCTTGCAATCTAAGAAGACATAATTCTACGGGCATTCAGAAGTATATCGCCTCAAATGTTACGAAACGTGTTGAGGGAAACAATTGAACGAGCTGAAATGTGTCTTGAACAAGGAATGCACTTTGGAAATTTACTACACTGAAAGTGTATTATCCATGACACACTTGACAAAAGCGAATAAATTATTATCCACCATTTTACTTAGTAATATTTACATATTTAGTAATATTGTAATTTATTTTTAATCGTCAAAAATTGTCTTATTGTCATACTAACCACTAACACTCTGCGATTGTTATTTTCGGACATCACCTGAGGTCCTCAGATTAGTTTACGTCCGATCATGGCCACCTAGATGCAATATTGAAAGTGACTTGAGAAATTAAGTAGGCGTAAGACTTCAAAATGTCACATTCTGATTCAGAATTGTCTCAGAAATCCAAGAATGTTTCAATGTTAAGGGTGTTCCATTTGAAAATTCAAAACCGGAGCCATTTCCGGTGGAACTGGAAGCGACCAAACGATGATGAATAAGCGAAAACTCTCCTCTTTACATACCATTTATCTATACCAAATTTCATTATGATACACCTGATATTCTAGAAGTTATGACTTGTCTAATAGATTCGTTGATACCCGGTATATGGGACCTATTTTATGGTTACCTTCGATGCCTGCCCATACATACTTTTTGTGGATACTGAGTGTGCTCCTCCCCAATCATACATGGGTTAGTATCACTCCAGTAACTAAAATTTCAACTGTTAAAACTACCATATTGTCACCCCCTACTTGGGAGACCCTGTGAAACTCTGGCCCCCTAACTCTTTAGGGTGCCCACTTATTATTTTGCTTGGCTTGCGAGAGGTTAAAACATTCAACTTTTCTGATTGTGACCACCTGGTATAGTGAAATGAAAAAGTGAAGTGGAAGCTGTTGTGTTTATTAAAAATATAAGGAGACAAAAACATACATGATGGTGAAAACAAAAATACTAAGTGCAGTAAAAATTCTCGTGGATCATTAAAATTATAAGAAAACGAAAATAACAATGATGAATACAAAAATCATCAACTGAAGTGAACAATGGGGGTATGTACCAAAAAACAAATAAAAGTAACACTTACATTATAATGAAAACCATGGGAAGGAGATGTGTCATCATGAACTGGCAGCATAAACAGGCACAATAAAAAGAAGCGAGCCAAAAACAATCATTTCAATTTATATTAAAAATATCGTTGAGTCATGATTCATTGCGCTGCCTATTGCAGAATCAGTGTTTTTGCCATTCAGTACTCAGGAATTGACTTGGAATCCGACACCTGGCTAATGAACGGTGATGAACTTTGAATATGCAGGAAATACGGTATTTCAATAAATGTGATACTGAATGATGAATTACTAATAAATAAATGAACTATGAAATTCTGGGCTTAATTATGTTTAAATTTTTATCTCCAGGTCTGATAAATTAATTCTGAATTTTGAAAAAGAAATGATTGCTATATTTATATCAGATAATATTTTTCATACTTTACACAATAATGAAAAAGAAAACTCGTCACTGAAACAAATGTTTTTTCACATAGTTCGGATGGTTACTGATTCTATTACACATTGTTTCACAAAATAAGATTCTTCTGTGGATTTTTGGTGTGAAAAGATAAGTTTATGACAATTAATATTTTTTCGAATATTTTTCTACAGAAGAAGTAAAAACTCATTTGCAACTGATATAGTTGTCGAGATTATTAACGACAAAACCTACAATAGATTTTCGTTTGGTTTCTGAAATTGTTCTTCTGCCATTTCCACTAGCCCGTTTGGCACTACCGTTCTCTACTTTCTCATTAACTCTCTGGAATATTTCTGACATAAAGGATTTTCCAGAAACCTCTCGTTGAAAATTATCACTGCTTGGTGCAATTTGCTTCAAAATGTTTCATACATGATAACCGCAAACTTTAGTCAACCCCAAGGGTTATGCAAACTCACCAACTTGAGATCTTATGTCGAATTGATTACAGTAAACTGAAAATTTCATTCAATTATGACTATAAAATAATACATGTTTATGAAGGTATATTTATTTTTGGGGAAGCATATACGTATATTCGGTTTCCAAGTCATCTAGAACTCTTCGAAATTGTTCTGTCGGAAAATCTAGATCAATCAGTCGACATTGGAACCAAATGTGAACATAGGCAATGGCGTTGTCGATTCGTAACACTGCTACCATCTAATTTTGATAGTGCTGATTGGAAGCTATCTTTTGACCATGATATGGCTTCAGTCTTTCCAGAGTAACTAATTTCATCTCAACCCTAGGGCTGCATTGGAATCTGTGATCCACGTCATTGATTCTCTTTATCTTCTCCGGTCCTTCTCAAAACGGAATTTTTTTTCTACGTGGGTTGTACAACCAAACCTGTCTTTCAGTTCATCTGCATAGTCGTGCACTTTCATCTCTTGGGTGCTTGGTGATCTGAACACCAAGTCGCAGGGCAATCGAAGTTCCTTTCCGAAGATAATACGAATCCAGGTAGGCTTGGTCGGATCGTGGACAGTCATTCTGTCAGCTATCAGAGAAAGTGGAAGGTCCCAGTCTTTTTGATGTTATTTCACAACTTCGAAAATATAGTTTTCCATAGTTCAATTTTCAACTATGTCATCTCCCAAGGGTTGATAACCATCAGCTCACAAACTTTCTTATACAACTTTGGCTCATAATATCTTCTCCTTCTTCTTCCGAGTGCAGACCCATCAGTACTCCGAATCTTGAGAACATGTTGTTCACCAGTGACATCGGGCTATTGTGCTATGTTCTGGAATGGCATGGGCTTCTACCCGTTTGCTGTAATAATCCATGGCAACAAGGATGTATTTATTGCCATCATCCGTCACAGGAAATGGTTCAGCTACATCTTTGGCGATCCGTTTGAATAGTGCACCCACCCTCTATTTGTTAATTTTTCCCCTGGACCTTATTTTTGGACCTTTGCTTTAGGATGCGATCTTTTCAGTTTTGGGGTGCCTACCAAACCACAACGTGATACTTTCCTCCCGAATGAAAAAAAAAAGTATAAGAGACCCCTTTGGATACCGAAGACCCTTATAGAATGGTGGAAAGCCCAGAAGCTTTCACTTTGATGGAGGCTATACAGACTAACAAGACATTGATGACAGCCTTGAAAAAAGTCACAACAGAAAAATCCAACACTCTGAAACAAATTGACGTACTGGCCGGCAAACTGAAGAGTGAAACAAATACCTCCCAGAAGAACTTAATCGGTAAATGGCTTGAAAACCACAGATTCGAAAAAAAAAAGGAAAAATCGAAAAAATCACAATAGACGCGATACTCAAGCCGATATGAGACCAACCGTCGTAGACCAGGGGACTCAGGTGCACCCCTGGAACCTGTGACTGGAACCCATCGAGTGGATCATTCGCACCACAAAATTTCGAGAGTTCAAAATAAACGGTAGCGGTAGATTGAACCCAAAAAGCGTATTCCAACACTCACATCCAAATAGGTACTGACGATTCGACGGTGAAGGTGGTAATAGTGAAGCCGGCCGGCCCGTAAATGACAACCAGCATCCAGAAGCTCTACAGGGGAAGGTACCCCGAACTAGGATACATACAGAGACAACTAGAAATCCAACAGCAGTCCACCATGCCACAAGTAAAGTAGTTGAAATATCATAGGACGACACGCAACTCGACATGTTGGAGAAGCTATGACAGCTGAGGGCGGAAACAGTGGGCGACCTTAAGACATGTATCCATCATGTCACGGATATCCCCCTCAACCTCCTGAGGAAGATGATGGAAGGCACTTTCCATGAAACACCGACGTTTGTAGATATTTTCACCACCACCATCCTCAAAACCACTGATAGACCATCCTCTGGGGTTATGATAACCGAACCTGGCGAATCCTGTAAGGAAATCTCAGAAAAGGTAACAATCACGATAGGAAAAAACGAAGACGCGAGGCATATTAGGTCCACTCGCATGGAAAACTACTGCTGACGATGGACAAGGACCAGAATGCCCTACGTGAGCTAAGACCCGCCTTAAAGAGTGAAGGCTCGCTCAATAGCAGGACCTAACAGAAATGGCCAGTAATACATCCAAGGAAGACATCATGAAAGCAGTAAGTAGCGCGATTAGTAAGTGGGCCGCAGAATGCCAGTGAAACAAGACCATTTCACCCCAAGGGTAACTCTTACCCTACCAAAAGACGTAATTGCCCCAATTGCGGAGGCAGAACATATTAAGTTGGGTCTATTGAGATGCAATTTGGAGAGGCGCCTCAACGTTCCAAGGTGTGGAAAGTGCTGGAGCTACACACATTCAAAAGAGAAAGGCCTTGACAGGTTAACAGCGGGGCCAAAGAGCATAAGGCCCAAGACTGCACAGCCGAAAAATATTGCCCCATCTGTAACGAGTTCGGACATAAAATGGGAGGAATCGGATTTAACTTCTCAGATCAGGTATCTGAATGATCCTGAAGAACTGGTCGTCAAGGAATTTCTAACTTAAATCGATCTCGACAGAACCATGTCTGACATTAAAAAACACGTTCTGTTAGGCAAGCCTTCAACTGAAACAATAGTTATAGTAATTTATTGTACAGAGAACAATTTTCATAGTAATACATAGAGGGATTGTACAATAAATGAGATACCCAATAAGAATTGAAGAATTATTGTGCGGGTTAAAACCAAATTGAATTAAATTAATGCCATTCCAAATCCTGCACATAAACACAGATAGGCAGGTAGCAGACCACCACCTCATTGAAAGTTTCACATAGCCTTGGTTTAGGAGCCAAACTTAGGCCTGGTAGGTAAAAACAATGAGTGGATTGAAGAGGTCTCTGGCACCACAGCAGTGTATTGCATGAATCCAAGGTGCCGAAAAGTCATGCATGGAACTGGTCCGAGATATTTCTGCATAGTCTTCGAAAGGTGGTCACTCTTTACCTACTACGTCTCCTCAAACATCCCTCTGGATTAGTATGAGATCTACGTCGACTATTTGTTTCAACATATAACCGATTGGGGAAGAGAGGCAATGGTGACAGGAGACTTCAACGCAAAGTCGGCCTTGTGAAACCCTCCAACCACCGATGGAAGTGGTAAATATCTGGCAGAAGCAATTCAGTCTCTCAATATGGCGATACTCAATGAAAGCGACCCACCAACCTTCACCAGAGGCGCCCACGCTTACATCATTGATATCTCATTTTCGACAACGCACAACAGCCGAGCTGTTAAAAACTGAAAGGTCTCCACCGACGAAAGTTTGAGCCTGCACAGGCATATAACATTCGATGTTGACTTGGATGAAAATAAGCTAAACAGGAGTGGTATTCGAAACCGAACATAAAGAAATACGTTGCAGATGCTGGGAAATAGCAATGAGAACATAGAGGGACTCATCAGGGTCAAACAGCAAACTCAAAGGGCGATCCAGGGAACCAGCGCATACAATACACCCAGACCACATCCGGTATGGTGGAACGGCAATATTGCCTTCCGGAGAACACGCTGCAACTGGTCAAGGAGGAGCCTTATATGAGCGAGAGCCAGGCATGCTGCTCTCATCATTATAGACCAACTAGAAGAAGGGTACAAATCAACTAGGAAGGACCTAAGGAACAACATCAGAAGGATACAGCACAACCAGTGGAACTGCCTTCTGGCTTGGGGAAGTCCCGTAGGGGCAAGAATATCGGATTGTCACGGAGAAAATCACAATTGAAGACCCCCTACGAACTTCACCACACGGCAAAGAAAGAAAAAATACAACAGCTTCTTTCAGTGGACAACACCCCGTCTATCCAGGAAGTCTTCCTTTATGACCCTCCACCGCTCTCCACACTGGAGGAGGCTGTCCAAGGAGGCTGTCCAAAGAATCAAACCCAAGAAGCCCCCCGGCCCAGATGGAATCCTACCCGAGGCGGTAAAACTCATTTTTGAATGCATTCCCGACCTACTTCTGGGCCTTCTGAATAATTTGCCACTGGAATCCGCTTTCCTAGGGAGATGGAAGGTAGCCAACATAATCTTGATTGCAAACGGCAACCCGGCAGACGGAATCCCAAAGAATAGGCCCATCTGCCTACTCGACGTCTTCGACCTGAAGGCCAGTAACGGCAATCAAGTATGTGCTGGCCAAGATACGGGAAGGTTACCCTACACGGGGAACAATCTCACTAATAGATGTTAAAAACGGCTTCAATTAGAGGATACCTACTCCAAGCCATAGCTGAACTACCTATCGGATAGAATCCTGAAGAGCAGAAATTGAGAACAGGTCATGACCCAAGGGGTCCCTCAGGGCTCGATAGTAGGACCCACCCTGCGGACCGTTCTAAACGATGGCATCCTCCGACCAACCATCCCTCCGTGCTATCATACTGCCGCCTACGCGGATGCCCTAGCACTAGTGGTCAGAGCAGATACTGAAGAGGCATCAACACGAAGGACCAACCACGCCCTTAGAGCCTAGAAATCGCGCTGACCAAAACTGAAGACATTATTTTGAGGGGATCCAGAAATCGAACCAACATTAACTTTGATCTAGCTGGGATTCGCATTGTCCGTCAAAGTACGTCAAATAATTTGGAGTCTGGTTAGACGACAAACCCACTTGTAACGAACACATACGGAGACAATGCGAGAAGGCGAATAGGCAAACAACGGCCCTGACTGAGATCTTGCTGAATATGAGGGGACCAACATCACAGAACAGAAGGCCCTTGTATGGGGTGGTGCAATCCATCATCTTTTACGCTGCACCGGTATGGAATCGAGTGAGAAGTACTGGAAGATGCTGATAGCCTTCCGAAGGCATACATGACGGTATCTGCAGACGCCCTCTGCGTGATTGCAGGAATTCCCCCCACTTGCCTCCTGGTGAAGGAAAGAACCAGGCTCGATGAACTGAATGAAGTCACAGAGAAGCAAATATGCCAGGTGAGAACAAGAACCATGGAACAATGGCAAATACGATGGCAGAACAACACAACGTCTGCCCAGTGGACGAAGGAACTCGTACCAAACCTCCAGACATGGATAGATTGCGATCATAAGCAGTTAGAATATTTCCTCACCAGGTTCAATCTGGCCATGGATCCTCAGATCGTCAACCGATAGGATTTGATGGAAGCAGGGACAACCAACGTATCTACTTCGGCAACCCGGATAATCTCGAAAATACGATTTTTTCCTAGAGAAAATGGGACAGAAAGAGACACTCTTTCAAAACTGACACGGCCATGGTATTTACGCCAGATAATGTAATTGCACACATGGTCAGCTCGACACAGAATTGGACAAAGATAGCCAGGGCGATCATGGAAGAAAAGGAAGACGAGGAGCAAAACTACCAAAGACGCGAAAGACACGCCGCAAATGATTTATGACCACAGGATGAAAGGAGACAAGGCACCGCCTGCACCTGATGTAATATCCTCAGGACAGTTCCAGGTACAGGAGAGGGCACGGGAGGTTTTAGTCGGAGTAGCGGCCGACACTACCAGAGTCGATTGAATTCCAAGCCAGAATCTCTGGTGCCATGCAGTCCCCTCCACCCAAAAAAAAAGGATGTGATCTTTCAAATGGGACATCTGTATTAAAATTTGTTATAAGCATAGTTCTGGTTCATATTTTCTCTGATGGGCGGATTATCAGTGGTTCTTTCGACGCTTTGACTTGGATGATCGTGGAAGCTTGACTTCCACTAGCCCGCATGCTTTTCGATGTACTGACCAATCCATTTTCTTAGTATCTACTTGAAAACTTACCTAGTTACTTATTACTTACTAGTCTGGTCTCCGTCGGTGAGTAGGGACGTGGAAGTGCCCTCCAAGGTAATAACGAATGTGGTGGTAATTCCACGCTGCAATATCTCTGGAAGTATTTGTTCCTACCTCACATGTAACACTTTCGTCTTGATTGGCCATTAGCATTGTTATGTCGAAATATCAGTTCTTTCAATATCCTAAGCATCTGCGTTTTGTTGTCGCTTCAATAGATACTGCTCTCACTCTTAATCTTGAGGTTTGAAGGCCGTTCCTACCTCAGAGAAACGAAACAAAGCTTCACTGCATTTTTCAAAGTGTATTAACTTTAGGGTACTTTCTATTTCAAAATCTCTCAACCTGTCAGTGGATATCGTACCACAACTATTCTTTGGAATTCTCCGAGGCATCTGATAAGTAAACTGTAGAAGTGCACGTCTGTTTTGAACTGCACATCTGCTGCAGACTTTCACCAGATTTATGATTGAGTGTTCCTAGTACAACTGTTCTCTATGTTGGTTACCGTACCTCAATTCCAGAGCAGGAATCAGGTATCCTTACTCGCGATGCTGGTCTTTTCTGATTTTTATTGGCCCTGTATGCTCCTTCTATTTGAGGTTAATCCGTTTCTGTCCAATAAGATACTATTCGAAAGTTTATTGAACATTTAATTCAAAGTTGAACTATATAAATAAATGTTATATTAGATGGATCAGGAGTTTGAACCCCAAGCGAAGTGTTTTGCATATGAAATTTTCAACTTCTTTTATATCTCTATGAAATTCTTCAAAAATCACTTTGGTTAAATGCTTCGTTCTGATTTAGGACAGATAAAAATATTAAGAAGTGTTCAGGATATTTGAAGCATTCAGGGAGATTTGAATCCTCCTCCAAAACTTCTGATCGTAGAGTTTCAAGGTTAACACAAAAATGTTAATGCTGTTCGTGGTTTTCCTAATGAAAATATGTACCATTCCTTCCGATACGTGATTCTTTAGCATGATTGATGGTTATTTGAAAATGAATTGACTCAGAAATCTACTTCTCTGACTGGCCGCGCCATCAGGTTTTTATACTTCAAAGTTTACAAATACGAGATGTTATATACGCATTCTACTGGAGAAGAGACATTTTGATAAGAATTGCCTTTGGAACTAATATAGTCTTCCGGTGACTCTCGTATGAATATATAATTTCTATCAGAGATAAAGTAAGTATATTTTGAAAAATGCAAATTGGAATGAATGTTCATCCGCTTTCCATAATGTTCTAATAACGGATGAGATGTGAAAAAATGAATTCAATCTAACATTCCAATTTCAACAAAAGAAAATCAAATTGGATTGTTTTTTAAAGAATAGAGGAAAATCAATTGATCAGGTGTGGGAATACAAATACAGAAAATTGTACTAACGTTATTATATTATACATCCTTGGTCTGGAGAAAGGATTGGAAAGGGGATTTCCTGTATTCTCACGAAACACTGTCATGACCCGGAAATACATATACACATAGATATGACGAATTTATATATAAATTCGTCTATCTGTGTATATGTATTTCCGGGTCATGACAGTGATTCGTGAGAATACAGAGAATCCTTTCAATCACTTTCTCCAGACCAGGATGTATAATATAATAACGTTAGTACAATTTTCTGTATTTGTATTCCACACCTGATCAATTGATTTTCCTCTATTCTTTAAAAACAATCCAATTTGATTTTCTTTTGTTGAAATGGAATGTTAGATTGAATTCATTTTTCACATCTCATCCGTTATTAGAACATTATGGAAAGCGGATGAACATTCATTCAATTTGCATTTTCAAAATATACTTACTTTATCTCTGATAGAAATTATATATTCATCGAGAGTCACCGGAAGACTATATTAGTTCCAAAGGCAATTCTTATCAGAATTCTTCTCCAGTAGAATGCGTATATAACATCTCGTATTTGTAAACTTTGAAGTATAAAACCTGATGGCGCGGCCAGTCAGAGAGAATTTCTGAGTCAATTCATTTTCAAATAACCATCAATCATGCTAAGAATCACGTATCGGAAGGAATGGTACATATTTTCATTAGGAAAACCACGAACAGCATTAACATTTTTTGTGTTAACTTGAAACTCTACGATCAGAAGTTTTGAGAGGATTCAAATCTCCTGAATGCTTCAAATATCCTGAACACTTCTTAATATTTTATCTGTCCTAAATCAGAACAAGCAATTTAACCAAAGTGATTTTGAAGAATTTCATAGAGATATAAAGAAGTTGAAAATTTCATATGCAAAACACTTCGCTTGGGTTCAAACCCCTGATCCATCTAATATAACATTTATTTATATAGTTCAACTTTGAATTAAATGTTCAATAAACTTTCGAATAGTATCTTATTGACAGAAACGGATTAACCTCAAATGAAGGAGCATAAGGGCCAATAAAATCAGAAAGACCAGCATCGCGAGTAAGGATACCTGATTCCTGCTCTGGAATTGAGGTACGGTAACCAACATAGAGAACAGTTGTACTAGGAGATACTCAATCATAAATCTGGTGAAAGTCTGCAGCAGATGTGCAGTTCAAAACAGACGTGCACTTCTACAGTTTACTTATCAGATGCCTCGGAGAATTCCAAAGAATAGTTGTGGTACAATATCCACTGACAGGTTGAGAGATTTTGAAATAGAAAGTACCCTAAAGTTAATACACTTTGAAAAATGCAGTGAAGCTTTCTTTCGTTTCTCTGAGGTAGGAACGGCCTTCAAACCTCGAAATTAAGAGTGAGAGCAGTATCTATTGAAGCGACAACAAAACGCAGATGCTCAGGATATTGAAAGAACTGATATTTCGACATAACAATGCTAATGGCCAATCAAGACGAAAGTGTTCCATGTGAGGTAGGAACAAATACTTCCAGAGATATTGCAGCGTGGAATTACCACCACATTCGTTATTACCTTGGAGGGCACTTCCACGTCCCTACTCACCGACGGAGACCAGACTAGTAAGTAATAAGTAACTAGGTAAGTTTTCAAGTAGATACTAAGAAAATGGATTGGTCAGTACATCGAAAAGCATGCGGGCTAGTGGAAGTCAAGCTTCCACGATCATCCAAGTCAAAGCGTCGAAAGAACCACTGATAATCCGCCCATCAGAGAAAATATGAACCAGAACTATGCTCATAACAAATTTTAATACAGATGTCCCATTTGAAAGATCACATCCTTTTTTTTTGGGTGGAGGGGACTGCATGGCACCAGAGATTCTGGCTTGGAATTCTATCGACTCTGGTAGTGTCGGCCGCTACTCCGACTGAAACCTCCCGTGCCCTCTCCTGTACCTGGAACTGTCCTGAGGATATTACATCAGGTGCAGGCGGTGCCTTGTCTCCTTTCATCCTGTGGTCATAAATCATTTGCGGCGTGTCTTTCGCGTCTTTGGTAGTTTTGCTCCTCGTCTTCCTTTTCTTCCATGATCGCCCTGGCTATCTTTGTCCAATTCTGTGTCGAGCTGACCATGTGTGCAATTACATTATCTGGCGTAAATACCATGGCCGTGTCAGTTTTGAAAGAGTGTCTCTTTCTGTCCCATTTTCTCTAGGAAAAAATCGTATTTTCGAGATTATCCGGGTTGCCGAAGTAGATACGTTGGTTGTCCCTGCTTCCATCAAATCCTATCGGTTGACGATCTGAGGATCCATGGCCAGATTGAACCTGGTGAGGAAATATTCTAACTGCTTATGATCGCAATCTATCCATGTCTGGAGGTTTGGTACGAGTTCCTTCGTCCACTGGGCAGACGTTGTGTTGTTCTGCCATCGTATTTGCCATTGTTCCATGGTTCTTGTTCTCACCTGGCATATTTGCTTCTCTGTGACTTCATTCAGTTCATCGAGCCTGGTTCTTTCCTTCACCAGGAGGCAAGTGGGGGGAATTCCTGCAATCACGCAGAGGGCGTCTGCAGATACCGTCATGTATGCCTTCGGAAGGCTATCAGCATCTTCCAGTACTTCTCACTCGATTCCATACCGGTGCAGCGTAAAAGATGATGGATTGCACCACCCCATACAAGGGCCTTCTGTTCTGTGATGTTGGTCCCCTCATATTCAGCAAGATCTCAGTCAGGGCCGTTGTTTGCCTATTCGCCTTCTCGCATTGTCTCCGTATGTGTTCGTTGCAAGTGGGTTTGTCGTCTAACCAGACTCCAAATTATTTGACGTACTTTGACGGACAATGCGAATTCCAGCTAGATCGAAGTTAATGTTGGTTCGATTTCTGGATCCCCTCAAAATAATGAAGTATGTAGTCGATTCAAAAATTCGGTTCAATCAAATGGTGTAAAAATTTCGAAACGAGAAAATGTTTCATCTAGAAACAGTGCGCGTCAGACAAACTTCGGTATTCAATTGATAAAGATTATAACTTAATAATAATTGAGCCATAACCGACTCTCTAAATATATATATTTATATATATATATATATATATATATATATATATATGTATATATATTTTGTTATGATGTCTGGTTGTGGAAAGTTAATGAACAAATATAAAATAAAGTAAAAACAACCGCAATCAACGCTTCATAACAATATATATATATATATATATATATATATATATATATATATAACGTAAGCGGATCATTATTCCACTGTTTGTGATTATAATCCTGATATGTATATACAGGAAATTTTTTACACAATAGCCTCCTAAAAATATGGAAAATATAGGTATTTATGTACGTTATTTTTTCGTACTACCATGTATTCGACGACTGACTTATCAGGAATATTGGGTGATGCAGGTGTATAACGATGGCAAGTTTAACGATTCATAAATCATAAAACGGATTTTTGGTGACAAGGATTATTTTTCAAAAAATGAATAATTCGAAATAAACATGTTTATGAGGCCAATGATAATTTTTTAGGTACAAATTCAACATGGTACTGGATAGTGAAATGAATTTTGTAGATTATTGCCGATACTATTGGAAATCTGATACTTTTCGATAAGTGATGTTATATTTGAGATGGTGTATGACTTTTGTGATGCTATTCTATTCATCCACATTTGGGGGTATTAAAGGATACAAATCATGTATTTCCGCCAGGATCAGGAAATGAACATAGAGTATGGAGTTCAGATAATTATAGAACTGACTGAGTTGCAGAATACATACTTCTGAGTGAATAAAATTATTGAAAATAGGCGAAGAAGTGCTCGAAATCTACTTTCTATACAATTGCCCTAAAAGGACAAACAAATTCAAAAATTAAAGTAAAAAGAAAGGATTAATTTTTTCAGTATAATTTTCTGAATTGAACATTTAGATTGATAAATGAAATGTAGATGTGCAGAAAATTCTGCTTGAAATATTGTTTGGACCAAGCCGAGGGGTATTGAGATTTTGCAATCAGGACCCGTAGCTCCGTCATCAGCCCATTTGTTCATCTTGGATTCATCAGAATACCATATTGTTGCATATCTCTTCAGTTGGGGTCTGCTCGTTCCGCATAATAAGTCGTTTATGACCACTCCGTAATGCACTCCGTAATCAAACCTAGTATAATGTCTGATTGTTTGTACCTGGATTCTACGTGAATGATATTCAGAATCTTCGGATGTCCAGTCCGATTTCTAGCTTTCATGTTCGATATCTGGTGCAATCTGAAGGCACTGATTGTCGCTTTCTCCATCACGCACATATGCAGTTGCGGAAAGTTCAGCATTGACTTTAGTGCTGTGGTGGGGCATACGTCTGTGATCCTCAGACAAGTTACCAGCTGCACTTTTTACAGCTTGATTTGAGCCATGTGTTGTTGTGTTTTCACCACTTAACTAACGAGCTGAAGGTGACCATGGCGATTGTGTGGTACGATCAATACATCATCATTGGCTTCAGAACCCATAATTTTTCAAACACTCTGTGGCACTACAGCTCTGAAAAAAATGTTCCATGTTAGTTTTTGATCGACTATAAGCCCAAATATTATATTTCCATGAAAAAAAACCTGAGTTTCATTCAGGATTATGGCTTTCAATCCATATTATCGCCTCTTCGTACATGCAACCAGTACTATGTTGCCGGTATTTTCATTATCGCACCAGTTTCTAAATATGTTAAGGGTTATCTGCATGCGATAGGATATCATCCCGTCACGTTTGCCCCTAATAGTTACGACCAGGTTATCGGCGTGACCTTGGGTCGTATATCCACAGTCTTGTAGCCTTAATATCAGATTGTCCACGATCAATGACCATAGCAAAGGCGATAAAATCCCACCTTGGGGTCAATTTGTTTTGTTTTCAGTCTAGTTGTTGTCTCCCCGAGAGCAACCACAATATTCCCCTGAATTGCGCATATCCATCTGATCTGTGAAGTATGAATTTTATTTTTCTCCAGTGGTAGAGTCATATAGGGCACCTTCTATATCTATTGTGCTCAGTATGTCTTTTTAATGCTTACAACTGAGCCTCGAAGAGCATTGATTGTCAATTTTCCTGCTTGATAGGAAAACTGATTTTTGTGAAGCGGTTTGTTCAGGGAAAGTTCACTGCTTATATAACAGTCTATAATTTTCTCCATAGCTAAAATAATATATAGTCCATAATTTTTTCCATTGCTTTCAGAAGACTGATGGAACGTGTGGTGGACGATCTCAGTCTTTGGTATGAACACCACAACAGCCTTCTTTTATGCTTTTGGCATGTATCCTAGAATAATACTGGCTTTGAATAGCTTACTCAGAAAGAGCTCTATCATCTGTGCAAATTTGTGATTGGACGGGCATTATTCCGTTTTTTCTAGCCGATTTGGAAACCTTCGGCTGGTACTTCCACAATGGTAGTTGCTAAATCTCCAATGATAACTCTGGGACAGGAATTAATTTGGCGGTTTTCCATGAGGTGTGCAATGAAGTAACTTACAGAATTCATTGTGAGTCCCTTTATACGTCCTCCATCCATCCAGGGCTTTCAAATCAGACCTACCCCTATCCACTAAGCCTCCTTCTGAGCACACTAATGGCTGCTTTCGAATATTGGAGGTTTATCTGAAGAGCCTCGAGCTTCATGCTCATTTTCTGTTGGAGGTCTTTGGAGCTTTCCTCTTTCCCTTTCCCCTGTTACTACAGACATTTGCTTTTTCTTTGGTTTGAGGATTTGATAGAGTTTCACATTTTCTCATATATTATACACCATCCGAAGGCTTTTCAGTCTGTTTCTTGGTGCTCTCAGTACTCTGTGCTGAGTTCTGACTGAAAGTCAAGGGGGGTTGGTTCCTTGATCTCACGTTATTTGTTCAAACTTGTAGTTTATCACAATTCCAATTTTCCTAAATATTCCGACTGACTGAAGGTCAACCAAGAACTTTGAGGATTCTATAGTGCCTTCGGATTCTCCTTAGTACTAGCCAGTCATTTCGAGCCTCTATCAGTCAAATAATTTTCTCCATGGAGCATCCCTGGCTTCTAGGTAAGCATGCCACCAATATTTAATTGTGAGACATTTCTGCCTCTCCAACTACCCTCAGTTCTGCTCCCTCCCACGATTTTATGTGATTAATGGTACTTTCCAGCCATTGCATAGTGGTGTCATCGGCACACTTCAAGGTCACTCAGCCTGGTCTGTTGTGCGAACTTTGGAAATGAGGCTTTGTGGCAATTCCATAATTTTATATAGGATTGTTCCTTTTACGCATTCCATCTGTTTTGTTGTTAGTATGAACTCTGGCGAAATTCATGACATTTTTTTTATTCACTGCTGTCACTGATGAAAGTTTCAATTTTGGGTGTATATCATCGTACTCACAATTCCATGTTCAGAAAAACTATCATACACTATTCAAAATTCTTCATTCTGAAAAACCACCTTCACCAAATATTCTGTTTTTTTCTTCAAAAATCATATTTTTGCTATTATTCACTTCATATGCCTGAGCACCATTGGAAGTATTTTTGTTTGATTGATATTCTATATATTTTTTACAGGCGCCTGTTCCACCAGAGAAATGGAAAGGTGTGTTGAATACAACAGAAAACCGAAAAGTCTGTATCCAATTCAGTGAGCCGTATGATCCGAGGGAAAATGAAGATTGTCTCGTGTTGAATGTATACACACCAGCGGTAAATATTTTTTTTTCATTATTTTGAAGATAGAAGTCAGCAACTTGAGACATTCGATAATCGGTAATCATTCCAAAATCACGGAGATACAGTAGAAAATTCAGTGGAACAAAGTTGACCATGAACGGCGTTAATAATTACCAGAGGAGGCTCAAAGGTACCATTGAATTGGAAAAAGTCTTGCCATCAAATCAATGGAAAATGGTTCCAAATCAATGGCAAATGGCCCCAGAACAAAAGGAAAACGTCCCAACTATTACATTTCTAATATCATCGTACTCTCGTAGTTCAGTTATCCTGAAAAATAGCTATTTATATTTCCTTGAGAGTTCTTAATGTTATAGAGAGACTAATGTTATTCAAAGCCTCTGATTTCTCTGTAACGCCTAGAAATGTTCTCAATTCAGATATAATTGCTTCTACTGAAAAAACTGTACAGAAACTATCAGTAAAGCCATAACGAAGGATCACAATGAAATCGTATTTGACTTGTTGCATTATTATAGTTAGTGGGTTCTCGAAAAACTGGGAATTGATGAATTCACTACATCTTTCACTAAATATCTACAAAAGTTTTCATATTTCGTCTCCGTGATTTTCTGAAAACCAATGGAAAGTTGAGAACGAGATATTGTGCCAAGAAAAAATGTGTTGAAATAATTCATAACTTGTCCCTATGACTCATATGAACCTGACTAACTATTTCTTGAAGTAAACCGAATAATATCATTATATGGCAAAATATCAATGAATAATTTTACAATCCAATGGGCCCTATAATTCGAGAATGAATCATCACTTACGTAAGTCTCACATGAACATTTCGTTTTTCAGAACCTGAATAAACAGGATGAATCATCATTGCCCGTTATGGTTTGGATTCATGGAGGAAGCTTCTCAAGATGGTTTGGTACAATGGATGCCTTCGGGCCAGATTATTTCATGGATCAAAATGTGATTATGGTGGCAATGAATTACCGGTTGGGACCTCTTGGTAATTGATTTTCGATTTTTTTGATTTTTTGACAACGCTGACATCTCTCAGAGAAATGAACATGGTTTGATTATTAGCTACACTTGGCAAAATCGATCATTTCGTATTGCTTTCCCATTCAGTTTTTCCAATGAGGTACTATTATTCTAACCACCTTTATTACTTCATATGCATAGTGTTTTCACTTTGCCCAAAAATGTTCAATTTTTCATGGGAATCGATTTCCTTGTGAACGATTCGAATCAATACTTAGATATTCGGTCATGTATTATCACCTCTAGACTGTTAGAATCGGACGAAAAATCCAAATAAGCAGAACTGCCATGAGAATAATATTAAATATTTTGCCAAAATCTTTCCGAAACAAGTATGACTACTACACGGGTATTTTTCCAAAATGAACCCAAGGAATATAAACACACTAAAATGGAAAAGTGGTAGAATTTCATTGAATTTTCTTTGGCGTTGATAGTGTGTTAATTGTATTGAGCTGACGAACAAAAATTGTACATTCCACTGAGAAAATAATAACGAACTGAACCGGATTTCTGATGATTAGTGATTTGATGGATCTTCAAATATAAATTTTTTGATATTTTTTTAAGTGAAAGTTGAATGTTTATAGGAAACAAAGAATAAGTTAACATATATTATATCCCATCTATGATTCTAGTAAGATTTTGAATATATGTCTACTTTCGAATGATTGCCAAAAAATTGCTTCATGACCCTCTTGTTAGTGGAAAATTTACACAAGATTGACCCTCATATTTGTACAGAAAAAAACAAAATAATTTTTGTGGCTCCCAGGACATTGGCTGAGCCTAGAATGTGACTTGGTAAGTTTGATGATAAATTCTCCGCCTTAGTCCTAGTATAAATGGAGGAAACAAATTCTTCGACTGAACCAAAAAATATATTTCATCAATAGATTTCAAGATTGGGAAAATTTATTTTCAAAGTACGTTTTTATCAGATATATAAATCGAAACGATTGAAAATAGAGACAACTTTTCCACTTGCAAAAAAAATAATTTATTATCAGGACAAGTTCAATGAATCAACAGGACTTTCATTGAAATTATTCATTTGTATTCCTTTCATTGATATGAACATTCAATTGATATTGCTCAATTTTGCTATCAATTTATGAATAACCTCAAACCTACGTTTTTAGTTTGACTCTCGATTGAGTTTTTGAAAAAAAGGTTTGTTTGAATTATTGTGACCTTACTAAACTCGTTTGAAATTTATCCAGGATCATCTTGATTTGCGTTACATCCATCTATTTTTGTATCGGAAAATATTGATGTAGAGGTTGATAACTGAGCTCACAAGAGCACGATGGATGCGAAGCAGAATTTCTCAAATTCGTTACTTGTCTTTCATGAATTATTATGATAATTGGAATAATATTCAAATCATTCATTGATTAACGTGATCCAGAAGAGATCACGAACCCATTTCTTGCCTTTACTTAGGTTATTGAAATATCAAGTTTCATGAGGTTGACATGGTTGAAACAGAGAAGATATCTGATAGTTGTAAAATCTTTTCTTTTTCCTTTCTGTACTGTGTCCATATTTTGTTGAAGGAAATTAGATCAACATGTGATGAATCTCATCACTATCAATATGGGATGCTTTCAATATCATAGTCATTATTTAAAAAAAGAATATTGCTTATTGAAAGATATGCAATAATCTGGATGCCTTCATACTGTAACTTGATTTTCTAGGGTGGAGAATTTTCAACTTATTATAAGTGTACGTTGCTTATGACGCCAAAGTACTACTACTCAACTTCATATTTCGGGCACCAGATCTTCTAGAGGTTCACTCTACGCACCAGGGTAGCAACAGATGGAGATACGGTTATCCAGGGGTCTGGTATTTGGCCACTTTTTGGTTATCTCCGAGAGAATGTAGGCTTTAATTAAAATATTTAGTACTGGCACAAATTGCTAATATGTGAACAGAGCTGTCTTCAAACTACCTTTAAATTTTGTTCCGTAACTCTTCTGATTCCACACTCCATATCCCAGAAATTGGAAGGTGCTTCTCACTGTAAATTCAGAGTGTAAAATGAAAATTAACTGGTTTATTCGAATTTTTGTTAGTTCTCACCCTTTGAATATTGTTTTTTATAGAATAAATGCTATCGGTCTGGCAACCTCACTTACGAATAATTCAATAATTTATATTCCTGGTGAATCGGTATAACCACAATAATATTCTTATATTACACAAATTATATCTTATGGAAACTGCTGGTAAATCTGCATTACCGCATTAATCTATTCATTATATTGTACACATAACTTCTTTGTACAAAAAAATATCCACATTTAATGGATTCAAATGGTTATCGATATATTTCGAATCTTGAAGCCGAGATCTCTTAGAATGCCGTTACGGATAGGGTTTAGAAAGAGATTTTTCTAGGCTTTGTTATTTAATTGATTACACAGCACCGATACCAGATGATGAAGGTACTGAAACAGAGTTTCACGTTTGTTGGATCGAAAATATATCTTGTCTAATATCAATGAAAATAACTGAAAATAATCGAAATGTTCATTCATGTGATTGTTGTCTCAATTATTTCACTAGTGAGGAAAAATTTAAAAATCATTGCGTGTTGTATGAGAGGAAGAAATATGACATGGTGGAATTCAAAAATTATGTTTACAAACAGAAAGTACATTTTGTAATCTTTATTCATATTGAATCCTATTTGAGGTCATGTTATTTGAAATTATCACAAACAACAAAATACCAACTAAAAAATGGATTTTTGGTAGGCTATTACCTGAAGTGTTGTTATGATATTCTATTTCTTATTTGAGTAGTTATGGAGGTGGAAATTGTATGAGATGGTTCTCGACTTGAATGAAAAATATTGCATACTTCGTGGAGAGCAAAATAATCAAATTTGTTTCAATGATAGAAAAACCAAAAACCGAAAATTTTGGAATCTGTTACTATTTGTGAAAAAATATTCAAATTAAATTATGAGAAATCATAATCATTTTACGGGAGATTCCGCGGTTCAGCGCATCAGGAATGTAATCTTTGTTTGGGAAAATTGTTTGTTATGCTCACCAGTATATGTCATATATGTAAAATCATGATGCACTCTTCATCATGAACGATTCAGCCAAACAATGCTTTCTAAGCGGGCATCCATTGAAAGAAGAAGAATACATTCATTTCACTCTGAACGATTGTGATAGTGCAATAAAAATTTTGATTTATATACTATTTTGGATTTATGGGCGTAGGTCTTCATGAACGCGTTTGTAATTTATGTATGGATAATCATCAAAATTTCAAGTACAAGTTTGAAGATTCACATGATGAAACATTCAGACTTTTGACTAGGAAAGGGGTATAGTATTTTCAGTGTCAGTTGAATGGTTTGAAGATTTTTTCCGTTTTCAATCAAAATTCTAGTGCCCAATTACGGTTTTCCGGTTGTCTTGTGCACCACCTTCTGTTTGCCAAGAGAAGGTCACCTTGGTATTGACAACTCCAACTAGGCCAGAAGGGCAGATATAACTTGACCTCAACTGGGCTCAAGACCTAGGTGTCGGCTACATAATAGATAGTTCTACCTAAAGCAATGAACTGTACAAAAAACAACTCCAAACAAATCTCATCAACTCAAATGGATACAATAACAGGTGAGATGGCTGATGGTGATACTAACTTGCACGGATCTGCCAACCAAGTGGAAGGTTATCGCCATATAGGTCAAGGAACTGTCGAGCTAAACCACCATTAGATTATCAAAACGTCTGGCCAATACACTAGATCTAGTTCCTTCCAAACCTGACCTAAAAAGAATAGGAAGTATCTGCAACTTAGGGAAACTCTGGAGCACAGTCCTCATGTCCGGACATGCTTCCATTTACCATACCAAGTTTGCATACCACCCGTCTCATATTAAAATTTCCCGGCGACTGGGAAGGTCTTCATGTTCCAAGCGTTCATGAAGAAGTTGTTTCTTCTTCGGGTAAGATTAACAATTATTGCTAAAACAATCTCAACTGCAATTTGGGATGCAAACTTAAATACCGATACCGAAGAAGAACATCATCCGATAAGACCTGGTTTAACAGAAACTGCTCTAGAGCTGTGGCTTCCAAACAGGCAGCATACCATCGATGGCTAAAAATCCGGGCCCTGGACCAGAGCAGCATATGTCGAGGCTAGAGGCATAGTAAAGAGACAATAGAATGCTCAAAAGATGCCCACAAAGCCAAAATAAGATCAAAACTTGCTGAATGTCCTAACGGATCCCGTTCATTTTGGTCTTTCAAGCTGTGGGAAGAAATTTCACTTCCAGCTCATTTCCTTCCTAACCAAAGAAGATGGAACACTAGCAACGAATGCCCAGGAAAAAGCCAATATCTTTGCGCACCTATTTGCTGGAAATTCCACTCTGGATTCATCGGGAAAACAACCCCCGAACATTACACCTATTGACAGTCACATGCCCGAGATCAACTTTCGCCAACGTACTATCAGAAAGATTTTGCTGGTCTCAACACCAACAAAGCCTGTGGATCTGACGGAATCCCGCCGATTGTTCTCCAAGAAATGTGCCCCGAACTAACACCTGTTCTCTGAACATTACAGGATATCCCTTTTCGTGGGAACCAGAACATAAAAAAAAAAAAAAAAAAAACTGAAATCAATGCACAACCAAAGTGGAAAGGTTATCATGAGCATTAGGATCACAGGAATACCGGAAAAACCAAAGGCACATGTAAAGAGATTGTTCATGTAGCGGTATAGAAGCTCAAAACAAGATGCAAAGCGGCCGTGTTCCAAACCGACTTTATCAAACAGCAAAGCGGGTATCAGATCGCAAGCTTACTGATAGACTAAAACTATGGGATGGTCAGGCAGTCCGCAATGGTCCGTGTGGATGGTGTCTCAGTTTATTCCCGACAATATCTCAAAGCTTGTCTTTATGACCAGTTCATTACCCGTTCATATTCATATCCTGTGCAACTGTGGAAGCGGGACCCTGGCTGCCCCCAAGTCAACCAACAACTTGTTCTTCTTTCGGCTAAATTTAATATTATTTCTAACACACAACTCAACTGACAAATTTGTATATTCACGGCTACCTAGGTGATTACTCCTTGCAGGATAAATCCCATTCATTGCCCTACCCTGCACAATTTTTTGTAGTGACGTGACATCAGCTGCTCACAACCCAACTGATAGATTCGTTTTTTTACGGTAATTACAATATCACTCCCTACATGAAAAATATTATGTCTAGCCCTATCCTGCTGTATTTTTAGAGGTGCGGAGCCGGCTGCCCACAACTAACTGACAGATTTGTCTCTTTCCTAACTACAAAATCAATAAGAATTTACGCTCAGCCCACCTATGAATTGCTCTTGAGCTCATCGATTCTGAATATCTGCTCAGGACAGGCAATGCTATCACAACTTCACTAATACAAATCTGCTCGGCTTGGGTGCTGGTTTCAACTCTAGTTAGAACACCACTCATCTTCCTATCACGCTACTGGATGGATCATCTCGGCGTTTCCCTCTCTCCCAGCTATTTTTGTATCCGCTCAGACCGATACTTCACGGTCAATTTTCCCATATAGCTAGACCATTTCAATGTTATAATTACTTACTTTGAATATTTTTCTGGCTAGTCCTCTGGTTGCTTGTGGCGTCAGAATTCCTATGGATGCTGGTGACGAGGTAGACTTCTGTTCGGCTCAGGCACCACCGATTTTCCCATACTCCTCTCGAAGAGTTTTCAAATACTTGCCTACTCTCCTATTCGGCTAGGTCGACGCAGTTCTGCTCTTTGAGAAATATTCTCTCTCCCGAACGGTTTTTAGCAATTACGCACCTGGCGGGTAACGTCAGATCTTGCCTGGCGGTGAGCAGCGTAATGAACGATCGATCGTCTGAAACACAACTGCTTCTCGTAACTCTCCTTCTGAGAATTTCCAATTTCACTATCCCCTTCCATTGGCCAACACAGTCCTGCCCTGTGTGGACATAGAATATTTTCAGCATGTGATCGCTGACGTAGTTCTGGTGAAGTATCTAGCGATGATTTTTCCCAAATGGCAATGTGCTGAAGGCTGGTTTGTTCTGTGGATTCCCTGGGTTCTAATACTGCGTGTGATCTCTCTGTACCATTTCACGTCGCGGCGCTACTTGAATACCTTGAATGCCAAGAACTGTTTTGAACAAGTTTTCACTTCCGAAATTGAAAAGACAGAAACTATGGAAAATACGCTTGAACAATGTGAATGGTTCGTCAGGACTGATTTAAAATAAAAGTTATCACAACACTTTTGCATTTCTGCATAATCCGAAGGAATTGATAAGAGTCTGTGTCAGCATCTCAACAGGAATCCTGGGTGGCTCATGCTGCTTACTCCTACATCGCCAAATGAAAGCAAATTTCATGGGTGAAAAATGCGCGAGAGTTGCTCATCTGTTGGAGAATTGGGTCTTCGTTTATTGTAAATGAATTGAAAGCTGTAGTAAACGCCTACAACAATGGTGGTTATGTAGATCGGGATGATCCAATGGATGGTTGAATAATTTTCTGCTCGAAGCATATGGATCGGTCCTAGGCTGGGTTGTTGTTTCTAAAGTTCATGGACCTGGTCCAGGGGATATCATCGATGATGATTTCGGATAAATTATACCTGAGTGGTCTATGTGGTATATTGACTATCCATGGCTGACAACTTTTTCGTTGATATATTTGTATTGATCTGTCGCAAATCGGCAGCCGGTAGGTAGAGTAGTTTCCTCGGAGTGTTATGAAATCGCTTCGTTTGCAGGTGGTTTGGATTTGAGTTTGATTGAAGAGTATGACAATATAGTGTCACTCACCAATATGTTCTATCAGATTGGTTGTGGTCCATACTGGTGTCTGCTGGCAGATGACAGAGGTAGATGACAATTGGAGTAACCGTAATACACAGTTCATTATCATAAAAGTATTTGTTGGAACAATCATGAATGAATTTGCAGTGGGGAAGGAATAGTGATGATGAAGAAGGGATATTTCCGGGTGGACAATAGGAAAGTGGACTGATATCTGATATCTGAGTGATATGCTTCGTAATTCGTAATATCTATGGGTATTTTTTGGATCATTTGGGAAAATTGATTGATTTGTGCATTATATTTCAAAATAGTGTAAACTATAGACCGAAGTTCGTCAATTTTTAACCGATGGAAAATAAAGAGAATGTTCTCTAGTCGACGCGTATATTCTTTTTATGAATGACCACGCATACATTTCCACAGAATGGTTCGATTCCGATACTTCCTCTCAATTGGATAGGGTTTATTTAGATGTTGGTCACGCTTCAATTTGAAAAAAAAAATTCACCCCCAACGGTAGAAAAATGGGAAATATTTATCTTTCATCCTTTGAATTTCAACCCGTTAACCGATTCTGCCACTCAATAACTTTGTATTGGGTTATCCGATTCAGATTATTCTTTTTTATTGGATAGGGTATACTTCAGAATTGGTCATATATGAATTTAGAAAGGAATAATTCCACCTCTGAGGGTAGATAAATAGGGGATGATTGATTTTTCATCTGTGAAACACATATGTAGTTTTGATGATACTAAAACATAATGGATACCAGGAGTCAATTGAGAAGATATTTATTAGTGGATTGTAGCAACAAAAAATAAAAAAATAGTTTCTTTTAACAAAAAATCAAACCGACGGTAAAAGAAACTAATAATAACTGAGCTCCTAAACTAATGTGAGTAACTAATTTTGAGTCGGCGCCAAATAAACAATCAACGAAGATCATTACATTTCTTAAATAAAATTATCGAAACGCCGCCGTGCACTCCGCTGCCATCAGTTTACCCTTCACCTAATTCATCTGCTAGCTTGTTTGGCGCCGACTAAAAATTACTTACTCATATTAGTCTAGGAGCTCAATTATTATTAAAACTGAGTTTTTTTTTTCTTTTCTTTACTTTCTTTTTTCGTCGGATTAATTTTTTGGTAAAGAGTTTTTATCATTATACTGCTATGTGTTGTGTAGCAAACGTAACTGCATTCTCATTATCGATCAATGATCACCAATTTTTGAAAAAATACCACCATGTCCAGAACAATGAGGAAAGTGGAGTAGTTTAAAAAAAATCCAAAAAAAAGTTCCTGTTCGAACAATGCGGAAACCGCGCCAGGATGTGACGTAACAAGTTCAGAACTATGGCCGTTCGCCGAATTGCCAAGCGTTATTCATTATATTTCTTCACAATGTAGGCAGGCTATAAAGTAATGACATAGCACTCGGTATCCATAAATATTATTTAGGAATAAATAAATCAGAACAGCTGTCAAATACAAAGGCTCTATTTGAAAATAACACATGCTGACACAAGTTCTGTTTTATTCATAGGATAAAACAGAATAACATTTCCGCAGAAGTTCCGCAAAATAATGACACTGGCATCTCGCCGATTACCGATAGTAACAGGATTTACAGCGTTGCCAAGTGTGATTCATAATATTTCTCAACAACATGAGCAGGTCGAAAAAATAATGACATAGCACTCGGTATCCATACATATTATTCAAGAATAACTGAATCAAGAACGGCTATCAAATACCAAGTCTTCTTTTCAATATCACATATGCGGACACAAGTTCTGTTTTATTAATAGGATGAAACAGAAAATAACATTTCCTCAGAAGTACCACACAATAGTAACACTGACAACTCAAGTGAATCTCAAATCATTGGACATACGACGTCAAAAGAAGCGGCAATAACCCTGTGTTTGAATGTCTTACTGAATATGAGGGTTTTAGAGCAGCGTTTATTCGAACATTACAAAATATCTTCTAGGAAAAACTATGCACACATGATAATTTAACCCTATATTTTAACTTCAAGCACATATGAGGCAAATTTACGAGTTTGTGCAAAATAATTTCTATTGATTTGATCCAATACGTTTAGATTTTTCCAATACCTATGCATCGATATTTAAAATCAACTGGTTCAATTTGGTACTCAATTTGTTGAGCTGAAAGTGATCGTCTTCGTATTCTGGAATTTTCGATAATATCGGTAGTGAGAGAAATTTCTCATTCATTTATCCAACTTTTGCCTCATAATAGTGAGCAGCATCATTTGCGCCCAGATTTCCAGGAATAGTATTTCTCGGAAATGAATATATCAGGATGACAAAGAATGATGATCTACGTTATAGGCACGGCAGCTCTGTTGTTTGAGAGTTAGGTGTGGGTTCGTTAGAAAAGCGGGGCTCTGTGCTCATGCCAGGCGCCACTCAGTTTATTTCAGTCGAAACTGAGAATTCAAATGATACAAGGAAAAGTCTACAATGAACTGCACTAAGTATTTATTTATTCTATACCTTGTCGATGACAAATTGAGTTATGGTATACTGTATTATTGAATGTCTGATGAATGAAACGAAATCAATAACATGAAAATCCTGAATTCTCCCCTATATTGGCCAATATATGAGCTCACATGTTTATGTGAGACTTCTTTGTACAACACTGGCAGTTCATCATACAAATTGTAACATTTTATATTAAAATAGAAAATTAAGATTTTTGGGTGGTGGGTGTTAACTGATACATGATGAAAAATCACATGTGATGCCCAGAGCCTCTGCTGGCAATAAATAAAGGATGCAGATTGGACCTTATTGTTACTTTACAGGTATACAGGGATTTCTCGCTGCTCCGACCGCCAGGACAACTGGGGGTACTTCAAGGGTTCACGGGTTTCGTTGCCCTTACTCAAGGGCTTGTCCCCTATTGTCCAGGATCCAACCGGAAACCCGCGAGGGACGCTGTGAAATTAGACAGGCATCCCTGATGCTCCGAGAGATGCTCAGCAGCAAGTGGCCATTCAGGCTTTCCCCAGCCTTGTTCTCCGGGTTTTTTCGGAAGTTCAAAGAAGTGGAAGCACAGGAGCAGTGAGTCATTTGCCAATGCCTGAAGCATGTCAAAATAAGCCAGCAAATATGTAATACCAGATTGCTGTGAAATTCATATCTAGCCATGAAACGGTTATGCTGGGCATCCCAGATCTAACTTGAACCACGGACGACTCACGATAAATTTTAGTGTCGATCACTCTGAGTTGCTAATCTCATTCTCAAGTTGGGACAACACTAAGAATTCAACGGTAAATTCCACTAAACATACTCACGAAAGCTTTTTGCGTTCCAAGAGATATTCCGCATCAGTGAACGAACACCCCCTTGAATGGTTTGTTCTAGTTAACCCGTCCGATTCTCGCACCTCCTGCACTGTCACGGAAAAGGAAAGAACACATCTTAAAAAGGTTTCTGTTTTATCAACTGAATTCACTTGACATAAATCATTATAAACGGAGTGAAATCCAATAATAAAAAATGGACTTAACCATGCAATATGTAGAATACAGCGGAATTTCGACTGAAATACAACCGTGAATGATCTAAGGAGGTGTGCGAAGACCGTTATTTGACTACATTGTTTCTGCTTGGACTGAAAACGTGTGAATCTGGAAACACAACCCGTCTATAGTGAGTTCATTTGGTACAACTTGGTCAAGGTTTACTAGTTCGGACATATATGAATTATATTGTTTCATCTGAATGGCAGCTATCACATTTGATATAGATTTTTCTTTGATTCGATAGGTTTTAGGCATAATAGTGGATGAAGCTATGGGTTTTGGTTCCTATTCTGGATGTCCCCAACTTGAGCGGAAGACTCCGTGGATTCTTGTACAGATTGGTTATTCTTACCTCCTGTGGTACTGCTGGTACCAGTAGGTGGCACCTGTAACATTCTCTTCTGATTAGCCTCTGGTCTTTTTAAATTTTGTTTGTGGAGAGCAATTACTTTGATATTTTTATTTATCATGACTTTTCCTTTTGTGAATTTGGGTGACAGTTTTTCTTGTGTTTGATGCTATTTTTCGATAGTTTCGGGGGTATATTCCTATGGTTCTTCATGAACTCGATTATGTCTTTCATAGTTTTTTTGCGTTTAGTCATTTGTTCATTTGAATTTTTATAAATTTATTTTGCCATTTCATGGATATTAGTTATTCATCAGTGTTTTATTGATGTCAATATCGAATGGGTCTTTGGTATTCAAATGTCCGTTAATAATGTCGATTGCTTTGTCGCTGAGTGAATCGAATTATTGTAACCTAAAATATCATAAGACATTTGGTTCAAAATATCGATTTTATTTTAATCTTTGGATCTTATAATTCGGAAGTATTCAATCAGAGTGGAATGGAATGGTTCAATGGCATCGGTCAATTGGAAATTATTGACCGTGATGTAATGAATATTGATTTGATGTGTTTTGAAAAATTATTTTTTGATTCGGATCCATCATCTATTATACAAGAGTGGGAATACTGTGATGGGCGATGAAAATAAAAAATGCTTTCACGACTTCCAATTATGAAATTCCTGAAAGTGGGTATGCCTGAGCATATTTAGAAAATGTGTCAATAATTGTCGAGATTTTCTGTCCTTGTGCTTGAAAAGTATCAACATGTACTATTTCGAATGGTTTAGATGGTGTGGGCGTGATCATGAGTTTTTGATTTGGGAGATTCCTATCGTATTCATTGGTTTGACATACTTCGCAAAAGTTTATATATTTGGTCACGTCGTTCTTTATTCCTAGCCAGTAGTATAACCTTCTGATTCTTGTTTGGGTTTCAATGATTCTGCGATGGTTTGTCTTGCACTCATAATAGTTTCTCATTATTTCTGTCAGTCTCTCTTCGTCTCTGATATAATCTAGAACTGCGTTATATTTTATCGACTTGTATGCAGAGTTTTTGAATGTTCTTTGCTAAATAGGGACAATACGAAGGGTATATGTATCGTTTTCGTAATATAGTTAATTTTGGGTCGATATGATTCTTGAAAAGATTGATTATATCATTTTCAACGTTACCGATTGATACTTGGGCGAGGGTGCGTTGTTTTGATGGAAAATCATATTCTGTTTTTGGTTTCGTTGGTAAATGTAAAACAAATTCAATTGTCGATTGATGATCGTAAGTATTGAGTGGTTTTTGGGAAGTTTTCGTTTCTAATATGGCTGGTGTGGAATGTATATCCTTCCCCGGTTGGGTTTTTTGTTTTCTACAGCTGTGGTAGTTTTTGTGAGGGGTGTTCGTTTTTTGAGGCCGTTGTGGTTTCTTCTGGAGAATGTTGCTCTATCACATCTGTCATCATGGGTGGTTCACTCGCATTTTCTCTGATGGAGGGGTTGTCTTCGTTGTTAACAGTTATCGAATTCCGATTGCTAGGTCCAGCTAATGATTGATTGAATTCCTCTATGTAGTGGAGAATTTATATTGTAATCATTTCAATACGGGATAGTGCATCCGCATTGGTGTTCTAGTATGGCCGGAATATTTCGTAGCCCATAGTATTGCCAAAAATTCTTTCTTCATGGTACTATAACTTTGATCTGACTGGTTGAGTGTCTTCGAGACGTACGCCACTGGTTTATCTTTTCAGATGGGTTCCTGTGATGAGATGGCACAAATGGCAAAATTACTTGCATCTTTCGTTAAAATAAATTATTTGGAGCAGACTGGATACTGTAGGAGGGGTTCATCGGTCAGTGAGTTTTCAGTCTTCAGAACATTTTATAAATTGAGGTTGATGTTCGATTTTGGCGTCTTTTTCCAAACAGGGTGTTAGAGGTTTGGTGATGTGGGCAAAGTCCTAGTAATAACCAAGTAGGCCAAAGAAACCCTTGATTTTCCTGGTCGTTCTGACGATCGATTTTTTTTTATTGCGGCAATTTTATCCGGATTAGATCTGACTCCATATGGTGTCACGATATGGCCAAGGTAAGCCACTTCTTTCTTGAGGACCTCTGATTTTTCGAGTTGTATTTTGAAGTCGGTATCTATCAGGCATTGGAAAACTTCGGTTAGACTAACGAAATGCTTCCGAGAGAAAATCGAGTAAACGATAATATCGTCGAGCTAGACCAAGCAAATTTCGTTCTGGCAGCCTCGAAAGATGTTGTCTATGACCCTCTGGAATGTTACTAGATCATTCTTCAGGACAAAAGGCATGCGCAGGTACTCGTAGTGCCCATTTTCCATGTTGAATACTGTTTTCGAAATATTTCCCGTATTCATCTCTATCGGGTGAAATCCGCTGGCCAAGTCCAAATCGCGAAGTAATTACATTTTCCAAGTTTATCGAGGACATCCGTTATGTTGGAAGATGATATCCATCATCGATAGTTTTCTCATTGGCCTTCCTGTAGTCGACAACTATTCTCCACTTTTTTTCCCGATGCATTCACTTTTTTCGGGATAATCCATATAGGTGGTGTCCAGGGCGAACTTCTAAGATGAATAATACCTTGTTCTGACATCGATTTGACTTGTTTCTTAACTTCAGGTCTGTGGACGAAAGGGTATCCATAAGATTTCGTAAAAACAGGTATTCCATCTTTGGTCTTTATGCAATGTTCCACTTAGTTTGCTAAGGTCAGTGGTCGATTTTCCGAATCAAATATATCGGCAAATTTCCTACATTATCGAAGTATTTCACGTTCTTCTCCTCCATTCAAGTGGGAGGTTCGAATCAGTTTGTCGATGTCAAATTTTTTTATGTCATTGTGGGAAGTCACATCAACATGATATATTTCGAAATTATTTTCTTCAAAATGTATTGATTTGATTGGATTCGATGAAGACAATGTAATTTTTCATTCGGTTTTGTTAGAAATTTCAACGGAGGGGAGAGGGGTTTCGGAAATTTCGCAATTTTGAATATTTTGTCTTGGTATGATAACGTCACCGTTTTTTTCATCAACTGCAATTTTGGTAATAAATTTTGTATGAAGTGTTCCAAGAAAACTCTCGAATTTTGTATAAAGTTCCATTTCCACTTTGTAGTTGATACTTTGGAATGATGGTTGATACCGTGTTGGAATAACGCAAGTAGGAGTGAATATCAAAAGGGAAACATTCTCAATTGAATATTGAATAGAAATGTTTTTCTGTGAATTGAAGAATCCACGATAAATGAAGTTATTTTTTGTGAATGTCTAACAGAAAACAACGACTTTCCCTGCTGAAGCCACGCTGGACATTGAACTTCATCTAATAGATATTCTGAAAAGGCCCTAACTTGAAAGAAAAAAATCTGTAATTGAAAATCTGCATTTTCATTCAGATAGTTATTTGATTTTCTATTCCAGTCTCAATTAATGTCAAAAAACACTAATTTTAATGTGTCTCGTCAAAAGAAATTATTCTAACTTTTTCCATCTTCGCAAAGTGGGATTGCTTCTTGAACATGTGTTTCCCATTTCTTTCGGTCTTCTTGATGATCGTGGAAGCGTGAAATAGAATTTCGTCGACAAAAATGTATTGAAGACCTAGTGAATGCGATGCCTCTCTTGCGTCAATGTTACGAATCATTTCTAGTGGGTACTCTCTTTTGTTTCTCTTTTGGAAAACATTTTTCTTTGCCCCATTCATCTTTATGAGTTCTTAATTAAGACTGGAATAGAAAATCAGATAACTATCTCAATGAAAATGCAAATTTTCAATTACAGATTCTTTTCTTCCGAGTTAGGGCCATTTCAGAATATCTATCAGATGAAGTTCAATGTCCTCGTGGCTTCAGCCGGGAAGTAGTTGTTTTCTGTTGGACATTCACAAAAAATAACTTCATTTATCGTGGATTTTTCAATTCACAGAAAATAAATTCTATTCAATATTCAATCCAGAATGTTTCCCTTTTCAACATGAATACCCACGTAGGTTATCTTGACGATGGAAGATAGTGACTAAAGCTTATTTTCCAGTCGCAGTGATTCCACATCTGATTTCATGACATACTGTTCATTGATTTGTTGAAAATATTTCTGTCAATATTCAATTGAGAATGTTTTCCTCTTCATCCTGTTCTTATTTTCAACAAGTCATTCAAAGGAGTGAATAATTTTGAAATGACAAAATCTAGTTGGGCATTCAACAGTTTCAAATCCATTGTGAATCTTATGGAAATTGAATAGGTAAAATTTGAGACTTCCGGGAATATTGAAATCTCTGCACAGTAATCATAAGATGTTTGGAAAATCGCAGATACTACGAAGGGTTCGGAAAATATTTTATCGTGATAATATTTGGGGGCTATTCCGGGGTTTATGAAGGATTCTGTTCAACTAGTATCGATTAGAAGTTTTAGAGGGGGGTGACGAATTTGGACATAAGGTAGTTCTTTTTGGTGGTTGCCATATGATACTATATCACGTCTCTTTGATGATTTTATGGTTTCCTGGGAAATTTCAAGGCTATTTTCACTGGGGCGTATTATCATATGTCTCAAATTCAAAGTTCGTAGGGTTCTCTTGGTGAATAGGTTTCACTTGTTCATCAAAATATTCAGTATTGAAGAATTCTTCTAAAATTTTATTTGGTCATTGACCATTATTTTGAAAGAATCTCACAAATTGAAGTGTCGTGTTTGGTGTCGATACACTCAATGTGTGGGTGAATTCATTGAAATGATCCTGTCTGAGTAATGACCACTGACCACGTCCCATATTTAGATTTTCTGCTTCAACTCTGGCTTGATCTTCGTTGACTCTTTCAGCCTTTTCCAGCATTATATTGGCTAATTCTAGGTTGGCACCTGCCATTTGTAGAAAACATTTCATATTTTCAATATGATGTGTATCAATTTTGTGATAGAAAAATTTCAACATTGTCTTCAGATGACCATTCCGTGCCTCAACTATCCATCTAGTTTTTGTTATGATTCTAGACTTGTTGGCTTCGTCTTTAACCTCGAGGTAGAACCGAATAAATTTCACAATGAATGCCGATATTCTGAAGAAAAGGAAGAGCATCTCGGTAGCCCCTATCTACAATAAAAATATCACTTGGATGAAACCATCTTCTCATTTGGTTGACATCTATACTCAATTCATTTTGCAGTATGCATGCATCATATTTCCCGTATCTGCGGAATATGGTCCTTGAATATTCAAAATGTAACCACCAGTAGCCACATTTGGGACTGGTTTGATTAAATGTCTCCTTGTGTGTTGAGAAAATGATTGTCGTAAAACCCGGAAGTTGCAACTTTTGTCAATATACAAATAAGTACCACATTGTTGAACTATCGCTTTTGGTTCGTTGGGTTGTGAATTGTACATTTGATTCGCAAAAACACTAATATGTCGTTCTATAAATTGTTCTCATTCTATTGCGGTAAATCCCATATTATCGGGTACGAAACGAGTCATCGAAGATTCTCGCTCTTTATTTATCACATAACTTGTTGCCTGGCGGCTTGAGTAATTGAAATTGATTGTTAAAATTCCATCAGAAATACCTTGTCGCAGTTTGCATAAGAATGTCAATCAATCTTCTTCAGAAATATTTATCTCACCTCTACCTGTTCTTTTGTGAGCGGAGTGATGGATTTAAGTTCTCCATCAGAAAAACTATTCTCGTCTACGTAATCCAATTTACGCTTAGCGGCAGTTCGTTTAAAAATGATTCAAGTTTCTGACCTTTCAGAGCGTCTATTGATATATCTTGAGCCTATCTGTAGGATGGGAAATGAAAACCCACGATCATCGGGATGAATTCTACAGGAACGGGTAATTTATGGTATATAGATGTTCTGATTTATGGACATGTTGACTCGCATACAATGCAGAGATGATCGGCTACACCATTGCAAATGAGACACGTGTGCCTTGAAGATTGTGTTAAAACATTCAATCTCAAACATCCTGGATCTTTTTGAAGGTGATGAATCTCTTGAATAATTGATTGGTTGCATGTCAAACAGATTCTATTTACATCCATTTCTACGACATGTGGAAGTCCCCTTTGGTCGCGTCCTTCAATGGCAATTTCTCGTTTCAATTGATTGCAAAATGAGAATTCAGTATTTGTTGAACAAATAGATATGGTTGCTATATGTCATTCCAAACCAGAGCCATTCTGACCAAACTGAAGTTGCAGCTAGTCCATCTCCTCTTCCAAGTGTGGGTACTTTTCAATAAACTTGGTGTTGGGATGGTATACATGACTTAGAGTGAACATTTTATGGTATAGGCTTACAAATGGAAAGTGTGGGTCCATATTTTTTCGTAATAAAAAAAGAATTTATATGAGATTATATTGGCCACAAATGATTCACAGCAGGCTACTGAATATGTATTTCTTTTCATATACAGGAAGTTTCAATTACCAATCAATCGACAGTTCACCAATTGAGGTGTGAATTCGAGAAACGAGTTTGTTATGCGAATTGGTATTGTTGCTAGTCATTGGTGGAAAGTCGATTGTAGTTTATTCTAGAATTTCATATGCAACATATATCTAGAATCGAGAAATTCTCCAAGGAATATTGAAATTGATTGATGTTACGCGAATGTGATACACTCTGTATGGGTACAAACCTTTTTTGTAATGAAATATGAGCATATTCAGTTACCTACCGATGATATTGTTATTCCATGATTTTCTATTACTCGTAGTATATATATAGGTTCAAACATATCATTTAAAATATTCCAAGAAAAAAAAATATTTCAACAGATGTGTGTCGAACACATATTTGTGGAAATGTCTCAATAAAATCAATATCAAACATAACTAGTTCGAGGAAATTATCAGTAAAGGACAATGATTTTTGATCCACCCTGTATATTTTATGTATCTTCAGAGTGGACTTTAACCATGCACGATCGAGTTTGTAACCGACTTTTCCGGAATTTCAGGAATTTGGCTATATCAATATGCAGGACTGGTGCAGTTTCATGAGAAATACATAATATATATGTCTGTTCAATTCAGGAGAGGCTAATATCATCAATTGCAATTGATATTGGTATCCTACAAAATATCTGAAAATGAATGAAATTCCACCGCTCAATTTTTTGGAAATTACTGAAAAACTTGATATATTTGGACTCACCCTGTAATCGTCTGTACGTGCAGGAATCATTGTTTCTATAGTGTATTCAAATCGACCAAATGAACAATCGATGCATACTCGATTAGGTATATATATATTTAAAAAAAGTCTCTTCCCAATGGCCATTTGAAATTTTGGGAAAGTTATCTTTAGCACCCTATATAATCTAAACTGTTGAATTTAGAACAGTAGTGCAATATAGACATTTGATCAGCATCACGAGTTCTGCAATATATGGAAAATTCGAGCCAATTCCTCGAAAGCCAATTTCCCATTGATGCGGGCGGGTCCTTTAAAATAATCACTCAACGAATTCAATATTTCTGTAGTCATTTCGTTCGATTCTGGTGGTTTTCTTGATTTTAAATAATTCATAAAAACATTATTTCATTTCATTTCAATTTAGTTTTTTGAAAGCACATATTTTGAGTTTTCTACAAATTCTTACTGATTACTATTATTTTTTTCATCAAATCTCAAATAAGTTTGCGATTTAGCTTTCCGTTACTGATGTCTGTTTCTCCAACGAGAGAAAGCTGCCTGACATATCACGATGGTGCTAGGGATATTCGTCTTATATTCATTTCACAGGATAACCTCCTTTGTTTGAGGTCCTCGTGGAATTCTGGTTTTATATTGATAGACTCCCGCAAAGCACTTGTTACCCACATTTTCTGCAGACTCTTTCGACTTTGATTCGACCGGAAAACTATTTAAGTTTATCTCGGTATCTTCGGTTTGATATGTATTCTAGATTATATGAGTGATTAAATAATAAAGTTTCTCATTATTTATATCTTCTTCGTATCGATTCTGCTTGATAGAATAAGATATGTAGTATTCAATCTGGAGCCATATATCGACTGGTAGTGTTGAAAATCTGGCTTATTTTTTGTAGTTGTTCGATATTTATCAAAACCATGAATTCATTTCGTGAAACTTTCTTCGAATATCTTCGAATGTTTCAAGTATGTTCTCGATGAGCTATTTGGTGTTTGGAAATGAAAAGAATTATATATTCCACCAAAAATATTTCTTTCTGTCGAACAATGAATAATTTTAAAATTTTTAAGTAACATTTCGTTTTGTTTTTCAGGATTCTTCACAACAGGAGATGGCGTCATCCCATCCAATATTGGTTTGAGAGATACACATATGGTTTTGAATGGGTGAACAAAAATATCAAAATATTTGGTGGTGATCCTTCCAAGGTGACGCTAGCAGGGCAGAGTTCAGGTGCTATAATGATTGGATACCATATCATGAGTAAACAATCACAAGGTAACCAGAAATAAATTGAAGTGCGATTTTAAGATCAAATCATGGACGTTTGGTACTTATTTCTTCCGATATGTTTGAATAGAATGCATAGTATATCGAGAGCATCAACTCAAAGGAACAAGATGAACAAATATTCTGTAGTAATTTTCGAATATGTATTATGTAATAGAATATCCTTCAGATATAACATGCCAGAAATACCCCTATGCTTATTAACCATTATATGAATAGTACATACTTGCGTCTCCAGAGTATATAATATTACAAACAAGTGGGAGGTTAACCAATGGAATGTTCTCTTTTCCCAAACCTTTGCATGGTAAAATTCTAAACTGAGGCCATAACGTCGTTTGTCCACGAGTTCACTTGATGGTTCAGATACGTTGACAACATATTCCTGATGTGGCTCCATGAATCTGAAACTCATTATGAATTTCAAAATCACCTTAATGGCATCCAACACAATATACAGTGCATAATGCAAATCGAAGCAAAGGACTTATTCCTTTCTCTAGCTCAAAATAACCTTCCTAGCTCACACTAACTCTCATTGAAACACCTCATTCACAGATCTATTCCAACTCACCGATGATCACAACAAACCGTAAGAGCTGAATAATCCCGATACCGCACTAGGTACTTCAAAACGGTTATAGCGACTACGAATCTGCATATCAAGCCACTATCAACAAACCTTTTCCTCAAATCCTCGAAACCCATTCAAACAAAGATTTTGTTCCTGATATCAAATGTGTCACAGAAAAAATATACAAAATCGTAAAGGAACATGACATATCAACAAAATTCACTGCCAAAATATTCACTGCCAATGATGAAGTTTCCCCAGAAACTCCCAAATATACCACACTCATTGGGTCCCAAAGGAAATAGGAATTCATGAAAACTATGGAGAAACTTGTTTTCTTGTGATTACTATAAAGCATACTTCCATCAAAAATAAAAAAAATATTTCCGATATCCTCAAACTGTTTCTCATCTCTAATTTGAATTGTTGATATGCTCTGTTTCGATGCTTAAGGAGTATCATTTTCATTATTATATTAATAATGAGAAGTTGACATCAATGGATTTCATTAATTCCATTGATTTTCGTTGATCAAATATTCGTATAACCGATGAATTTTGAAAGAGGTGAATACCCGTTGAAACTTTAGATCGTCAACAGCGTTATTTCGTATAATGTGATTTCAAATGAGACAAAACAATTGTACTCAACAACTCATCAAAATTATCCAGACACATGCTTGACTAACATGGTAGAAGATATACAGTGCGGCTTCCTATAGTCCCCCCCCCCTGTCAACTTTTGAACGGTTCGACGTAGAACAATGGAACAAAAACCATTTTGAATGATATCACATATACTACTTTTTGAAATAAACCACATTGTGATTGCTTGATAGATATTGTGGAGGGGCACATCAACTTGAAAATTTCAAACAGCATGGGGGTCAAGTGGAACATCGTTGGAAGGAAAACTCAATTCTATTTTCAAGCCGAATAATAATGCAACTTGTGACGTCCCATTCGAAGTCGTTCTGTGGCCATTCCGCTCCTTGCTGAGTGTTTGTTAATTGACTTGTTTGTTGATACAATTTTTACAAATAATCAAAGTGCCTTTCGAAGTGACCATCATTCTGTAATTTTCTCAAAACATGCGTAACCACGAAAATATTTGGTAAGATGACTTTACATTAAAAATTATAAATAATATCGGAGAACAAAACTGACTGAATGATAATCCCTGGGATCAAAATACCAAAAGAAACTATGTTCATTTTCCATTTTTATTCAAACAAATAGTATTCCAGTATGTCATTAGTATTACGATTCGCACCTGTGAAAAATGTCCAGTATGAAGTATAAGATATCTTGAAAAGCAAAACATTCTCAATTGAATATACAGATTTTTCTGTGAATTGAAAAATCTTGTGAATATCTAACAGAAAACAACTACTTCCCGGCTAAGCCACGCTGGACACAGAACTACATATGATAGATATTCTGAAAGGACCCTAGCTCAAAAGAAAATTTGGAGGCAAAAGTTTGATTTTCTATTCCAGTCTTAATTGAGAACTCATATAGATAAATGATATAAAGAAAAATGTTTTCCAGGAGGAGCACTGATCAGAATATATATATTTATATATATATATATATATATATATATATATATATTCCATCATCAGGGAAACTACAATAGATGAAAAACCAATATTAATGCATATTACAGTACGAAATATTTGCTACTTTCAACTTTGTTAAGTTTGGTTTCAATTATATTAAACATTTTCATCTAACATAGTGATACAATAGAAGAATGTAAATCAGTTAATAAAAAAAAGAAACAAATCAAAATTGTTTAAAATTATATGAATGTAACTGTTCAATCTATGTGGTATGACTGGTTAAACTGCCGGGTCAGGAAGTGGTTTCAGTGGTACTAATTGTTGGATCAGTACTAAGTGTTATTACCCTAATCTGGTGATGTTAAATGATACTATAATTTGATATTATATTGTAGCCACTATTGTGATTAATATCTGAAGACAATAACTGAGATAGATCTGACTCAAACGGTTGAAATCAATTTTTTTATTGATCCAATTGTTTTCATGGGAACCGAAAGCCATTTCTAAAAATTTTCTCTTAGTTGTATGTGGCTCTGTTGCTAGCACTTTCACTGAATCATAATTAATCTGATGCTTGAAATTATTCACATGGTCTGCCAGAGCAAATCTTTCGGGGTGCAATCTGCAGTCTTTATTTACATTTTTCTATTCTACACTATGTTAGATATATACATGTTTAACATTATTGAAACCAACCTCAACAAAGTTGTGAGTGGCATTATATTTCTACTATAATATGCATTAATATCGGTTTTTCATCAATGATGATGGAAATAAACATTTCCGAAAGCATCTTGGATAAAATTTAAAGAATACACTTTCTCATTGCTGCTTACCCCAATATCTCTAGTTATATATACAGGGTATCCCTGGACTTCCTCTTTTCCTCTCGGGAATGTATAGATAGGGTCAAAATATCACCAGCATTTCATATAACTTTTGTTCCTAAAAGCCTTCGTTACCAAGTTACGGGCCCTCAAAATGAAAAATGTTTTTCTTTGATAACTTTCAAAGTGAATATTCACAATCATCGAAATTCTGGTGATTGATTGAACAAATGAATTCCTTTGATGAGCTTTCATGCAAGAGTCAGTTGTTTTGCTACAAAGTCAGGAACGGACTACCCCCGATGGTCCACACCCCAAAACTTTGAAATGACAGATAATTTCTCAATAGTTTTCAACAAAATAAGGTTACGTAGACAATTTTATGAATGAAAGTACTCGTGTGTGAAGTCGATCGGAGTAACGATTCTCAATAAAAATGCAGTTTTACTCGACGACATCAAACCCGATCGTCCACCATTATTTGAAATGGAAAATTTTCACAGTAGAAATACTAATGCTAACGTTAATTCAACATTTATAACAGGGTGTTGAATATTTTGGAATGTGGACTGTAAATACTTCTTTTTTGGAATCAAATTGTAATTGAAAACTTAAAGGAATTGATTTTCTTTTCAAACATTTATTTCCTTGATTCCTACTTGATTGTTATTTATATTGTTTCTATGACAACTTATATCATTCTTTCCCAAGAAAGAAACAAATTGAACAAAAGTACCTAACATACTGCCTCGAAAGGGCTAAAGAACTTTCAAAATAATAAAAAAAAATTATATAGTCTTTGGAAAACAAATCGTTATTTAAAAATGTCATTAACTTTCTATTGGCAGAACACAAAGCTTAGTTACTGTTCGCTGAACTTCATTGCCATTAGATAGTCTAACTGTTGCCACACGAACAACACTGTCAATGCCAGGGTGGATACTAATTACTCGTCCCATCTTTCACTTCAGGGGGGTTTGATTTTCTTCTTTTAGTAGTACTAAACTGCCAATTTTCAGTAGAGTTGCGACATTTGATCTCCATTTCATCCTTTCTTGTAATTCGGAGATATACTCCAGATGCCATCTATTCCAGAAGTGCTGCAAGACTGCCTGCATCTTTTGATATTTGTTCAGTCGAGATTCTTTGATGTCAAGCAGAGGTTGATTCGGAATAGCTGTCATTGTTTTCCCGATCAAAAAATGGGCTGGTGTCAAGGGTTCAAAATCGGCTGGGTCTGACGATAGTGGCGTCAAGGGTTTTGAATTAATCATGCATCCAATCTGAGTTAGTACTGTAAGAAGGTCTTCATAAGTCATTTGCAAATTACCGACAACTCGCTTCAAATGATATTTTATTCTTTTTACACCCGTTTCCCATAAACCACCAAAATTGGGTGACCTAGCTGGTATAAAATGCCATGAAATATTGTCTTTTGACAAAGTATTCGTTATTGCATCGAAAGAAGATCGAAGAAAGGAATAAAATTCCCTCAATTGTGTATTAGCTCCAATGAAAGTAGAGCCATTATCTGAAAAGAGCTGACTAGGTTTACCTCTAGCTATAAAATGTCTGAGTGTTGCCAAAAATGCTTCTGATGATAAATCGGTAACGAGATCTATATGCATTGCTTTAGTGGACATACATATAAATATATAAAGCTTTTATCATCCTTGCCCCTCTTAATTTCATATCTTCAATTGAAATGGGACCAGCGTAGTCAATACCTACACTAGAAAAAGGGGAATTTGGTGTAACACGAATTTTTGGCAAGTTACCCATTGAATATTGTTCCGGGACTGGTTTCGCTCGGAAAGCAAGTCACACAACTACGAGTTATTTTTCTCGAAGAACTCCGACCACATTAGTGGCCAATATCTTTCTCTTATAGAGAACAACAATTGTTGGGGACCACAATGTAAAAACCTTTTATGATCATCTGATAATATGAGACTAGTTAATTTATGTTTCGGATATAAAATAATTGGATGCTTTTTAGCAAAATTATAAACAGAGTTGTGTAGTCTGCCTCCTACTCTTATAATAGACTCATCGTCAAGAAATGGATTCAGAGATAAAAGTTGACTTTTTTTATCAATAGGTTTATTAGACAGAGTTTATCATATTCCAATGAAAAACTTTGACGTTGGCTGATTTTGATCAACACATTCAATGCATTTTTCAATTCAAACATTGTCAATGTTCCATTCTGACGTTCGTTTTTTAACTTTCTCGAGTTGGAAATATATCATATACAATAAGCTATGACTCTTTGTAATTTTATCATTGAAGAAAAAGAATAAAAAATATTGAAATTCAAATTGTTGATTGAAATGGCAGACAAGAGTCGTTTTTCCGGTAAATTTTCCAAATGATATTCTTTAATTGATGAGGACTTCCAATGAGACTCGTCATCCAGAAGCCATGAAGGCCCCTGCCACCATAGTTTTGATTCTAGAATAGCCTTAGCTTGCATACCTCGAGGAATTATATCGGCAGGATTATCGGCAGATCTTACATGATGCCAATCACTTCGATCAGTTATTATTTGAATTTCACCAATCCTATTTGCTACAAAAGTTTTCCAATTCCTAGCAGGTGCCTTTATCCAACCTAATGTTATCGTGCAATCACACCAAAAATATTTTCTTGAAATATTTAAACTTAGAGTGTTGCAAACCGTTTTAACAAGACGTGCAAGTAAGGTTGCACCACAAAGTTCTAACCGCGGTAACGATACTTGTTTCAATGGTGCAACTCTAGATTTAGCGCATAGTAATCTAGATGTGTGATAGCCTGTTTTATTTTGGGATCGTATATAAATGCATGCCCCATAGGAAAATTCTGAGGCATCGCAAAAACCATGAAGTTCGACAGAAATTGAATCAACATCACGGAAGAATCTTGGAATTTTCAATTGATTGATGATATCTAGATCTTTTTTGAATTTCAGCTATTGTGTATATATTTTTTGTGGAACAGATTCATCCCAAGTGATTACCGCTTGCTATAACTGTTGAAGAATTAATTTAGCTCGTATAATTATTGGACCTAATAGTCCCAAAGTGTCGAAAAATTGTGACGTAATTGAAAGTATTGACCTTTTTGTGACGATTCCCATTGAAATATTACTGATAGAATATTGAATAATGTCTGCACTAGCATTCCACAGTATTCCTAGAGTTTTATTATTTTCTTCTGGCCCTAATTGAATAATATTCAATTCGTATCGGTTATTTCAAATTGATCACTAATTTCTGGTCTAATTAGCCATTTCCGTTAATGGAAACCAGCTGAAGACAGAATAACAGAAACTTCTCTTTGAATGGAAATTATCTCATCAACTGAGTCTGAACTAGTCAATGAATAATCCATATAGAAATCGATTTTGATCACCCGTGCCGCGCTAGAGAATTGCACTTTATTTTCTTCTGCCAACTGAAACAATGTTCTGATAGCTAAATATGGCGCTGAAGCAGTACCATAGGTAACTGTATTGAGTTCATAGCATTTCAGAGGTTCAGAAGAATCTTCCCTCCATAAAATTCATTGTAATTTTTGCTGCTTTTTATGGATGAGTATTTGTCGATACGTTTTAGGAATGTCTGCATTGATAACAAATGAATGCTGTCTGAATCTGAGCAAAATTGAAAATAGATCTGACTGAATTGTAGGGCCACTGAACTGTATATTGTTGAGTGAAAAGCCACTGTCTGACTTAGCACTCGCATCAAAAACAACCCTCACCTTCGTAGTTAAACTTGATTCTTTAACAATAGCATGATGTGGAAGGTGATAAATAGTTTCATTGGAATATTCTTCATCAACTAGGGTCATGTGACCCAATTCCTCGTACTCGCGCATAAAGGAAACATATTCCACTTTCAATGTTCGTTTTTATTGAGTTTTCGTTCAGTTGCCAAAAATTTATCCAAAGCCATCTTCCGCGAATCACCCAGAAGTCTAGTATAATCTTTTTCCGGCATTTTAACAATAAAACGACCATCTACATCAAGACTTAAATTGTTCATGAAATGTGATTCACAAAATCGTTCAGACTTCGTAAGGATTTTTTCAGAATTATTACATTCTTCTAGTTACCAGAACTTGTTCACATTGTCATTTATCGCATTCTCAAGATGCATATTGAAACATACCATAGAAGTGTTGATTCGAGAAGGAAGATTCAAATTTCCTGATACTATCCAACCGAGTCAAGTTTTTTGAAGAATGGGTTGACCACTACCTAAAAGAAACTGACCGACACTAAGCAAATCCCAAAAAATATTAGCGCCCAGTAACATATCGATTTTGCTAGGTTTATCGAATTCTGGGTCAGCCAATTGTATATTTGAAGCAATTTTTAAATTTATAATGTTGATGAATATATTTGGTAGATGTTCGGTTATTTTTGGTAGTATAAAACAGGAAAAACTAGATTTGAATTGACTGTTACGAGATTTGATTTCAACTAATACTTGATTGTGAATATAAGCTAAAGATTGACCTACCCCTCTGATAGCCAAATTGTTATATATGTTGTTTTCCTCTCTGTATATCATATGTGATAGAGATCTAGTGAGAAAGAGTTACTCATTGACACATTGTATTTTGACGTTATGAATATAAAAATACTCCACAAAATTATTAATTATTTTCCTAAATAGAACATTGGCGACGGGAATACAGTACAGAACTCACATTTCAACACTTTGTCACACAAAAAGTAAGGAAAATGAGCAGTGCGTTGTTGGGTTTTGTGGGATCATTCGATCCAAAACATTCCGATTTTGCCGTATTCTCAGAGAGATTGGACCAGTTCTTCCTGGCAAACAACATCACAGAAGAAGCACGGAAAAGAGCTATTCTTTTGAATACTTTGAATGAAGAATGTTATGTACTTCTGAAGAATTTATGTATACCTAAAGCACCCAAGGAGAAGAGTTTTGCAGAATTGAATGAACTACTACTTTTACATTTTTCTGTGGTAAAATCAGTGTTTGCCGAACGTTTAAAGTTCTACAGCGCCAGAAAAGAAACTAACGAAAGGGTTTCCGACTGGGCAGCTAAGGTTAAAAGTTTGGCGGTCAACTGCACGTTCAGTCTGGCCATGTTAGACATAGTCATGAGAGACATTTTCGTTATTGGAATGGGAGAAAATGGGATAATGGATAAGTTATTCGAAGAAGATGCCAGTAAGGATAGTTTATCAATGTCTAAGGTTATAAGTATTGCTTTGGTGAAAGAGTCAGCACTGGCTGAACAATCAAGGAGAACAACTATAAATAAAACACCTACGACATCGTCTTCATTGGTGGAAGTTGACGAACTACATTTCAACAAGCACGAACGATCTTTGGCTCGGGTGAATTCAAGAGGATCTCATCAATATGCAGCAGGACATTCTCGAGGACATTTGAGGGGCCGTAATTATGACAAACGATATTCTGCTTCGAATAATAATAATAAAAATAATTTTATATGTCATAGGTGTGGTGTAAAAGGCCATTTAGCGCCAATGTGAAAAAATGTTAATGCACAACATTTTTTGGCTGATAATGATGTTGAGTCTGATGATGCAATTGAAAATATTTTCAGTCTCAGTGAAATTGAAATTTTTGACGAGAAAGGAAATGTCAAACCCATTTATGTCAATCTGACAGTGGAAAATATTCCGATAAATTTTAAAGCAGACTCAGGCTTTGCTCATGCAGCCATTTCGGAAAAACTGTATACAAAGTATTTCCGAGATAAGAAACTTTTTCAAAATGATTTATCTTCACGTGATTATGTTGGTATCACTTTCAAACCAATTGGATATATTAATCTGAATATTGTTTACGATGAAATCAAAACGGTATTGAAAACATATGTTATTCAAAACGGAGGCCCTCCTTTAATAGGCCGTAATGGTTTGAAAACATTGAATCTAGGATTTTGTTAGGTAGAAAATTTCCAAAACATCTTTTTTATAGATCCTTCTACTAAACTTGATGAGCTGGTGAAACAAAATGCAGAAATTTTTGATGGCAAAATGGGTTCTTTCAATAAATTCAAGGTATCTTTAAAATTGAAGGTTGATTATGTTCCAAAATTTTTCAAAGCACGTTCGGTACCATTTGCTCTTAAAAGCTAAAATAGAACAAGAAATTGCACGTTTGGTCAAAAATGATGTCCTCGTTCCAGTAGAATTCTCAGAATGGGCAACGCCGATTGTCCCCATTTTGAAAAAGAATGGTAGTCTTAGAATATGTGGCGATTTCAAAATTACTCTCAATCCTCAGTTGGAGATACAACAGTACTCATTATATAATAATAATAATAATAATTTCTTTATTTTCACAAATTAATTTGTACATCAACAGTGTGAAAATACAAATAAAAAATAGAAAAACGTCAATAAAATCAAGAAATGGTCGAAAAGAGACAAAAAAAATATATAACTCTAGGTGTATATAAAGAAAACGTCACGTTACAAAAAAGTTAGACAGAAATTCCTCAATTAAAAAAAAATAAAAAATAGAAACACGTCAATAAAGTCAAGCCATAGTCGAAAAGAGACAATCTAAAATCTCTGGATGTATATAGGAACATCACATACACGTCACAAACAATAATAAGAAATAATATTAAATATAAATATAAAAATATGACAATAATTAACTATAAAGAAAACGTTCACGTCACAAAACAAGTTACGACAGAAATTCCTCAACAGTGTAGCAGTTTTTTGACAATAAGAGCTTCTTAACTTTTGCCTTGAAAATATGTACATTTCCTGAAGCTTTAATGTCATCGGGAAGTTTGTTGTACAGTTTGCATCCCTGATATTCAAAGCTTCTTTGGTAGAGTGCAGTGCGATGTTGACTGGGTAGGAGTAAGTGTGCATTTCGTGTCAAATGGGTATGTGGTGGTCTGTTGGTAGCCAATATATTTTGTTGGGTATACATATGTGCACGCCTCAAGTATATATAGTCCTGCAACTGTTAATATTTTTAAGTTCTGGAATGCTCCCCTACAGGAATCCTAAACCCAACTTAGCAATGATCCTATTGCATATTTCTGTATTATGAACACTCGACCCACAGAGGAACTTGTGCCCCAGTTCAGTATGCTATACCTCAGATGAGAATTGAAATTCGCATAGTAAAGCGTAAGTAGAATCTCTTGACTGCAGTGATTGGAGAGAAGCCTAAGAGAGTAGCAGGAATTTCTGAGTTTTTGCACAAATTATCTACTTGTGGCTTCATTGTAAATTGTTGTCGAAGACAACTCCTAACATGTTGGTTGTTGTTGTGGAATCAATGATAATTCAGTATTCTGAAACAGACTCACCTCATGGTGGTTGTCGTCTTATCATGAATTGAAGCATTTTGGTTTTTGTTTTATTCATTTCTAAATTTATTTTTCTCATACCAAGTGATTACTTTACTGAAAGTGCTTTCAGCTGTATTTTTAAGGGAGTTTAGGTCATCCTCAATAACTAGTATATTAGTGTCATAGCATAACATATACAGTGAGTGGAAGAATTTCCATTCAGATACACCAATAAATCATTAGCAAAACTAAATATAATAGAGGCCCCAAAATGGATCCCTGAGGCACACCGTCGGCAATATGTTTTCGGAGCTTGTATTCTCCCCAATTTTACTATTTGTCTCCTATTTTTTAGGTAGGAGGTCAATAATTGAGCGGCAATCCTCTAACCCCATATCTCGAGAGTTTTTCCAGCAAAGACTGTGATTCACGCAATCAAACGCACGTGAAAAATCAATAAACAATCCAAGCACACACTTTTTTTTGGTCCAAGGCCGTTATTATTCGACTGTGAAAATCGCAAAGAGCTGTATTAGTGCCTTTATTAGTTGTGAAACCATGTTGTGATGGTGATAATAATTCCATCGCAGTAAAATAAGCATTTAACTGCTCTTTTAAATTCATTTCATATAGTTTAGAAATGCTAGAGAGAATACTGATTGCTCTGTAGTTATTTAGATCATTTTATCTCCTTTTATATATAGGAGATACACTGGCTAATTTTAAATTATTTGGGAAAATGCCCTTTTCTGTTGACAGATTGATTAGGAAGGTGAGTACAGTGCATAATTCAGAGGAGCAACATTTGATCAACTTTTTTTGATATTTGGTCCGTTCCGCATGAGTTGGTGTTTTCAGTTTATTTATTAACTGTACCAACTCCCTTTCAGTGATGGGAGACATAAAAAAAGTGGAGGCATTGAGTGGGATGTTACTTTCAAGAAATCGAGTATCTAATGAGAAATTTTCAGACAGAGGCTTTGTAAAGTGAGCATTGAATTTTTCAGCTAATATTTCCCCCGAATATTGTATACTGTTTTCTAATAAAATGAGTTCATGTTTATTGGTTTGTTTTTTTTGTAAATCGTTGATAATTTTCCATGTTGTTTTAGATTTGTTGTCAGAATTAATAATCAGTTCATCATGATATTTTATATTTATAGCCTTTAGTTCTTCCCTATATTCTTTATTAGCTTGCCTACAAATTTCACTATAGTTGGTGTCATTCTTTGCTAGCATATTGTACAGTGAAACTCTATTCTTTAGGTGTTCTAGCTCGGGGGACATCGTTTTTTTCGGATCAGATTTCTTCCTCCGTGGTCCGGTAGATACCTTTCTTGATGGAAAAGATATTTCAAAATAATATAATAGAAGCTCTGTGAAAGCCTCATATGCCAAGTTAGGACACTGTTGCGCAAATATCTCTATCCAGTCTTCGTGCTGCAGGTAATCACGGAATCTCCTTATATTGTCATCACAAAAATCCCGACGATAGAAAAATTTGTTGTCTCTACCATTGCTGGTTTTGTTGTGTGGATTAGTAGCAATTCTCAGGATTTGTGAGTAATGATCAGATAAATTAAGGTCTACTACTGCTACATTGTAGGGGTAATTTGTCTTAATTAAAAAATTATCAATACATGTCATGGAATTTGCCTTTACTCTTGTTGGTATTCTTAAACTAATTTCAATCTTATAAGAGGAAAGCAAGTCTTCCAATAGTGTAAGGTTGGCACTATCAACCATAAAATTGATATTGAAGTCTCCACCAATAACTAACGTTGTTGCTTTATTATCTATGATAACAGAATTCCTTAATATGTCAATTTATAATGATTAGCTTCATTCCACAAACTTCTAAAATACCCTCTTTACAAAAATTAGATAGGTTCAGCTCACAAATGTGTTCGACAAGAGTGTCATTTTTATATATAGAAACCCCACCATGTATCTTTGTACTCCTAGAATAGGAGACACACAGATCAAAGTTTTTCAACTTAAAAATTTCCAGTTGTTCGGCATTCTGCCAATGTTCCGTAATGAGAAGAAAGTCACAGGTCTTTTCTCCATTGAATATCTCATCTATAAGTACAGTTTTGTTACTGATACATTGGATGTTTTGATGCGTAAAACAGATAAACCTATTTTCAATATTAGTATTACTTCCAAAGTTCCCTATGCTAGAGTTAGAGACAAATGTCTCACTGAAATCAGTATCATGTTCTGTATCAATCGTACGATATATTTGGTTAATATTTATTCCTCTATTCTGGATATCAGAACTTCGTCTAAAAAAGAATTTGATGACTCGGTAGCAGAATAGAATATCTATTCAGTCAATTACAAGGTGGCGAAAAATTTTTCAAAATTGATTTGTCCGAAGCTTATCAACAAATAAATCTCACTGATGAAACCATTAAATTAGTTACCATTTCCACTCATAAAGGATTATTCTCTTATAAAAGGCTGCCGTATGGAATTCACTGCGCGCCATCTATCTTTCAGAATTTATTAGAACAAATACTTGTTATACCGGGAGTCGTCTCATTTATAGATGACATTCTGATAACTGGTAGTAACGATCAAGAACACATTGAAAGATTGCAGAAAGTTTTAACAAGACTCAAAAATGTAAGCTAAAAGTTAAGAAAGAAAAATGTGCATTCCTTCAGGAATCGATCAATTATATGGGTCATGTGATCGATAAAAATGGTTTACACCCAACTGAGGAACGAGTAGAAGCAATTGAATTATCCAAAATTCCTTCGAACGTCACAGAACTGAAATCATTCCTCGGTATGGTGAATTATTATTGTAAATTTATTCCCAACGCATCTACTTTTTTACATCCACTTTATCGATTGCTGAGGAAAAATGTTAATTGGCTCTGGACAACTGAGTGCCAGAAAAGCTTTGATGGTATCAAAACTCATTTAGTCTCTCCGTTGGTTCTGACTCATTTCGATTCCGAGAGACTAGTGAAACTCACGGTAGATGCATCAAGCATAGGTTTGGGTGCAATAATAAGTCATATTTATGATGTTGGGTCAGAACGACCTATTGCTTTTGCATCTCGTTTGTTGAATTCTAGTGAAGTTTCATATTCTCAAATTGAAAAAGAGGCAGCTGCTATAATATTTGGTGTTAAAAAGTTTTTTCAATATCTATACGGTCGAAAATTTCTACTGTTTACCGATCACAAACCACTTCTCACCATTCTTGGAGAAAAGAAAGGTTTGCCTGTTTTTGCAGCAAATCGACTACAGTGTTGGGCACATATTCTGTCTGCATTTAATTATGAAATTAAATATATCAGTTCTGATAAGAACTGTGCTGATTTTTTGTCTCGATCACCCGCACTCATGAATACAGATGAATATAGCAATTCATTCTATTTTTATGGAAATGAAGACAGCGATAAAATATCATATTTAAATTACTTAGAAAATTCTGAGTTTCCTATCAATTTTAGATTAATAAAAAAAGAAACCTCCAAACATGTGATTTTGGGAAAGGTAGCACATTATGTCCGTACAGGATGGCCAACAAAGTGTACTTCTGATGAATTAAAGCCATATTTCAATAGACGATCCCAAATAACAGAAGAACAGGGTTGTTTAATGTGGGGATATCGATTGATTGTACCAGTGAAATTTCATCAGAGTATTTACAAGAACTTCATTCTAGTCATATGGGCATAACAAAATGAAGTCTTTAGCCAGGTCTTATTTTTGGTGGCCAAATATCGACAATCAAATTGAAAACTTGGCAAATTCTTGCGATACGTGTGCAGTGTATGCCAGTAATCCACCCAAAGCCCCACTGATTTCTTGGGATTGGCCTAAAAGAGCATGGACTCGACTCCATGTAGATTTTTTTGGGCCATGTTTGAACAAGTATTTTTTAGTAGTTGAAGATGCAACTTCGAAGTGGATTGAATGTTTTGAGGTTAAGAACATAACAACTAATACCACAATTAAAATTCTTCGTAAATTGTTTGCACGATTCGGATTACCCAAAGAATTATGTTCTGATAACGCACCAACTTTTTGTTCAGGGAAATTTAAATCTTTTTTAGATCAGTTTGGAATTAAACATTCAACTGGCGCACCTTATCACCCAGAGACGAATGGTTTAGCAGAGTCTGGTGTGAAAATAATGAAAAAGGCTATTTTAAAAGCATATAATGATGGTGTTAGAGACATAGATCTCATTTTGGATACTTTTCTATTGCATTACCGTAACTCGGAACACACAACCACAGGAAGGACACCAGCACAGCTACTTTTTGGACGTAATTTACAAACCAAATTTGATTTAATATTGCCATCAACTGAAGATGTAGTAAGAGAAAAACAAATTCGTTGAAAAAATCTTCATTGAATAGAAGAAATACCATTTTTCCTCTGGGTGAGAAGGTGTGGGTCAAAGATTACCGTAAAAATGCACAAAGTTGGTGTAAGGGAAAGATTTATCAAGTACTTGGTGGAAGGACCTATATTGTAGAAGTTGATGGCGGTATTACATGGAAAAGACATACTGATCAATTGAAAAAAGATGGAAGTGCTTCCAGGCAGAATGTTGCACAAAATGTATCTGTAATACCGCGATCTTCATTGATAGACGCTCCCTCTTTATCCACTTCGGTGTCCAATAGTGACAATGACAGTGAAATGAATCGAGATATGACTGCTCGTGTTTTGAGAAGACGAAGTCAATTAAGAAAACCAGATAGTAAAAAATGACTGATATTAAAGGGGAAGGTGTTATATATGTTGTTTTCCTCTCTGTATATCATATGTGATAGAGATCTAGTGAGAAAGAGTTACTCATTGACACATTGTATTTTGACGTTATGAATATAAAAATACTCCACAAAATTATTAATTATTTTCCTAAATAGAACACAAATCAGTTGGGGATCTTTTCAAGTTCAGTCTTTGACATAGCTCCTCAGTTATGAAGGAACTCTGTGAACCATTGTCAAGAAGTACTCGTGCCAACTGTAATTGTCCCTTGTGATCTTTAATTCTAACCACAGCCGTGGAAAGCAATACTTGATTATCAACAAAATTATTGAACACATGAGAAGTCACCGTTGGATTTTCAATTATAGCTTGGCACTGATTCCCAGAATATTCTCCTTCTGTTGGATTGTTATTTTCATTATTTTCAATGTGAACCAAACTATTGTGTTTGCGATAACATTGTTTACAACGAGAATATGTACAGTTAGGTGCAAAATGCCCTGGTCTGAGACAATTGATACATAGCTTTTTATTTTTTATTTCTGTAATTCTGGAGGGAATAGAAAGTTTCAATAATTCGCCACAATAATAGATTATGTGTTCCCCTTTACAGAAATAGCATTTTGGTTTATTGACACTAACATGGGTGTGAGATTTCGATAGAGATTTTTTCGCATTTCCCATTTTAATTGAATCCTTTCGATTATATTCTAATTTTTCAAGAAGTTCGCATCTATTTTTCAGAAATAAATTCATGTCTTTCATAGATGGAAAGGTACCTTGAAAATCAAATGATTTCCCATTCTCTACGAGTAGTTAGATCGAATTTGGAAGCAATTATATAGATAATTATAGTATCCCATGTGTCAACCGGTACCTGTAAATTTTTTAAAGATCGCAGATTTTTTGTCCCATTGTCATATAATTTTCGTAGATCGGAATGGCATTCCGTTTGTATGGCAGGAAAATTAAAAATAGCTTTAATATGGTTGAAGATAATCAAAGACTTGTTTTCGAAACAATCAGTGGGAATTTCCCAAGCAATCTGATAGTTCGATGAAGTTACTTCTAAAGATTGTATGACTTCGCTGGCCTCATTTTGTAAAGATGATTTCAAATAATAGAATTTCTCTATATCATTCATAGATTTGTTGTTGTGCACTAAAGCAGTAAACGCATCTCGAAACTCAAGCCATTTACCATATGATCCACTAAAAGATGGCAAACGTATAGGAGGATATTTTACTTTATGTAAATCAGACCGGTCACTATTATTAGTATTACTATTATTCGAATCACTGCTCAAACGAATTTTATTTTGAACAATACTCTGTTGATCCTCATTGGCATTAACTACATTCGTTTGAGTATTTGAAAAAGTTATGCTAGTATTGCTTATTTTGTTATCATGAAATGAAGTGATAATTGATCTAGCTTTACTTATAGATGCATAATAATATATTTCAAACTCCTCACGTAGATCTTCTTCCTTTTGATCATCTTCTTCGCCTAGATTGATCTCTATTTGTGATTGCAATTCATCAAATAACTTGAAAATAGGCTCAATTGTTTCTAATCTTTTCTGTAATTGATAAATGGTCTCTTCATTTAATTGTTTATTATCGATTAATGCTAGAAATGTTTTGAATCGTATCAGAGAACCTCTAAATTGACCTCTTTTTATTCTCATTTCGGAAATTTCCATTTTGAGAATGTAAACTGATGATCTGACTGATAATGGAAAATTCAACTATAATTCCTGGACTATAGTAAATATCCAAGAGCTACAACTATCAATAGAAATGTCAGATGAAATCGAAGATTGTCAGTTATATAATGGAAAATTTAACTATATTTCCTGGACTACAATAGCAATATCCCAGAAATACAACTGTCAATAGACCTTTTCATTTAACAGCGATAGCATTTGTTCTTTTTTTTGCGGAACCAACGACATGGAAGTAGGTATTTCAAATTTTTTAGGGTACATATTCAAAACTAAACTCGTGTGCAGAAGACGTTTGAATAAATTCAAATAAAATTTTCGTCTACGGCAGAAATCGTCTTTAAATCAAGGAGTTTCATCGTCTCGCCGTACGTACCGCCCCTTTGTTAGATTGAGGTTAGGTTATTAAACATAAAGACAAATCCTAAATTCAAACCAAATAAGCATACATCTGTATGGATTGATATCGAAGCACATGTATTTTTCAGAATTAACCTGTTGATATCAGGTTATTCTCCAGATCTAGCTGTTAATTTCATGATGATATGATTGCAACACAAAACGAAGCAAAAAAAGAAGCCTGAACCTCCTCAAAGAATTGGAGTTCAACCTATTTTTGTTGATTCATACAATTATAACTACAACAAAGAAAAGTAATTGTGTTTCTAGTCGGTTATTCACAATGAAATAGTGCTTAGTAAGTTATCCAGGGCATCTTGGTGGTAGCTAGTAGCTAGTACTAATCTAAAGCAGTGGTCTTGAACCCCCCAAAATCTTCCCACAGATTCGAAAAATCTGATGAATTTGTTCTTCCACTGCCGTTAGAAAGTATCAGCTATGGGTTTCGAAGTGGAGGCAGGAGCTCGAAGAAAATAAATAGTTCGAAAGTGCCCAGTTGTGTGGCTCCTACAACAAAGTTTTTTCACAATGATCGCTTGTTCTTTTTTTCAAGGGATGAGAGAGGTCCCGCCACCACCCTCGTGGTCAGCGATCACAGTCCTCTCACAGACAGAAGTCTGTTTGCCGAAGATGAGTGTTGGACGAGTGAAGTGAATGAGGATCATTACGATCTGATGAACGAGCAGGGGTGCCTTGACACTTAACTCCCTGGAGGCTTAACAGAAAGGACATTTAAGGAAATTTTCAGGATTAGTGTTTCTTACAGTGTTCAAATGTTTGTTTCTGACTATATGACCTCTATCCAAATATCCAGCATTTCATTTTGGCTAACCTCGCCATAAGTCCGGCTATTTCTAAAAGCTAATTTTTTACTTTGAGCTCTAAAAAATTGGTTACGAGTTATTGCCGGAAAGGTGGAGGACGGCTTAGCTCTTCTGAATATATATCCCGACTTTCTGAAAGGAATATACTTCTTTTTAGTTTGTGATTGAGGTTTCTGTTAACTCTCTATTTTATAAAAAATATGTCCATAATGTATAACTTGTTTTATAGGTAAAGTTGTCATTGGAACTGTACTTGAGCCAAGTTGACCCCCAACATCTTGGGATGCGACCGCGCCTGCCTGACAATTCATAAAACTTGAAAAACACTGATTTTGATTTTCTGGTAATACCTTGATTTAAAATCTATCCTTTTTTCAATTTTTATTTTGGCCATTCCCAAACTAAGTTTTTTTTTTCAATAATCTTTCCGGTGTTTTATGCATCATCATCATCATCAAGTTATTAGTCACAAGAAGTTTAGATTATTTTTCAATGAGAATATGTCAAAAGACAAAAGTTGGACAAATTTTCTTATGTCTTGAATCTCACATGTTTTGGGGCATGAGTAGCTCTTCAGGTTGACTGTCATTCGATATCTGAAGCAACATCGATCGTGATTGGTACTTTGAGGAGTAACTGCTTGCATCAAAAGCTCGAACAATGTGGTGAATATATTGTAAATGCCAAATCGTCTTTCGGAGGGGATGTTAAGCCATTGGACTAGAATCAATGGATATTGAGCTCGTTAAAGAATCCTACTCTAGTTGGAATCCCAGTCGGTTCAGAAAAATTTTCGTTTTTAGGATGTGCTGACCGGAGTGAGTGATAAGCTTTCTTTGCAGAAATTGGCTGACAAATATAAGTAGCAGAAAAGAAGAAAATCTGTAAAATTATAATTTAACTTCCGGGAACTTACAACTCCTGCATATTTATGCAGGAGTAGTGTATTTACACCATTTTTATGGGAACGTCTAGTTAATTAAATGAAAACAACTGAGCTCGTAGTAGATTTATTGGATATGTTGGATCTCACACAGATCTTTCAGAAGACAATAACTTACCCTTCGCTTAGTTCATTAGAAGAGAAAATAAAATAGATTAACATAATTTCTAAATGAATCTAGAAATACTGTTTTTGAATACTATTTCAATTTTATTTAAAATTATGCATTATCAGTTTTTTCCAATTAATAAATGGTTGTTAATATATTGTTTCATTGATTCAGCCAAATCCTTTTTTAAAACTCTCAATCATAAAAAAAAATAAGGAAATAACTATACAAAATAATTAAAACATCCAATTTATATCAATATTTTGATTTTTTTAATGAATATAATTTATGTAAGTTGGACAAGTCTTTTCATTACATATTTTTATTTATTTATTAGAAACGGGTAATCCTTTTTTACAATTACAATTAAAGTATTATTCATCATACCTTAAACTAACATACTATAACATAAAACTATGATTTCACATAGACAGAATATATATATATATATATATATATATATATATATATACTTTCATATCAATTATCACAGGTTTTTGGAAGGTAAACAATTCAGATGGAATATTATCACATTATTTATCACAGTGCCTTACAGTATTTCAATTTACTTTTTAAAGATGACAGTGAAGGAGAAAATACCAAGATCTACTTTGTTGCCATTAGTTAACATATGTGATAGTGGCGAGTGCATGCCATAATTATATCTGTGATTACTTGGTTTGAATAAATAAGTATTTCTGAGAGGTACATGGAGATCAATAAGACCAAGCAAGTCGGGACAGTCAATCTCAGCATTTAAGAGTGTGTAACAAACAGATATCCTGTCTAAAATACCATCAAATTCAGCTCTGGTATGAGACTATCAAGAAAGTGATACCCTAATCTTGTAAGATGTAATATGAATGTGTTATGCTAATTATTTTTGGAAATTATTGAAAACATGGTGTGGTTGCTATCAGGCATGCAAAACTGATCACCCTGAAAAGTTCTTTCGATGAAAAAAAATCCCATATGTTGCATAGCTACTGAGGGGCAAATATAAATGAATATTATGTATTTGACACATTGAAATTAAAGAATGTCAGCTATTGCCAATGGTTCAGATATCAAACAGGATTCGAACCATAAAATGAAAAAAATGCATAATCAGATACCAATACCTTGAATAACTTGTATAAACTAAAGGACTTACTCAATTAAAATATATATATATATATATATATATATATATATATATATATATATATATATATATATATATATATTAATACGAAGTGCAAATTGCGTCTGTGAAAAATACATGAACAGAAATATTGTGGCATATCAGACAAGTTATTAAATTAATGAAAAAAAAACATCCTCAAGCGGGATTCGAACCCACGACCTCTGGATCTCTAGTCAGAAACTCTAACCAACTATTAGGACAAAGGTGCCACTGCATATTTGTGAATCGCTTTTTCAATAATTTAATTTAATATATTTGTATATATATATACCTATAAATAGTCTCTAAATTTGTTCTTGATTCATTCTAAAAATTGGGCAAAACTTACAACTCAATTTAAAAATATAATTCACACACATTCTAGTCATGTTTAGTGTTATATATTATACTTTATGCCTATTATGAACATTTCTACTGTTTCTTGGGATTAATCAAACCCTTATTATTCAATTATCAATTTTTGCACCAAGAGAATGTTGCAGCATTCTATATAGTTACGTTACGTCCTATCCTATATCTTTGAAGTTACAATACAAAACATCAGAAAATATACATCATATCACAGAAGTTCTTTCGAATCATTCAACAAAAAATACTAACAAATCATACTTAACAATACTAAATAAAAAATGCAAATGCAAATTTTGACAAAAAATAATTCAACAATGGAATCATTCAACCCATTATGATACAAAGAGGTTTGTTAGAAATGCAAATTCCTAGAAAACACGTTGATGAAATCTTCTGGTCAATGTTACTTTGTAGTTGTCAATTTATTTATCTACCATACATAAATCAATTATTGTTAAACCCACAGGTTGAAGAACTGTCAATGGTCATTTGATGTATTCAATTTCATGCTAATAAAGATATTTTATCATAAATATCAGTTATAATTGAAGACAAATGAATAACTTATTGACATAAACTTCCAATGATCATTGTTTCTGTTCTCCTATGCTCATGGCGGAGGAAAAACAATACAGCAAAAATAAAGTAATGTAACTGAAAAACACAGCCTGATTTTTTGTGCACAGACACTAGGTTTGTTTTGGTTCGCAGTAGGGATGGTCCTAGAACCGTTCGAAGTAGTTACACAGTCGTTTATTGAAAATGAACCAGGGTAAAATATTTCACGCTACGTTTGTCCTACTCTTTAGAACCGATTAGGGAATCGTCCTGACTTCGAACCAATACAAACCTTGTATATTTCTCCTGTTGCCTCCTATGATATTGATACACAAATTTTGGGTCTCTGTTGTATTACTTGACTTTCTTCAGATTCACCTTCGATGGATACTTTTACACTTGGATCTATGTTCTGTGTTTCATGGGAAACATCTCATTGAATAACAGGATACATCATGAAATAAAGGCCAGGTTGAGTTTTTCTTAGGAAATGTCTTCACTCAAAAGGTTTCAGAACTCTGTATGTAGTATAAATTTTGGAATGCTTGCTGTGGAAAAAAAGGAATGAGACCTGAAGAAATAATCATATAAAAAAAAAATTGTTATCTTTCTCTTTTTTATTTTTAAGTTATATAATCGTGAAACTTGGCTAGTTGTATATAAAATTCATTGACAACAAGATATGCTTAAGAGATTCCCCAAGTTAATTTGAAAACAAGGTCAATGACCACAAAATCTGCACTTTTTTAATTACTGCAATGAAAAGTTTGTCATTGGTATTCAGGCTATGCTAATAATTCCAATCAACCTAAATAAATCTTCATATATATCACTTTTTTAATTTTTGACTTCCTGATAAAAAATATCCAGGACCAAACGTTTAGTAACAATCAGTTTGTGTGTTGATTACTACATAGTGAGCTAACTAGAGCAACTCTACACAATAATCCAAGTCAAGATTTTTACCTTCACACCTACATGAGATAAATTGGGAGACAAATTGTTGGACATGGAGAGTTGGGCCCTCATGTCAAAACTTCAATATCAATAAGTTTGACTATGTTTCTTTTTCATCAGAAAGCATCACAAAGAATAGATCTACATATTATTTGAAGGAATAATCAAAATTAATCCAATATGATAATGGGTCATATTTAAAAAAAATTCTAACCCCTGTAGATTGAAGTGACAAGGATATGCCTATTATACTCTAGATGAATTCTATCGAGACTCATCCACCTGATCTCCGAAATACTGCCTCACCTTTAAGCAAACTATGATTTAGAACTTTTTTTATTATCAGATGTGATTGTTATTCATTGGTACTGTTCATTATTGTAACTTTGAAACTATGCTTTGTCAATGAGAAATTTATTTCTTCGGACAATAAAGTACATTTCTCTCTCTCTCTCTCTCTCTCTCTCTCTCTATACCAATGTGGTCTTTTTAATGAATAAATTTGTTTTGAAAACAATATCTCAAACAACAGATTAAAAACACAAAAAGATAGACTACATGCCAATAAAAAAAAATATTCCGAAAATACCAGCCCAGTCTCCAAAAAAGACTATTCCGAGAAATGATTGAAATCAAGAAAGATAAATTCAACATTAACAAAAGACCAGATATTGACAAACTTCACTAGTCATTTTGAACTAACTCTAACTAATTTATTTGATATCCCTCGAAATTATTGATATACTTTTTTATCTGAGTGTATGTCACAAATCTTTTAATCCTTTTCCACGATTATCGTAAAATACAATAACCAAAATGTTGGGTTGAATTAAAATATCTCCGCTCTTATTCTGACCCTCCTTTCAAGACTACTTGAACTTGATATTTGAAAAGTGTCTTATGAACTGTATTCCAAACATTTTCTATGATATTGTTCAAGGAAAATATACCATATAGAAAATATGAGTGAATTTTGTTGAAATTGTGTGTATATGCTCCATATATAAAAGATTAATTTTTCCAATAGTCTGAAATTCCAAGTTATCAATAGACTGCATACGTGTTACGTTGTTCTGTCATCATGGAAATAAAATATGATCATAAGCGACAGAAACAGAATCATAACCGATAATATTTTCTGGCATTTACGATCATCTGTCAGTAGCATATTGTCGTAAATGTCCGAACATCCCGTAGAGTACATTATTTAATTTCATTTTTGTGTCAAAGTTTCAATGTAAAAAACACTAAATACCGATTCATAAAAAAAGCTTCTGATGGTTTGATCGGAGAGTTAGTTTTCAGTCGTGATTCATTCACTTGATAATTGTTCTTGTTCCTATTTAAATAAATGTTGTGTTTCTATTTTTCTACAAAAGCTAGCCGTGAACAACCCCAATTCACAACAATATTGGCGTTTACAATAAAACATAGCAATTATTGGTATTTTGTTGGAACCAAACTTGCACTTACAATAATGATTTTAAGCACTTATGCCCAAATGAGCATAAATAATATGTTGGATCACGTGTAGATTATCATAAGTAACAATTTGGTTGAAAAATCCAATTTTCAACAAATTTGTTGCTTACAGTTTTTCATTAATATAAATAAAATACTATCTACTGAACCAAATGAAAAGAAACTCACATTTTTGGAGGTATTCTAACTGGAGGCTTTCGATGAACGATGGGCACCAAACTTCAAATATCTTTTACCACCAGGTTTCCTAATAATGTCTTCTTCGGTGAAATGATTTGAGCAAACAAATTTATCAATGGTATCTACACCCTCCACTCCAGAAAAGATGACCACTGAGTTCTCCCAGGTTCTGCAGGAAATCTATTACATTGATATCAGGTTAATAAATTGCATAGATATTCACTTTTCGAAATGGAATGAAGTGGTTTCAAAATTTCACAATAAATATACCGAATCCAATTTTTCCCACTTTGAAATGATTGTGTATATTATTATTATTATTAAAATTAATATTCGTCAACATGTCGTTGATTATAATCTTGCACAATTGATGGGATGAACTCGATTTGAAACATATAGGTAACCATCATAAAAAAGGCCAAGAAAATAGTTAATGCTATTTACAGAATTATTTTTAAACAAATTAAGAGAGAGTAGATTATTTTATGGACTCCAGCTATCGTTTCCCAATCACTCTGAAAATCAGAAGACTCAAACACTTCTAGATTACTACTTGCATCATAACCTTAAAAAGGCGAGAAAGAATGAATGGCAATTGGATTTGAATGAACTTTAGAGAGTTTAACTTGATTAATGGACACTTAGTTTATCGAAATTGTAATGAAATCAACAGCAAAACTTACCGGTGGAAAAATCTCGGGTGGTTCTCGATGAATTTCTCTTCACAGGCTATGCACTTTCAAACCATACCATGATTATTATAAACACAAAAACCATTTTTGAACTGAACTGGGAGGTTAATCAATAGAACGGGAAGTAAAAAAAGTAATTTAAAGTTCAAATCAACACTTGAAAAATTCCTAAAATCATTACCGACCCAAACGAACGACACTGAATGTTCCAAAAATTTTATGACAAGTGACATTTATTCTCATCATTTGAATCGTCGAAAAATGTTCGAATCCCCTCCAGAAAAAAAAAAGTGAACGTTGGTTCCGCATGCGCACAGCTAAAATGCTTGAATGAAAAGGTCTATAGAACTGTCTAATAAAATAGAGGATTGTCAGCAATCTTGCAATCCACTCAAAACCTAATAGTACCACTCATCAGAATACATAAATAGTTCAATAGCAAAAGAATCTTCGAATAAAGAAATTGAACGGACTCACAGAATCTCTTGACTTCGGTGTTCCTCTCCTATTCACTTCTCAAAGCTGGAGACTTCTCAACTTCAATAGATATTCGTGCGATGGAGGACCATGTTAAATATTGTAGAATGTGGACTATAAATACTTCTTTTTTGGAATCAAATTGTAATTGAAAACTTGAAGGAATTGATTTTCTATTCAAACATTTATTTCCTTGATTCCTACTTAATTGTTATTTATATTGTTTCTATGACAACTTATATCATTCTTTCCCAAGAAAGAAACGAATTGAACAAAAGTACCTAACACAGGGATAATATAAAATGTGCTGAAATTAAGTCGTAAACACAAAGTACAGTACCTAGTTGAAAGTTTCATCCACAATGTAGATATTTTTTCAAATGAAATATCAAGTTATGTAGATTCGTGGTGTTTCTGAACTAACAAGCTACTCCACTATGAAATATCATTTCTATTTTCATTACAAATTAATCTTTTCGAATAATGGTGGACATCTAAGGTTGGGTGTCGTCGAACAAAAATGCATTTTTCTCAAAAATCGTTGCTTCGATCTATTTTCCACACGAGTACTTTTATTCAGGAAATTGTCCAGGTAACCTTGTTTTGTTAAAACATATTGACAAATCCCAGTCATTTCAAAGTTTTGGGGTGTGGACCATCGGGGGTAGTTCGTTCCTGACTTTGTAGCAGAACAACTGACTCCTGCATGGAAGCTCATCGAAGGAATTCATTTGTTAAGTCAATCACCAAAATTAAGATGATTTTGAATATTCACTTTGAAAGTTACCATAGAAAATCCTTCTTCATTTTTTAAATTTGAGGGCCCGTAACTTGGTAACGAAGGCTTTTAGGAACAAAAGTTATATGAAGTTCTGGTGATATTTTGACCCCATCTATATATTCCCGTGAGAAAAAGAGGAAGTCCAGGGACACCCTGTATACAGGGTGAGTCAACAGGATTCCCGTGGTTCATTGCTCCTCAATGTATTACTATTTCGATTTCTTATATTTTTTTTGTCAAAGGCACCATCTAAGACCACCTTCCAAAATTATTCTCAATCATACAGGGTGCATCATTGATGCGTGGCTAAACAAAATGTTCTTTTTCAAATGAAACACCCGGTATATTTTCATATATTCCGATCGGCTGTTCCATTGGCTGCTCAACGATTTTTTCAATTTTGAATTCCGTTGCGGCCTTGCCGAGTTATTCAAAAGAAATCTATTTTGTAGACTTCTTTTCGAAAAGTTACCTATTTCACATTTTGAAATATTTAGTAAAGATAATTGGGGAATCGATGGTCGATATGATGATTCTAGTTGAGAATACCAAGAATTTGGAATAAATTGCACAGGATGTTCGATACAACAACACAAACTTAGCCATTTTCAAATATCGGTATTTTGATTTTTTCAAATGGAACGCCCTGTATATTTCCATTTTGATCAACTCCTTTTCAATAACTCTACACTTTTCATTCTTCATGCCTTGTACCTAAAACAACTCGTTTCCGAAATATACTACATCCAGAAGATGGATATTTCTCCACAGAAAATATTGACAATGTTCGCCTTCTGTATCATATTTGGAATTGAACTTTGCATAAAAATCATATTTATTCGAATCTAACAGAAAAAAACAATAATTAATGCAGCAAATGTTCAATGTGCCTGCCAATACACACTCGCAATCTGTTTCGGAAATTAGTATCCACATGTACCAGCTTTTCCTCTGAAATTTCCCTGAAAGCAGTACGAATTCTTGCTTTCATCTTTTCAGGAGTTGTAGGCAGAGTTCGATAGAAAACCCATTCAATGTATCCCCATAGAAAAAAATTAATTTTTGTAAGGTCCGGTGACCTTGGAGGCCACTGAACTGGCCCTCCTCTACCTATCCATTTTTCACGGAATTCATTATCAATGTATCCCCGCACATCAGTGTGGTAATGTGTAGGAGCGCCATCTTATTGTAGCCACATTCTCTGCCTCATTGCCAATGGAATATCATCTAATAAATGTGATAACTGACTTCGCAGAAATCTTAGATATTTTCTTCCATTGAGATGACCGTTGAAAAAAAAGGGCCCAATTACACGTCGTCCAATGATACCCCAAACATTCAGTGACCAACGTCTTTGGTGATTGACATATCTAACAAAATGAGGTTGCATAATAGTGCATATTATGCCGATTCACATGGCCATTGTTGTGAAACGTGGCTTCGTCCGAAAATAGAACATACTCAAAAAAATCAGGTTCTTGGTTGATTTTATCTACACTCCATTGGCAAAACCGCATTCGCTTTGGAAAATCTTTTTCAGTCAGCTCCTGCATTAACTGCATATGATATGGATGGTAATTGCATTTTCTCACCATCCGAGAAACACCACTTTGAGATATTCCCAACTCCCTACTGAAAATACGTGTACTCACATGGGTAATATGCAATGCCATATCAAGAGTATTTTCATCATTCGTTACAGGACAAGCACGATCAAACTTTTTGTGAAATACTTTTCCGGTTTCCTCAAATTTTGTTTTGAGGTCACGAAATGCTCGCTGGTCTGGATGTCTTTTGTTCGTATAATCTAGATGCCAGTAAGCAATTGCCATCACTTTCCCTCAAAGCATACACCATTTTAACCATGTCCTCTAAATGATAATTCATAATGACACAATATTTTTAACACAACTGGATTGTAGTTTGACAGTTACCTCTATTTACAAATTCCGATAATAATTTTTTCAGCGGTAGTCATGGATAAGAAAAAATAGTTATATTTGAAAACTTCTTTTGCTATGCTAGTTATTCATGAGCTGCCAAGAATGCTTTTGAAGATGGAAAAAAATAATTGAAACATCATTCAGTATCAGTATTTTCTATGAACAAACATGTAGATAAAAAAAATCTATAGAATTGTTGATTTGATATTGACCAATTCCTTTAAACCAGAATATCTCGTAAACGAGTTGTTTTGGGTACATGACATGGAGGAGGAAAAGTGTAGAGTTATTAAAAAGGAGGTGATTCAAATGAAAATATACAGGGTGTTCCATTTGAAAAAAATCAAAATACCGAGGTTTGAAAATGGCTAAGTTTGTGTTGTTGTATCGAACATCCTGTGCAATTTATTCAAAATTCTTGATATTCTCAATGAACATCATCATATCGACCAACGATTTCCCAATTATCTTTACTGAATATTTCGAAATGTGACATAGGTAATTTTCCGAAAAGAAGTCTACAAAATAGATTTCTTTTGAATAACTCGGCAACGCCACGACAGGATTCAAAATTGAAAATATCGTTGAGCAGTCAATGGAACAGCCGATCGGAATATATGAAAATATACCGGGTGTTTCATTTGAAAAAGAACAACTTTGGTTAGCCACGCATCAATGATGCACCCTGTATGAATGAGAATAATTTTGGAAGGTGGTCTTAGACGGTCCCTTTGACAAAAAAAATATAAGAAATCGAAATAGTGATACATTAAGGAGCAGTGAACCACGGGAATCCTGTTTACTCACCCTGTATACAGGGTGTTCCAAATTAGGTCGGCACCATTGCCAACTCCGTTATTATTGATGCTACGATTTCGGTTGAATGGGCAAACTGGTAGCATTTTTAGTGGCCTTCTCGATGCCGAAAACAAAAAAAAATTGACATTCGCGTTGTCATAATATTTCATAAAATGATATTTTTTTCAATGGAACACCCTATATTTTTTCATCCATTTCGATTCGTAATAACATTCTCAACAACAAAGCTCATATCACTTTTCTTCCTAAAGTGGAAAATGAGCGACTTATGTGGAAATATTTATTTCTTTCACTAGTACAAAAAATTTCTTTGTTTTCACGAGTTCACATCCCAGCGCAATTTTTTCTTTTTACTGTCTTATTTTGCTATTAGTAACAAAATATTGTCATTCGTATAAGTACAAAAAATGGGTGTTTGGACAATCATGATGAGGGCCGAGAGCCCGAAACACGTGTCTACGGTTAACACTTCTCTCTGAGGGCTATGTCCATTTTGTTTTCAACAGTCCCCTCGATATTACTCTCTTATATATATATATATATATATATATATATATATATATATATACACAATATCCTATTTTTATATATATATATATATATATATATATATGGGGATATTGTATATATATATATATATATATATATATATATATATATATATTTCTCTTTTTTGTGGTTCTTGGGTTTGGGATTCAAATAAATATATCAGCTTTTTTTTACAAATACGTTTCGCCTCTGGCCAGATGCTTCATCAGTTTTTTTTTATTAATTTCCAATCAAATACATATATTCTGCTAGTTATTCAACACCATTGATTAATACAAAATATTTCAATATAAAAATTCAAAGTATACAAGATGGAGGTTATTATTAGGTGGGGATACAATGTTATTGTGATATACCATTTCATTTTGAAAGTATGTACCTTGGCAACAAAACTTCTAGGATGTCCAACATGTTTTTCATTAGAAAAATCGAATTTAAACGGTTTTCTTCACATAAAGGATTCAATATAAAATTGAACCAGAGAAAGGTAGATCTCAGGTGAAAAACAACTACTTTCCTGGCAAATACCACGCAGAACGTTGAATGATATTCACCTGAAAATCCATGCATACTCCATATAATATCAATGGACATTCAATACCACGCAGAACGTGAATGCAAATGTTTCTTTCTGATAAGCCTCGGATTATGTTTAATTTATGTCGTGTTCACCTAACAATCCGCATACCGGTTTCAGGTTTCTTGGCCCTCATCAGTACTGGAGAAGTCAACCACAAAGGTCCAAAGAACTCTGGCTGAAGTTTTAGACACAACGTAAACAAAACCATCATCGATCTTGTAACACCTATAGGTACGCCGGAAAAGATAAACTTTAACTGGCGGTACCTAGTGACAGAAAAAAAACACTCCCAAAATCTCCCACCTCGATAGGTTTCTGAATAAAAGAATCCTTCTCAGTAGGAGTGGCAAGCCCGTCTAGCATATAGTGAGAGAAAAGTGCCATGGAAGTGGAATGAATAGAAAAAT
>JAFIRS010002495.1:0-209173 GCA_018342105.1 Gonioctena quinquepunctata | reverse complement strand
TAATAGAATTCAACGACGCCACTGGATTTGTGATGCTCTCAAATGGATGTGACCATAATTTCACGATAACATTATTTTTTTTAACAGAAATATGGCTTGAGTAAAATTCATATCACTTTATCAGAATATTTTGAATAGTCTTCATATAAATCACAATCTTGTTGAAAATATCGTTTAGAATGCTCTTTCAGGTCGTTAGCAGTCGAGTTTGTAGACAGCAGTTATTCAAAATGGCGTGAAATTATGTTTCTTCCGAACGTGTGTTCTGCAGTGTTCTGATGGACATAACTATCTCCTATACTATGGAGTTACATTTGGAAGAAACATAATTTGACGCCATTTTGAATGACTGCTGTTCACAAACTCGACTGCTATGCCATATTTATGTTAAAAATTATAATTTTATCGTGAAATTTTGGTCACATCTATTTGAGAGCATCACAAATCCAGTGGCGTCATCGAATTTTATTTAAAAAGATCGCTAGTATGTTTTTTGGATTTTTGACCTGAAAAAAAATCGAAGTAGGCCGTGAAATTTTTATTTTTATTTCGAATTCATGGCATTCAACTAGAACTATCGATGCTCTATCTACTGGGAAAAAAAACTTCCGAATCGGAAAATAAATAACAGTTTTAGAGAGGTGGTCCGCTTTTAAATGGGTCACTCTGTACTATATATATATGATTATGATGATACTTATATTATTATTATTGTTATTGCCCGCGTCGGCCACAATTTACATGATGATTATTATTGATGATATTCTGTTTTTTTATTTGTTATTATTTTATTTTTTTAATAACTAGTCATCATAATAAATAATTTGCTATTTGTTATGCTAAGTTTGATAAATTGATATTTTTTTGAAAATTTTGAAAAGAAATACCTATCATAACAGTAATAAAATATCCGGCAATGTTGCTTACTTTTTTTCAAATACTGTTTTACCTGTTTTTTTTTACCTCAGACCAGCTCAGTCGGTACGCCTATGGAAACATATTATTACTCCCTCTCGAAGCAGGATTCAGTGGTGCCATCTAGTTGTTTTGCTTGAAGTCAATATACTATTTTGTGGAAATATAGGTAGTAATATGATCACAAGATGGATAACGAGTCCAGAATATAATCAATTGATCTTTCTTTCATTTGAAACGAATCCTTAAATATAACTAGCCTGCGAAGTTTATGAGCATGAATAGGAAATAACGTTCAAATCAGTGGATAAAAGTCATCTAAAACACCCGAAAGAAGTGTCCGACACGAATACGCTCACTTTGTTCAGTTTTGGTTTAAAAAATACCTGTTATTCGTCTCTCTTGAGTATTCTCATGAATCCTGGGGTATTCTGTGACTATTGGAAGTTGCACTTTCACGGATTCAGGGTCCCCTTGTAGTGAGCATCGTCACGGATAGGAATTTTGCTGTATCCTGAAGGTGAGTGGTTTTTCTTGGTTGTATTTACGCCTGTTGGTTTCTTGATTTGGGCATTGATTGTCGAACAGCTGTTACACTTCTGTTGTAGTATTTAATGAGCAAAATTTGTGACGGCTCTCTTTCCAAAATTCGTTTTTCTCCTTTTTCCCAATTCTCGTAATTTGTTTTCCCGTCAACCATTACTTTTTGTTTTATTCGACAAATTTTAAGTTTTTACTCACTTTCTATGACACTTTTCCTTATTCTTAAGTATGCTATGGATTCTATATACAATTTACATTTCTATACCTTACATAATATTTACAGAGTCAGTTAAAATTAAAATCTGACAATTTTTTGTAATCAAAATTTCATATTATATCATTTTTCATCGAAATGTTTCGACATGTCGCTGTCATGTTTCCTTGTGATTTGATTTTAGCATACAGGATGTTCCAATTCGAATATTATTTTTATATACTTGAGATCTGAAGTTTTATTCATGAATTTTGATTTCTATATTTTTTTATAGGTTGTGCAAATTAAATGAATTGTTGGCAACATACTCATGACAATAGAGAAGCTCCACTGCTGAACTCTTGAGACATCTGCGTCGATTAGAAAAGGGTACAAGGTTTCAGAGAAGCAAAATGTACAGAAAAGTTGCAAAACAAAAATAGCTGGTATATATGTGATATATAAGTATCATTATATCACTTTTTATTTTTTTATCATTGAACAAATATTTCTTATAATAACAATATATATGTATATATATATATATATATATATATATATTATATATATATATATATTTATATATATATATATATATATATATATATATATATATATATATATATATATATATATATATAAACATTTATGACTATTCATACAAAGTTATAAATAACAAATATAAACAATATCAAAAAATTAATCTAAAAAAGCTGGTGTCCCATAATTTTTGCGTTATACAGATCATTCGATGAAAAAGAATTCATCATACATTTGCGCAACTACCTCGACTTCCACGACACCAATTACGGAGAAATTGAACATTGATCAGACTACAATTGGATACACAAACCTTCTTAATGAGTTCGGCTACATCTCAACTATAAATAATCCAACAAAAGGCCCGCTTAGATCATATAACCGTGAAAGCAAGGAATTACATAACAAAGAATATACTACCAATTGTATTACAAACATCAGACCACTTAACTACTATCCCACAAGTGATACTCGAAACGAAAAAATCGATAAAGAAAATTATATAAAATAAAAAAGAAACAAAAATCGCTACGTGGATCACTAATGCGTTATTCATATCCATAAATACAAGGAAACAAACTACATAAAAATGTTACAAAAATCATCATAACTTAAAATTGAAACTGTAATACAATGGAAATAAAACTTGAAACAAAAATACTACACTAGACAGATAGAAAACAATGATAACGATTTCTAAAAAATATTAGGGGACATGGTGAAAAAACTCAGCAGAGGTAATAAATCTCATCAAAACATTGACGTTGTTACAAATGATACAAGTCAACTCATCACCTACAGAAAAGTTATCACCAATGAATTCAATGTAGTGTTTGCAACTACTGGAGAATCACTGACAAATAAAATAAGTAAAATAACAACCAATACGACTCAGATAAAAAAAATTGGACACTATACTTTTTTTCACGATAACAAAATATCACGCCACTAAATGAACATCGGTAGTACCTAGTCATTCATACTATACACAAACTCGAAATCAGCACCTAGTTCCCTACATGATGAAAAGAATGACACAACGCTCATCTAATTATTTGACACCGAAATCATACGATAAATTACCTGAACTGTTGAAAATATTGATATATCCTACGCAATTCAAAAAAGCATTGAAGGGATTTATACTTGAGAATCGAAGACAACCAATTCATCACCATTGCTGTATACTGCTTACATGAACGAGAAATAACTTATCTATTCATTATTATTCCAATTATAATTACTTAATATTATATGTTTTTATTATTCCATTATTCATTATGTGTACATGTTATTCCCAACCACATTGCTAAATACTGCAGATCTGTATACTTTTTATGTAAAAAAAAATATCAACCATTTTTTATGGAATAACTCTACATTTTTGGAACAAGTGAATAGACTTATTGCTCATCAGCTTAATTCTGTAATTTTTTTTGATGTTGTTAGATGCCCCTTTACATTTGCACGTTATTGGACTCAGTCCTTAGCCAAAACTTTTTTCAGTTCAATTCAGAATTTTTCAAACAGAACACAGGTCTTGCAATGGGTTCTAACATCTCGCCTTCACTTGCAGAAATATTCATGAACAACCTAGGAAAACAACTTGTACATTTTCAACATTTTGATAAAATAATTTTTTGGTATCGGTATATAGATGACTGTATTGTATTATTTGACGGCCCTCTGTATGATGTCAGTCTACTGTTGAACTATCTCAATTCTTTACATCAATCCATCAAATTCACATTGGAATTGGAGAACAACAATTTCCTAGCGTTGCCTAATTTGCTTATCAACTAATCAAACAACCTATTTGACTTCTCTATCGGAAAACTACACATACAGACCTTATTCTTCCATCCACTAGTTGCCACCCGAATGCACATAAACATGCAGCTTTCAACTGCCCACTCAATAGACCCTTCACCATTCCTATGTCAGGTGATTATTCCAGTAAGGAGTTTAATATCATCAAATAAATAGCTTTCTCCACACCTCCTGAATAGACTTCATCACCAACACCTAACCAAATTCCTGAACCGTCCTCTCATTTCTACTCTTTCTAATAGATTTAAAAATTCTTCATTTACCTCACTTCCTTTCCTGGGCAAAGTCTCTCATGATGTTAAGAACGTTCTGAACAGATACAATAAAAACATATTCATCTCATTTTACACTTGCCATACACTATCACAAACCTTTTTTAACACCAAAGATCGCATTCCTTCACATAACAAGCCTAGAGTTTACCCTATTTCCTGTTCTTTCCCTTCTTGCAATGCTCAATACATTGGACAAAGTGGAAGAAAGATGATCACCAGAGTCATGTAACATGTCAAAATTATCGAAAAACATCCTGGTTCCAACATTCTCGAATCCAACACTAAAAGCTCATTTGCTAATCATGTAATCAATTCGGAGTACAATTTTCAAATCGACGAGGATATGAAAATATTACACGCATGTGAAAAAGGCAATAAACTCAATCTATTAGAAATTTTTGAAATCAACTCCTCCATGAATGATAGTAATGTTACCTCGTTGAATGAACAGATCAACTTCGATTGTATTAATTTCTTCAACTCCCTTGTTTTTCAATAAATAAAAAATGCTGTATTTTCTAAATTCCAAAGTGTTTTATCTACTTCTAATGTCCACCTGTTGAATTCGAATATCACTTTTGGTTCCTTCCCAATAGTTTAATCCCTGTCAGCTAGATGTCACGTTCAATTTGAAAATGTTTTAAAATTACTTTTTTTGTATCCTCTCTTTTAAATTTCACGTTTAGATGTCAGGTTATCTATATTTATCCACAACAAATCACTTTAATCTGTTTTGTTTGTTTTTATTTGATTCTTTTTTTTTCTATTGTGACCCTCACATCAAACATGATTGTCCTTCAACGTTTTTGAAAATGTTTTAATGTGTTACAATTTTTTTTTCCATGTTCAAATTTTATGTGAGTAAATTATTATTTTTATATTGAATCCATACATTGATGTAACCTCTTTTTCAGAATTTTGTCTTCGTTTTTGGCTGATGATAGGCCTTTATAGGTCCGAAACATGTACCATCCCTATTTGAGAGGGTAATAAACATTGTGGGGTATGATTAAGAGTTTTCTTAGAATATTTCATTCCACTCCACTTTGAGATAAGATGGACTTTTTTCACAAAAAATCCCTCTACATTTGTTGAATAAAGTTTATTATTATTATTTATCTTTCACTCAATCGTCGGAAAATTTCTACTTATCATTACACACCCTCGTAACGTGTTGGGCATTTTTCCCATTTTCCTCCCATAGAAGAGATCCAGCTCAGTATTGATTAAATGAACTGGAAGAATTTCTATTGTGATAATTTTCCACATGAACAATCCTACCCAGATCACCATGCAAAATGAAGCCACTGAATCCACCATCTCCGCACAGGATAGCTCTATTTACACTCCAATTCCAAAGTTAGCTTCCTCCCCAAATCCCAATTATAAAAAAAGAGGACGCAAATAAGGCTTATTCGAATCGTATATGAAAATCTCGGGGAAAATTACCCTCCCGCATCAAAGAAATACCTCTTAAGAGGGTTTCCACTCCGTTGAAGGTCTCGTAGACTCACGTCAATTACGTTCTGTGGTTATAAAATATATGGAGGGTTCATTTTCATGGAGCATACGAGTGTTAGTCCGGGGGTTTTATATATATATATATATATATATATATATATATATATATATATATATATTGAAAGAGAGTAATATCGAGGGGCCTGTTAAAAACAAAATGGAAGGAATTCAATGGACATAGCCCTCAGAGAAAAGTGCTAACCGTAGACACGTGTTTCGGCTCTCGGCCCCATCAGTACGGTGGAGAGTGCAAGGATGAACAACACTTGGTAGAAACGACAAATGAACGGAGTCAACAAACGAAGCCAGCCGCTCATTTGTGATTTCGGTCAGCTGACCCTGAATTCCAGGGCAACAACCAACGTCACCACGAGGCAGCTTTAGCTACCTGCGTGACATCGAGTCAGGAATATAAATATGAAGAGAGTAATATCGAGGGCCTGTTAAAACAAATGGAAGGAATTCAATGGACATAGCCCTCAGAAAGTGCTAACCGTAGACACGTGTTTCGGTCTCGGCCTCATCAGTACGGTGGAGAAGTGCAGGATGAACAACACTTGGTAGAAACGACAAATGAACGGAGTCAACAAACAGAAGCCAGCCGCTCATTTGTGATTTCGGTCAGCTGACCCTGAATTCAGGGCCAACCAACGTCACCACGGAGGCAGCTTTAGCTACCTGCGTGACATCGAGTCAGGAATATAAATATGAAGAGAGTAATATCGAGGGCCTGTTAAAACAAAATGGAAGGATTCAATGGACTAGCCTCGAGAAAGTGCTAACCGTAGACGTGTTTCGGGCTCTCGGCCCTCATCAGTACGGTGGAGATGCAGGATGAACAACACTTGGTAGAAACGACAAATGAACGGAGTCAACAAACAGAAGCCAGCCGCTCATTTGTGATTTCGGTCAGCTGACCCTGAATTCCAGGGCAACAACCAACAGGCCCCTCGATATTACTCTCTTTCATTTATATTCCTGGACTCGGATGTCACGCAGGTAGCTAAAGCTGCCTCCGTGGTGACGTTGGTTGTTGCCCTGGAATTCAGGGTCAGCTGACCGAAATCACAAATGAGCGGCTGGCTTCTGTTTGTTGACTCCGTTCATTTGTCGTTTTCTACCAAGTGTTGTTCATCCTTGCACTTCCACGTACTGATGAGGGCCGAGAGCCCGAACACGTGTCTACGGTTAGCACTTTTCTCTGAGGGCTATGTCCATTGAATTCCTTCCATTTTGTTTTAACAGGCCCTCGATATTACTCTCTTTCATATTTATATTCCTGGACTCGGATGTCACGCAGGTAGCTAAAGCTGCCTCCGTGGTGACGTTGGTTGTTGCCCTGGAATTCAGGGTCAGCTGACCGAAATCACAAATGAGCGGCTGGCTTCTGTTTGTTGACTCCGTTCATTTGTCGTTTTCTACCAAGTGTTGTTCATCCTTGCACTTCTCCACCGTACTGATGAGGGCCGAGAGCCCGAAACACGTGTCTACGGTTAGCACTTTTCTCTGAGGGCTATGTCCATTGAATTCCTTCCATTTTGTTTTTAACAGGCCCCTCTATATTACTCTTCATAATTATATTCCTGGATCGGATGTCACGCAGGTAGCTAAAGCTGCCTCCGTGGTGACGTTGGTTGTTGCCCTGGAATTCAGGGTCAGCTGACCGAAATCACAAATGAGCGGCTGGCTTCTGTTTGTTGACTCCGTTCATTTGTCGTTTTCTACCAAGTGTTGTTCATCCTTGCACTTCTCCACCGTACTGATGAGGGCCGAGAGCCCGAAACACGTGTCTACGGTTAGCACTTTTCTCTGAGGGCTATGTCCATTGAATTCCTTCCATATATATATATATATATATATATATATATATATATATATATATATATATATAGTTACGGGATAGTTTGCAGTTCAAACTTAACAATTTATTTCATTGAGGGAGAAGGGAATTTTTCGTCATTCAATTCTGGATGATGGGTCCTCATATAATGGAAAAAAAGATTCTGAACAGCATGCCTGATTCAATGATCCAGTAATGTGAGGTTTCCACAGGATATAACAAACATTTTATTCTGTTGACTTACATGGTAAAAAAAAAGTCTGTGAATATACATTGAACTTGAGGAAGATGATTTCGATTCCTCCCCAAGGTGAAAAAAGGCGATCATACACACCAATATTTCACGATATACGTGGAGGTTGAAGAAGTCATATACATAAGAGAATATGAGTTTGTTTTGGTTTCTCCAATAAAAAAGGTTGATGTAGATGCTACTCACCTCATTGGTTAGCTACTTTAGTTCCGAATGAAGTCGAAAGAATTGTACAACCAGTGGATTGAACAGAAACCGGCATCATCCTATATGCATTCATGAACTTTTTTTTGAAAATACATTGAATCAATCAGAAACTTTTTAATCCACAGTTCTATTCAACTAACCGAGAATCATAACCAATCACAAGTGTTGCACTACTTCTTGAAGGTTATAGCAACACCCCAATCTGAAAATCTATCCATTATCAACGAACATGTTCTCCACACTTCAAAAACGCAACAGATATCCATTATCATAAGTGTCAAGAAAAACAATGGCAGAATCCTAGAGCAACGTGAAATAAGGGCGATATCGAGAGCAAATAGTCAATTTTGCAATTTTTTTCAGATATTCTGAAGATAATTCACCCAATAAGTCTCAAATAATATACAAAATACCATGCTCCTACTGCCCTAGGATATACAGAGGTAAACTAACAGACGAGAGACATAAGTCGAATTCACAAATATCAACATTTAGACCCCTCCTCTGCACTTTTCTTACACCGTGAAGAAATAGATCACAGAATGAATTTCGAGCACACCAGAGACATCGCTTCTGGAAAAACACAACGAGCAGAGTCATTCGTAAAGCACATAAGCGTCCGATTTGATGAACGCATACTTCCATATACTTGTAAACCTCGACTCTCCTGCTTTTTCCCCAAACCAAGCCGCACCCATAGCTCCGCCTCATTGACTCCATTGACGAATACTGCATAGTCACTTTCCAATACTCAGAGTAGGTAGATTAAGGCCTTAGAGAAAAATAGTGTCAAGACACGGGGAGCAGGTAGATTGAGACTCTGGTGTCAAATTATATGATCTACCTAACTGACTATATCTGAGGCAAGACATGGGGTTTGAAGCCGAAAATGATATATTGGTTACATCAAAGGATCATTTAACCCATGATCACCTATGCCTCATTGGAATGGTGGCCAAAAACCCTACGGTACTCGGCACAAATATGATATTGAAACTAGCATCATGGTGTTGAGTGAAAAACTGGCCATACTTTGATCAAATTATTCCTGATTTCATAAGGAAGAAACACTGATGAAGTCATTAATGAACTATTTGTGTGCCAGCAGCTGCAAAGTGAAAAAAAGTGGATCCCTGTTTTTCTTTGTGTACTGACTAACTGAAAGTGTTTTTTGTTTTCCCATTCTAATCACCCAAGCCATTAGTATTGTTTGTTTAATTTTTTTATGTGGATTGTTGGAATTTTCTGCAACGCCTATCAGAAATACAGAGTGATTTAGATACCAACTATACAAGTAAGAAACAAACTGTAAAATGGAATGTGTTGCGTGCAAGAGTAACAAGGCAAATCTCACGTTGCTATATGATAGCTGTGAAAGATCTGTCCATCGTGAGTGTGCAGAACTTAGTGCAACGGAGTTGAAGGTGATGGATCTCAAAGGAAAGAGGTTACTCAAGTTTTACTGCGATGACTGTCAAAATGGGTTTAAACTATTGCCTAAACTCCTTGCAAAAATCGATAATTTGGAGACTGAAATTAATAAATTGAAGCAACAAGCTCATAAATCGTCAACAGCAATTTATGATGGGGAAGATTTGATATGTGAAATGACTGAAAGGCAGAATCGTGCTTCTAACATCATAATATTCAATGTGAAGGGATCCCAATTCGGGACTGAGTTACAACGTGGTACCGAAGACATCGGGACTATTCAAAAAGTTTTCCAAGATGTCGACATTACAAAAGATAACTTGAAGACCTTCCGACTAGAAAAGTTCACACATGATAAGACTCGGCCCATAAAAGATGACGCAAAATATGTGCTCTGAAATAAAAGATTGATAAAAATACCAAACATCAAAATTGTCGGTGACCAGACTGAAAGACAGCGTGACTACTTCCATAAAATTAAAAAAACTTGGAGGAGTTGTAAGATGCTTCTGACTCGAATAAATGAATAAATAACTTCTGAACTCATATATTATTTACTTGAATGCTTAAAGTTTTTTGGAAAATATTGATCAAATCGTAGAATGTCTGGTTCCCCTTCCAAAGGTAATCTACCTTGTTTTGATAATTTTTAGGAAAATAAAAAAATGCAATGGAGCATAAAGAAGTTTCAGAAGGTGTTCATCAGAAGAAGATAAATAACGTGAATTCAATACTTTCAAAAAGTATAGGTATGATGTAGTCAGTTCGTTAAAAAAAAAGAAAGATCAATATTACTTTGAGAAAATAGATAGATACCGAAATAACCAAAAGCTCACGTGGAAAACGTTAAAGAGATTGATTAATGTAAATGTTCACCATTTTCCAAGCTCAATTCAGTTCGATCTGAACAATGAACTGAAACTCATCAGAGGTCCGATTTAAATGGGAGACAATTTCAATTCTTATTCTGTGAAAAGCATTCATCACATTGTGGATAGTATAGATGTATTGAGCCATGGATCAACATAAATCAAAATCTGTACCCGGGTTTTTACAAATTCAAATCACTTTCTCTTGGTGACTTGAAAGAAATTTGCATCATCGTTGGATAATGAATGTACTGTCACTGGAACAATGAACGGAAAAGTATTGAAACAAATATTTCTGAAACCACTGGTCACGTAGTTGCTGAATTTAATCAATACCTCTTTGCAAACAGGCAGGATATCTGACTCATTGAAGATTAGTACAATTGTTCCTATATCAAAAGTTCCAAATACAACCAAAGCTGATGGGTTCAGGCCTATCAATACTCCACCTCTAATTGAGAAACTTATAGGAATCGCAGTGTATGACCAATCATTAGAACATATTGTCAGCAATCATATATTGATGAATAATCAGTCAGGATTCCGTCAAAAACATTCATACGAATCATCTCTACAATATTCATACAATAAATTCAGAAAGGAAACGGATAACAATAAATATGTCGTGGCTGTATTCATTGACCTGAAAAGAGCATTTGAAACAATCGACAGCAACATATTACTATCGAAATTGAGTCAGTATAGGGTTGATGGAGAAGTATATAACTGGCTGGCCGATTATCTTATTTGCAGAAAACAGAGAGTTATAGTAGGCAATTCATTGTCGAATGAAATAGAAAACACACTCGGAGTGCCTCAGGGCAGTGTACTAGGCCCCATCTCATTCATCCTATATCTGAATGATATGAATCTTTATATTGAATGCTAATTCATTAACTTGTTTACAGATGACACCTTACTAGCCTGCAGTGATTCGAATATAAACAGGGCAATTGATAAAATGAACTCCATATTATCAGCTGCTCAGGAATATCTGAAATTCAACAAACTCAAATTGAACGTGTCTAAAACTGAAGCAATAATAAAAACCACTTAATTTAAAAAGTCCTTAAACTCTGAGGACATAAACTTAATAATGAGCAATGAGCGAATTGAAGTGGTCAAAACAGTGAAGTATTTATGCTTTCAGCTAGACGATACCTTATCTTTTGAAGATCATTTTGGATACATGAAGAAAAAAATATCCACAGAACCATATTCCTCTTCGAGAATTACAATCAATATATCAATGAAAACCAATATCACTGTCTATAAAACCATCATTCAACCACATCTTGACTACTGTATATCAATTTTATATCTGTTTAACCTCAACAAATTATCCCAGCTCCAAATACTCCAAAATCGTGGAATGCGTATCATACTGAAGTCAAACCGTTACACCCCCATTGAAATTATGCTGAATACATTACAAGGGCTCATTGTTTCCCAAAAATTAAACTATGTTAGTATGATCTTCATAGACAAATATTGAATAATCTGGCTACATTGTATTTCAAGAACAACATTATTTTCTATAGTTGGATGAATGGCGACCGTTGAATATGATTTCAATCGTTGGATTTGCGGAAATTCGGTCGAAATGTTGAAGAAAACCAACTTTTGAATTGTCGACGGTTCGAAACTTTATTTTGTTCCATTCTTAAGACTCTGAAGTACAAAAACAAGAACATACATTCAAAATGAGATTCTAGAATGTGTTTTTTTTTATAAATACAGAATGAATTAAGTAAAATTACATCGTTAAAAAAAACAATATTTAAAAACACTTCGAACACATTACAGAAAACAACAATGATGAGTACTTACATTTAGGATGGCTTTCCGAGTTTAAAAAGGGTGAAATAAATAATTTCGACATAAACACTTCAGAGTCCTGAGAATGAAACAATAAAGTATCGAAACGTCGACCATTTGAAAATTGGTTTTTTTCAACATTTCGACCAAATTCCCGCAAATCCAACGATTGAAATTATTTTCTATGTTGAAGTTCATAATTACCTAACCCGAAATAGGAATAATCTGCATGTAACAAGAACAAATCATAATAATACCATGAATTCATTATTTTTCAAAGGTTTTGATGAATATAACAAACTGCCTACTCCATTAAAAAATAGTATTTCACTGAATACTTCCAAAGGGGATTCGATAGAACTCATGAAAACAAAATAATTGATTGCCTAAACATTTTTATTTGTTGCCCAGTCAATTGTTGTCATTTCTTGTAGTTCTTTCAGTTTTAGTGTTGCTATGAACTGTATTATATAGGTACCTATATTTTTAATTATATACTTGATTTTTAACATATCATGTATTTTATAATTTCCAAATTTTTTTTAAATTCATTTTCGATGTTATTTTTACAAACTGTTTCATATCAATCTACTATTTCTATTGTATATCAGAGCGTCCTACTCCAAATAAATAAGTATATCTACCTAATCAAGCTGAAAAAAGTGCAGCGGTTAGCCTGTCTGGGAATCACAGGGGCAATATTCACATGCCCCACTGCACATGCAATAGAGGTAATGCTGAACCTTCCACCACTGAACTTGTGTGTTCAATGGGGGGAGCGACAATGAGTGCCTTCAGACTATACCAGACATCAAACTTGAGAGCTTGAAATCCGATCGGATATCTGAAGATTCTGGAAAATATTACCCTAGAATCCAGGCACAAACCATCAGGTAATGTGCCAGCTAGGCACGACTTCGAAGTACATCTAGGAAAAAATGCAACAGTTTGGTATACTGATGGATCCAAGATGGGCGGATGAAATGGAGTGGGAGTAAAAAATCCCAGTTTAAGGCTCCCAAAATCCATAGGTAGGGCCCCAACAATTTCATTGACGTCCAACATTGCTATTCTCTGTGTGCAATAGGCTAGAGGAGATATATGAAACTATGACAGCGCCCATAGTGGCAGAAGTAGGTAATGATCCTGGTAATCACTAATCACAAATCACAAGCTAAAAACTTTCAGTTTCTGAGGTCTCCCCGTTTATACTCAAATTCCTTAAAAATATTGTACCATACTTCAGATGAATGAACATCATTACTATCGTAGTGGCAACGGTCACGGTTGGGTAGTATAACAACAATCATAAATATAATAACAATGAGCCCTAGCTATTACTGTGTAGTCGATTGCAAAACTGCATCACAAAAACTGCAGCAAAGAGATAAATGTTCTGTTATTCCACGATATTTCAATCTCTAATTCCGGAACGTGGGGTGTTCATTCGATAAATATTTGAGATGTTTTCTATTTGATCGTCTAGAAGTGGCCAAGTTCCGTGGGACGCTGTAAGCCGATGATAGAAAGCAAATAGCGACTTAAACTGCGAGTTCGGGAACGCCTGGACGGTGTTGTTAACGATTAATCAGCCTTATGAACAGAGGACAGAGATACTTTCGATGTCTTTCCAAGTTGTCTAACAAACATGGCATTCTATCAGGACAAAGTACCTCGCAGAGGATTATTAATTTGTGTTTTAATTTTCACGAACTGGTTTCGGTTATAAAAGCAATTGGCCTTACATCTGAACTAATGTTAAATGTAATGCAGTTCAAGTACTAAGAGCATCGTTACTTGTACTGTATAAGCAATACCCAATATTTTGTGGACAATATACGTGTAAGAGAGTATTGAACGTGTTTGTATTATTTAGGGACCGTTCTCACATCCTTGCAAGGATGAAAGTGGGATCCCATATTCAGGTACAATTGTGAACATCATTCCTTTTCTGACTATTATATCATTGGAGAATTTCATTAAATAGTTTTGCGTTGAATCTGATGTTATTGAGTGGTTTCCCGTCAGGTTAAAGCTAGCCAGGGTTATATCGGTACTTTTTTAATTTGTTAAACTACTTGGCTTGGCTCCCTCACTTTTTTATGTTCTCAAGAGCTTATGAACCTGCGACCTTAATAAACTAACGAGCAAGCACATTACTTGCCGTACCTAGAAGTACACAGAAGTAGCATTACTTTATGATATTCAAAATATCATAATTTTACATGGATAACCTCCAAATGCGGTGAACTATCGTATCAAAACACATATTTTTTATCATTAACTCACTTTTTTCTTTGACAGAAAAAAAATTCGATTCGTCTGGAACTAGCAGTCAGCATAAAATTGTTACATCGTGGAAGATTATCCAGAAATTGTTGAAAAATTTAAATTGTTACATAGTGAGTATGGGAAATAAAACAGAAAAACTTCAGCTATCGAGTCACTAGAGGGCATTACCAGTCTTGCACACAGCGAATAGAAATTTGCGCCCAAGAATGCTTTGCGAGAGGCTCCAGAGGACAAAAATCTATATCATTTTAGGCAACCAAGCAGCACTGAAAGGTCTGAAGTCACTAACTCGTGAGCCCAAACCTACTTGAAACAAATGCAAACTTTCTCTGAGAGAAGTGGCTGCGAATAATCAGAACACTGATGTAGATGCAAGACCATAATGGGATCAGAGGCAATGAGGAAAGAAACGGCCCTGCCAAGGAAAGAGCAAACACTCAATTTTATGTCCTAGAATTCTTCTGAAGTGTCTCTTAGAGCCCACAGTGAGAAAAAGTTTCGTCGCTAAGAAGCCGACCAAATCAAAGCACACTGGAATACGTGTCCAGGACAACGACAAGCTGAAACGCTTCTGAGCCCCAGAAAGACAAACAGCTTGTAGAGTTGGGCAAAGAAGACTTGAAACTGGTAACGGGACGGCTCATCGGATATTATACTCTGAGTTATCATCTCGAAAAAATTGATAGAGCACAGACAGTGAACTGTGCCGTTACTACTATGGAACTTCAGGACACCTGCTTTGCGACTGCCTAGCGCTGTTTTGCAAAAGGCTCAAGTTCTTCGAAGGGGTTTCGGTAACATCCTCAGTATTAGGAACTTCGCTCCCAGGAAACTGATACGCTTCGTATGGAGTTCCGGAATCCCGGGTTTTGAATAGATAAAGGGTACTGTACAGAAGAGGTTGGTCAATTGATTATGATGGGGCAAATAATACGATGTCATCTACATAAGGGCTTCCATCAACTTGGGTCCATACCATCGGTAATGTCATTCATTGTTCTAAAATAGTGTAACACTGATATTAGATCCATATCGTGGCGTTGATACAATATTTTCTAACTTCATCATAAAAAATCAGTTCATAAGAAAGCTAAAAACGAACTTGGTAGGTTGACCCCGAGACCCAGTTGTATAATTTATGTAGGACTCCTTTCTTCCAAGTCGTGTGATATGCCTTTGCAGATGTTTTTTCGCAAGAAAAGAGTTCTGGATCGCATTTTCCAGAACTACCAGATGGTCTGTAGTATAATGTTTCTTCCGGAAGCCACACTATTTTCTCCAAGAGTTGGCTGAGAGAGCTAGTTGATGATATTGGGCGGTTGTTCTTTCAATCGAGTGGATCCTCAACTGTTTTTATTGTCAGAATTGTCAACACTTGTCAATACTCTTCAGGATAGGTATGTTCATTCCAGATTCTATTACATATCTGTGGGAGAGGATTTTTTGCTTCAGTGGGAAGGTCCCTTCTCATGGTTAGTTTTCCTCGTGTGTTGAAATCGAGAGAGGTTTCTCTTTGTCTTATCATTGCAGAGAACGTGGGACTGTAATAAGAATCGGTACTGATAGTTTCGTGGTGGACGACAATGATTTCGGCTATCTCATGTTTACTATTACTCGATCATCAACTTCGAGAATCAGTGAATGGTTAGCCACTCTTCTCCCGGAGATCGATTTTATCTCATTCCATACTTCACAAAGATCAGTTTCGACAGTTATTGAAGATATGTAGTTCCCCCAGCTTTGCTACTTCAATTGGAGTACTAATTTTGCTCTCTTTTTGCTAATGAGTACTAATTTTGCTCTCTTTTTCTTGAATGCGATGAGATTGGCAACAGTTGAATTTCTCAGTCTTTGAAGAGTTTTATTTGTTTCTCTCATTACTGAGGATACTTCTCCATTCCACCAAGGCACTGAATAGCAATGGATGCAGCAAACTGTATGTTTTCAGTAATCAGCTCTACACAAACATTGATATCTTCTGTGTTCCCCTTTGTTTGAGAAATCGATATTATATTTGTATTGATTTCAGTTAGCTTGATCTGTCAGCCACTTTCTCAGGGTAACTCTGAATTGACCTAGAATGGAATCAGTGACTTTCATGGCAAAGTGGTCACTCTCATGGAGGTTATCGATCGGCTTCCAGTTATATCTTGGCGCCATTGCCGGAGAGCATAGTGTTGAGTCTGCCTCCGAAAATTCTTCGGATTGGCTTTTGAAGTACGTCATTTCTGCATCCTTCATAAGGGCTGTGTTGTTATTCTGTGAGGACTTTTTCACCAGTCCGCGAGTGTCTTTATAGTCTGATCCTCAGAGTTGATTATGAGAGTTGGAATGTTCCATAATCATGTAGGGTTGTGGTAGTTGTGTGACTAAATCGTCAAGATCTTGTATTTGCCAATCAGGATTTGGCAAAGTGTGCTCAGAGGTATTCCGGTGTGGTAGGTTTCGTTTGATCATTATAGATACATCACCTCTAGCACAGATATTTGGTGTCACGTCTCTCCTCTTAGGGAAAATTCATCTTCTGGTTTGGAAGGTGTTTCTTGTAAGTAAAAACTGGTAGGTTAATGTTCTGTTATCAATAGTTGAAGTTCTGGTAAGTATCTGGTATACATCCGTTACAGTTCCATTGAAATATATTTTGTTGCACTTTGTCTACGTTGAAAATTTCGTATAATGGCATTATAAAGGTTGAGTTTTCAGATTTTTCTTTAAAATTTTGCATGGCTCTCTTCCTTGTAACCTTGGATCTCTTTGTAGTTCTTTGATTGGGATTGTTTGATTCGTCCCTCGAGACAACCGTATTCCCTTTGTGTAATGGACCCTATGTGCACATTTTGTTGCATGTTTATTTTTGTTGTTTTGTATATAAAAAGTATATATTTGAACTTATTGTTCCTCACTGTGAACAATTTTGATTATTCCATTGAAGAAATGTCACTAAACGAACATAATATAGTTCTCATTTTCATAGCTTACTTTAAAAATGTTAACTTTCATAGGATAGGTACTTACCGTAACAACTAGTCTAACAAAGGTATTCGACGGTATAAAAAAGGGTATATTTTTGATATCAGGAAAAAATTATGATTCAAAAAATCCCATTGAACAGAATTATTGTATTCTCTGCAATCTGCACGCTACTGTATTTCTGATAGCATTTTATTAAAATTCAGTCATAACCACACAACTTTCATATTCTACTCTTTTCTCTATAGGCAATAATAACAATGGGGTGGGTAATTTATAGTAAATAACCCGGTACAATTGTTACAATTATCAATGAGAACGCTTCAAAAAATATCTGACGTAAGAGTGGAGGTCAAAACCCAAAATTGAATATTTAGACAACCTGTTTCAAAGCTGGGCCTATCGAAGGGAGAAGACCCAGATGATATTTAGATTATCTTCTGCATATTTTGTTATACCGATACATTTTGGAAAAAAAAAGTATATAATAATTTATGAATATTATTTTCTTAGTATTGTCGAAATATATATATATATATATATATCTTTATATATATATATATATATATATATATATATATATATATATATATATATATATATATTATTTTATAATATATATATATATATATATTTTTCTCGACGACCACACTACATGATCATTGAAAATACGCTGGGTCTGTAGGTAAAAGGGGATTTTTAGTTTTTCCATTTTCAGTAAATGCGATCCGTCCTCCAGGAGACATGAAGGCAGAAAGGCGTTATATTTGTATATGGAAAAATGTCCTGCAGAAAATAAAAATCAGCCTATCACAAGATTTAAAAAAAAACAAGTTATTCAGGGTGTTACGTTACGAAAAGTATACCTGGTATGTGTTTTTAAGAGTGTGTATGCTGAATTTGCTAAAAAAAAATCAATATACTAATTTGTAACTTGATTTTGTTCGATGAAATTTGTACGGAAATGAAAAATATAATTAATTATTCCATTTCTGAAACAGGCCAAATCTGAGATAAGAAAGCTATACTTATTGTTATATGAAATATTATTATGGAGTTGAAATTCACAATATACATTACAAAGTTTATCAAATTGATATAGGAACACCTGGACGGGTTCTCAAACGATGTAACGTGTGATGAATCTTCCTTCAGGGCTTGTGAATTACTTTGAAATGTTTATTGTTAGTCAATATGCAATACTATTGTGTGAGAGTTCCGATATTTTATACATCTCTGAATCTGGGTGTATTGATGTATATTTCAATTATTTCAATTTTACAGGATTTGTTTTTTGGTACTATGCTTCATGAGAGAGATACATATACATGAGATAGGTACCTCAATAAGTTCGCATTAGCGTACTGTTCTAGAGATTCATGCAAGTAGCTTCGTTCTGAAGCATTCTATATTTATCTAAAAATAAATTATTGGTCATGTTGCTTGATAAACCCCTACAGATCTGCATTGGGGAATCTTGATATACTTTTCAACAAACTCGGCATAATAAATGTGAAAAGCGATGACAAACTGTAACGAAAAGGGCAAGCGGTGTGGAAACGGAAACTGTCGAAGCAATAAATCAAAGATATAGCCCGTGAGAGTAGCACAAAATGTGCATCATCGACTGCAGGATCGTCCCCACTCTTCCGTACGGCGGAGGATTATTTTTTTCAACCTATCAAAGCTACTTATAGAATAATGTATTCAATGAACAAAAAATCAAGAAAACTGAGAAATAATAGGTTTTACATTACATGACAATCATGACCCAAGATATATAAACCTAATTGAAACAAAATTTGGCAGTTATTCTCAATAATCTATCCATCAATGTTTTGTTGATGGATGATGTTCATAATAAACGAGAATATTTTTATTTGCTTTTACCCCCTTCTTATATATCAACCCTTCATTTAGTCCAAGACTAATGTGTACATGTGTAAATAAATGGAATATACATATAAATAAGGACACTAAACATGTAGGTGAAAAATAGCAAGTCCAAAAAATGAATTGAAATACATTGATTACAAACAGATATTAGGAAACATATCAGTTAACAAATAAAAGAACAATAAATATGTATCACCGTCAATGGTTGCACTCATCCAGCAATTTTGTCTCAAATATATGTAGCGAGTTTGAATTTTTTAGTTTATCCGGAAAGTCATTAAAATTACACAATTCTTCGAAAAAAAAAACGAATTTTGTTATTTCTCATGCTCAATGGATGAATTATTTCTGGATCGCATGTTATAATTATGGTATTCAGAAACAGAAGAAATTTTTTCTCGCAGACAAGTTGGGGCATCACCTGTTCTTATTTTGTAAATTAGAATCATAGTTTGATATAAGATCATTTTATCAACTCCTAGCCACTTCACTGAACTTAACATTTCATCAATAGAAATTCGTTTAGAACAGGATGAAATAACTCTCATTTCCCGATTCTGGAGCTTTTGTAAACGGCTCATTTCATTTTGTTGTAGTAAATATAACATGGTGGACCAGTAGTTGAAATGAGGAAGTATTAGTGTGTTGTATTTAATAGTTTTTGATCACCATGAGATGAAACCGGGGCTCCTGTATGAATAAATAACTTTGAATGAAATTGTTTTGATTAAAAATTTCGCATAATTTTTGAATTTCAGTTCTCGATCGATAATAACTCCTTGATATTTGAACATGTCCAGCACTTCAAATGAATTATTCTTTAATTTTATTCCACATTAATTTTCTTCAAACTTCTTATATTCCTTGTTATAACCTATCATCATAAATTTAGTTTTGTTTCTATTCATCTTAAGTTTGTTTGCACAACACCATTTGTATACATTTTCCAGAGTTTTATTCGCCTCACCACAGCCAAAAAATCTGGATTTGTGTACCGAGCACCCCCCAACATTTTCACCACATCATTAATTCATATAAAAAATATCAATATATACTCTTCCAGAAGTGCTCAATGAAATATAATATGCAGAATTATTTTTTTTTTCATTCACAAAGGTGGTTTATAACTATCACTAACAGATTTCCAAATGTTGTATGGAAAAAATATTATTATGCGAACGTTATTTACGTATATTACATGATTGTCAAATAAATTGGAAAGCATTGGAAAAACCCGCGCGCACTACAATTTGGCGCGTTTCTATTGGTCGTGTTCATTGATTTTATCCAGTTAGTAGACACGTTACTTCTAACTGGACTTCGTTCAAAAAATTGCCGCAGTTTATTTTTGGAAGATAGCAAAGAAAATGCGTATGATTTCCATTATCTAATGGTGACCAAAAATTGGAATTTCACAATCAACATTACTTGTTATGTGAAGTGGAATGAATAGAAAAATCGAATTTAAACGGTTTTCTTCACATAAAGGATTCAATATAAAATTGAACCAGAGAAAGGTAGATCTCAGGTGAAAACATAGCTGACTTGAAGATATTCACTCAGAAAATAGTTGATATATATCAATGAATTAATGCATGTTTTGATAAGCTCGATTATGTTCAATTTACATAATCGAGCTATCGAAGAAACATGTTCATTCAATGTCCGATTGATATTATATGGAAGTATGCATGGATTTTCAGGTGAATATCATTCAACGTTCTGCGTGTATTTCCAGGAAAGTAGTCTGTTTTTCACCTGAGATCTACCTTCTCTGGTTCAATTTTATATTGAATCCTTTATGAAGAAGTTTAAATTCGATTTTTCTATTCATTCCACTTCACATGGCACTTATCTCTCACTATATGCTAGACGGGCTTGCCACTCCTACTGGGAAGGAATCTTTTATTTAGAAACCTATCGAGGTGGGAGATTTTCGGAGTGTTTCTTTCTGTCACTAGGTACCGCCAGTTAAAGTTTATCTTTTCCGGCGTACCTATAGGTGTTACAAGATCGATGATGGTTTGTTTACGTTGTGTCTCACTTCAGCCAGAGTTCTTTTGACCTTTGGCTGGTTGACTACTCCGTACTGATGAGGGCCAAGAAGCCTGAAACCGGTATGCGGATTGTTAGGTGAACACGACATAAATTGAACATAATCGAGCTTATCAGAAAGAAACATTTGCATTCAATGTCCATTGATATTATATGGAAGTATGCATGGATTTTCAGGTGAATATCATTCAACGTTCTGCGTGGTATTTGCCAGGAAAGTAGTTGTTTTTCACCTGAGATCTACCTTACTCTGGTTCAATTTTATATTGAATCCTTTATGTGAAGAAAACCGTTTAAATTCGATTTTTCTATTACTTGTTATGTCACACATGAAATGTCATGAAAACACACGAACTGCCACTAAACTATGTGAAATACACTCATTTGTTGAAACGACTCATTCGCCATCTATTGTAAAATAGTTATACTAATTCAGAATAATTTTGCGGGCGCACGCACAACTCACCAAAATTTCATTTCAATTGGATAAATGGTATAGAAACGCATACGGGATAAACAAAGAAACTAACGGAAACCTCATACAAACTTTTACCCTTCTAGGGGTTGAATTTATAAAAATACTGAAACACGTATTACTGTTTTTGTAACAATGACTTCAAATTTTATAAACATTACTCAAAAATTAACGGAACCTCTCTACAAACTTTCACACCCCATATCACCCCCTCAAGGAATGAATTCCTGAAAACCATTTTTTGAAAATTCATTCATCATGACCCTAACTTGAAAACCAACAGAATCCCTATACAACTTTCTAATCCTCATTTAGTCCTTCATTTCACCCATTTAGAGGTCGAGTTTTCAAAAATACTAAAACAAGTATTTATAACAAAGACCTCAAACATCATTTTTCATGACTTCAAGTTGAAAACTCACGGTCATCCTATATGAACTTCTAACACCTTTAGGCTTGAATTCCGAAAACCCTAACATTCGTATTCTTCAATTGAGAAGAAAAGCCCAAATACCAATTTCCGATTTCCATGACTCTTACTTTAAAATTAACGGTACTCCCTTTTTCACACCTTTAGGGATGGATTATCCTGGTATCCCGTGATTCCGTCATCTCGTTTGGCTGGCATAATCGATTTGACAGCAAGAGTAATGCTTTGTTACGACCATTACAAATTCACTCCTTCACGGACGGAATTCTCAAAAGAGGTTGAACACGATTTATTCATTCATAACAGAGGCCAAAACATCAATTTTCATGATCATAAAACAAAAACTAACGGAATTCCCCTGAAAATGTTATCCCTTTAGGAGTTTAATTTCTGAAAACACTGATAGGTATTTTTCCTTATGTGTAACAATAACAATTTTTATGAATCTGAATCGAACAGTAACGGAACCCCAATGCAAACTTTCACCCCTCAGCCCCTCCGATCAACTCCTCCAGAAGTTCAATTTCCAAAAACACTGGAACACGTATTTCTTTATTCCCAACAAAGATCTCAAACAGCAATTTCTATGACCGCAATTCGAAAACTAACGGTTTTCAAAAACCCTGTCATATGTGTTCTTTGATTGGAAAGAAAAGCCCAAATACCAATTTCCAAGACTCTCAAACTAACGATATTTTTAATCCCCCCCTCCTATTTTTGACCCTTTAGGGATGGAATATCCCTGATGGTTATCTATTAGTCCAAGAGGGGACTGCAGAAAACCTATACATTCGAGTAACAGAATGAAATATTTTGAAAGTGTTAGTACTCACAGCAAACATAAGAAAAGTCATTGACTGCCTAAGCAAAAGTGTTGCATACGTTTTTATGGCCTTTTTTTTCGGAAAAGGCAACTATACCAATGTGGCAACAGACTGGTAATAGTTTCAACACGAATCATCTTCCGAGGGTCCAGCGGTCTAAGGTACCGGTTCACGAAAGGGAGCGTGGGTTGAAACCCCAGCTCGGGCATCTTTTTCATCTTTTTTCTTTCGAAATTCGAAAATGATTTGGTTGGGGCGACTATTCATCCCAAAATAAATCATTTCTCATGTCTGAGAGCTGGCTGCAGAAAACCTGGCCCATCGAGTAACAGAATGAAATGTTTTCACAAGCATTCATTTAATCTCACATAATATGTATGTGTTTAGTTCAAATCTTGTAGGTGAATTGAAACCTACTTCCGATGAACCTGAAATTTGGCAGGTAACAATGCATTATGGATTTTTTGCCAACAAAAAACAAAATGGCGGCTCCAATATGGCGGACGAGTTTTGTGATTATAGTTCGATATTCAAAATTAGTATGTGGGGATTTTTGAGATCGGACATCATGATTTATTTGCCAGGATTCATAAATTCAAAATGGTGGCTCCAAAATGACGACGAATTTCGTGATTATAGTCCGATTTCCTTCAAAATTGGTGTGCGGGAGCTCTGGAGTCGGACATCATGATTCCCCAGTCGAAATTCATGAATTTGAATTGACGGCTTCAGGAAGGTTTTTTTGGGGTCGTCGATTATCAGTTTTTGTAAGAATTCAATAAGATGACGAATTTCATGAATTACTAAGAAGAATTAAATAAAAATGATTGAAAAAAAAACTAAGACAAGCTTCTATACAAAAAATAAATTTCTTCAATTGTTTGACTTAGGTTATTCTAAGAGTAACATATTCAAAAGCTTGCCGCGGATATGGAATAGGTATTCTTGCGTGGCAAGATGCCGAATCTGTTACTCATAGAGTAACCTAGGTCAAACAATCAAAGAAATATTCAATTTTTTCTATAAAAGCTTGTCTTAATTTTTTTTCAATAATTTTTATTTTATACGTTCTAGTCATTCATGAAAACCCTCATCCCATTGGATTCTGAAAAATTTCACAATCTACGACCCCAAAAAAACCACATACCAATTTTTTATGGAATCGGGTCATAATAACAAAACACATCGACTTTCTGAAGCCGTCATCTTGAATTCATGAATTTTGACTCAGGAATCATATGATGTTCGACTTCAAAAGCTCCCACACACCAATTTTGAATGGAATCGGACTATAATCACAAAAGTCGTCGCCATCCTGAAGTTACCTCTTCTTGACTGTAAATATTCTTCTTATAATTAGAATAATATGTTGGAGGTAGGCACATATTTTATCGTTTATTCTTTATCACAGATCATATATTATTATTATTCATATCACTACTACAATTATTATTTTTTATTATCATTGTTATCATAAATGTACATGACATTGTTAATTTGAATAACGCTTGGTTGAGTGGAAGAATAGCTATGAGCTAAAACCGCCAAGTAAAATAAAGTCCATTTATTATTATTATATTATCATCATTATATTATGTGAAATTAAATAAATGTTTGTGAAAACATTTCTTTCTGTTACTTGATCGGCCAGGTTTTCTGCAGCCAGCTCTCAGCCCATATGTCATCATAGGAATAAGCTGTCAAAATTTCAGTTCTTTAGTTCCAGCGGTTTAGACAGGCGTTGATCGTCGGTCAGTCAGGATATTATATGTATGGCCGGTACGCGCGGAATGTGGTTTTATTGTTATATCTCCGGTTTTCTTCATCGTAGCAGAATGAAATATATACCAGTTTTTGAGTTCAATCATACGCTTTCAAACATTGAAAGTTCCATCAAAATCGATAGAGTAGTTTTTGGGTGTTGCTCGAAGAAACAAACAGACAATTACATTTTATGATAGTATATATATATATATATATATATATATATATATATATATATATATATTTATTGTTATGATGAGGTGATTGTGGTTTGTTTTATTTTATTATTTTCACAATCAGACATCACAACAAAAAATATTTTTTTTACTATTTTCAAAACTTTTGAGCTAGTTGCCCTTCGAATTCAATTTAATATTTTCATAAATAAATACCCATATGAATATTCCAAATGTCCGGCTAGGTATTTGACCTTTTTTCCGATTGACTCTTTCACCTTACTTTCTTTACCTCAGCCAACTCAATCGGTACGCCTATGGAATCTCAGGAGTCAATTCTACTGTGGAACCCTCTGGTAGTTCTTGATGTCAGTTTCAGAAAAATGCAAACTGTTTTGATGAATCATTGAAAATAAGTCAGAAAAGCATTTAAATAATAAGTTATTCAGGAAGACTTACTGATACCTATTCTGCGATAATTAACTTAAATTAGTGTTTCATAGCAAAATATACATGAAAAGTACAGTTATGTGATAATAAAAAAGTGAAATGCAACCTATTTTTGTAGGTTATGTTGTTTTCAGTAAAATAATTAGTCTATAACCCAATTTATAAAAGTTTTTCATCGAATGAGTTATTGTTAAAATGCACTGAGGTATGTAACTTTTATGGTTCTAAAGTAGCTGTGGCTTCTTGAAATGCAGATGTTCAGTGTCTCCGATCGCTCACATGTTCTTGGAAACTGCCGCTCCAGTCTGTGAATTTGTCCTCGGACTGTTATATGTATGGAATGAGAAGGTAAGATTCGTTATGTATTTATCAGCCACTGTTCTTTCTGGTATTTCCTTGTGGTGTAGTGGCAAATAACTGTTTTTTCAGCGAAAATATGCTTGATTTTCCAAATTCAAATTTCTTGAGTTGATTCTTCCAAGATATAACACCATTCCGACAAATATTTACATATTTTACTTTTTTTTTTTTAAAGGTAATGTTCATTAATCAACTACTCAGATTACTGTAAGTACTTCCTTCATTTAAAGTATTTTTTTTCTCAATAATATAATTTACGTTTTTCAGGACCCTGAGAAAGTTTCAATATTGAAACGAAAGCTCGGTCCAAGGTATTAAAGAGTTTTTCATAGTTCAACACTTGTGCTTACTGAAGATCCCCGTTATTCCCCACTGTTCATACCAATTTTCAGTCGTTATTTCTAAATTCATATTTATATATATATATATATATATATATATATATATATATATATATATATATATATATATATAAATGTGTGTGTATGTATGTATATATTATATATTCCTGAAAACGTTCCACTACCAAAAAATAACGCATATCCATTGCTCGAATCCTGTGTTCAAAAATCACATAAAAAAAGCATTTTCCCGAATCCAATAACAAGGTTTTTGTGTGGACAAGCCCGGGGATTCAACCCGGGACCTTGGATTTACAAAGCACACGCTCTTACCTCTGAGCCACTCGTACCTTTACTAGGAGCCTAGCCGATATTCCTTTTGTTGGCCAAATTTTTCTTATATTCCCGAATTTTCATTATATATATATTCCTCATTCTCTGCAACAGGTTCAATATTCCCTGCAGCGTAGTCCTAGTCAAATCTCATAATTTCGCTCTATGTTGGTTGAAATATTTATGACCGCATATGCTGGAATATGTTGACAGCAAATGCATCTCAAGCGCATATCTTGATGTTTCTAGAGATCACATTCAGAACCATGTTGTTCTATTTCGCATCTGAATGACGTGCAGTATTCATATAACTCATCGGAAAGAGAGCTCCTGGCGTTATGCTGGGAAACTCAAGAACCTGAATCTGAAAGCTCAGTGCGGAAAGTTTTCCAGGGCATTCAACTCCCAGCAGTCTCATCAAGATCTCGTTGTTTTCACCATGGATATAATGTCGATGAAAGACCTCATATCGGTAATCATGGAAGTATTTTCGCGCAAATTGATCTCCAGACGGTATTAGCTGCTCCCTGGGATCAAAGCACTAAAATTAAACGACCTATTTAGCCCCCAACGGCATTTGTGGAACCGAATAATAATGAAGATGTCGATGAACGTGAGCGTGGATGATTCAAAATGGAAACTACGTATACATTTGCTGAGAAATCAAAATCCATGACAGAAAATATAAATTTGATATCACCTCTGAACATCAATCTACATATTGAAATGAACTTTTCATATTGGTTGAAACTCCGATGTCAACATCGTGTATAATTTATATATACAAAATTGAGATAATACGAGACAAGAGAATGGGGCACTTGAGACGAGACAAGACAAGACAAAAGGGCTTCTATCGATAAAAGACGACAAGATGATTTGAGAGAATGACGTCATGTATATTAAGAATTCGGGAGAAAATGGTTGAATGTTATTTTTGTGAATGAATACTCATTCGTGTCTGGTTTTATAGGTTGATTGAAAATTCAAGGTTAACCGAGAACATTTCTTCGATTGCAGAAGGACAGACTCCGATAAGTTTCTCTATGCCAAAAAATATTTATTTTTAAGTCGAAGGGATTATATTCTGTAATTTGTTTTGCCTTCAAGGTAAACATATTTCAAATTGGATCAAACTCTTCTATACAGATTCAACGTTTCAGAGACTACATATCTCCTAGTATTACAAAAAGTGAGGGTTATCAAGATTATTGCAGTTTCCCACATATTTATGAATTACTCTGGGACTTAAACGTAAGCCTAGATAATAATGGATATATCGGTAATGATTGAAAGCACTAACACAACGAATATAAAAATATAAATTCAGAATGATAATCCTTAATATTGAGAATCAAAATCACTGACGAGTGGATCCATAGAATACTACTATCGAGTGCTGCTCATTTCATGAAAATAATAATTTAAAAAAAATATTATTTAAATCAAAGAGTGGATGGGTATAAAAATAGAGTGTATTGCCAAGAGAAGTAGGAAGAAGGTGAGACAAAACAAGATAAGGATTTCTTGTCTTGTTTTGATGTGCATATTCCTTGGTTGAGGCGACTCAAGACAAGCGAAGGCAGTTTCGTGTCGATAGAAACAGATTTCTTGTCTTATATTGATGTGCATTTTCTCTTGGTTAAGGTAACTCAAGACAAGAGTAGGCATTTTTTCCCAAGCAGCATCATAGTGACGGGAACTGATACTGCAACTTCGACTTGGTGGTTATTACGTAATCACCACCATACAGTAAATATAATTGAAATTTTATATTTGCATGGTTGTAGTCACGTAATTTCCATCTATGTAAGCCACTCCACAGTTTTATAACTCGTAAGTGTCAATTGAGGTGTCTGTAACATTATAGCCATCAAGCAGAGTCACCTCAAAGGTTTCCAAACTTGAAAGTGGAAAATAACCGTTGCGGTAACCATACTGTATCACTCGAATATCACTCAGAAGTCCCAATCACTTTCGATAGAGTATGATAGTTTCGGTAACGTTCAAGTTACTTCCATCAAACCTTCAATGTGGCAGGCACTTGATTGTGATATGTGGTGATGGTTACCACATTCTTGCTATCTCCATAAGTGATTGCCACAGTTCGAATTTGATAAAATTCGCTACAAAGTTAGTTACCTTCAAAATTCGCCATCAACTGAGCGTGGATTGGTCAGCTCAATGACGAAAGCTAACCTAACTTTTCACAAATTATTTTATTATGGCGTACAGAAAGTTTGTTTCCCTGTTGTGTGAAACGTGAATGATATTTATTCAAAATGGAATAGGTTGTGCGTTTTCAATAGGCAATTCTTTTTAATTTTGAAGTGACCGTGGATTGGTCCGCGCGATGACGAAAACTAACCTAACTTCACTTGAATTATTTCATTGTGGCTTTTAGAAAGTTTGTTCCACCTGTTGGGTGAAACGTAAATGATATTTATTCAAAATGAAAAAGGGTATACGTTTTCAATAGACAATTTTTCTTGATTTTGTATAAAAAGTGTAATTTAAATAGATCGGAAATCTGACTTGTGCACCTGCTCAATATTCGTACCTCCATTATTAATTCAGTTCACATGAATGCCATCAGTTTCGTTACTTGTTGATCGATAATTGTTATTGATACTTGACAATCGTTAATTGAAGCTGCATAAATCAATCGTACTTGCTATATGCCTTTTTTAACAATTAATGAACATGAAGCCGCACTTTCATGGTTATAACTTTGAAGTGGCAGGTTATAATAGCCGCGACGTGTTTGCCACTTTTGAGGGTATAAGACTTAATGTAATTTTTTATTATAACTTTGAAGTGGTGAGTCATGGGTCTGCGACGTGGGTGCTACCTCCTAGTGGTGAAAAAAATAATAATTTAGTTCCACTAGCCACTTTATGATGAAATGAACTTGAGAGTGGTATATTTTCAGTTCATGTCCTTTTGAATATTACCCTAATTCCGCCATATTTACAAGAATATGCTGGGTCGCTATCATCGGAGAAATGAACGGAACATTCAATAAAAATGTATTTGTTGTCAGTACTGCATCAAACGTAGTAATTCATTACGTAAGTATTAATTTCAAGTAACCGAGATTGATAAAAAAAATTGAGGATATTTAAGTAGATAATTTCAGAGGCGAGTTATTTCCAAAATTATAATGTTTTTTTTTTAATAAAGAGTATTCAGGGAGCTACAGCACCCCTATTCCACAGTAAACTCTTAATCGATCAGAAGTATCCAGATTCAATATATTTACTTACGTATTTGTATGTTATATATTATTATATGCATAGTCGATCGAGTGTTAGAAATGAATCAGGCAGAATGGAAGAATGGTAAACTTTGATTATAAAAATATGTTGCAGAACAGAGATCGAACTACATATCAATTACACAAGCGCAGTCAACTGTTTAACGCGTCTAGTGTCGGACACTACATATCCACGTGTTTGCCAGGTAACCACAAAGTGATTGGAATTTGGCTATTCGAGATCCAGGAACATGGATCAGAACGTAGCGGCCACCAAAGAATTGTTCCCCATTTTGATAGCCGCCGCGTGATGGAATCGTGTATATTACGTTGCAGTGGTTGTGGTCAAACACCTCAAAGTTTTCCAGAATCGTGACCGCTACGCTCCGTCCACTAAAAATGCTACCTGAGTTGTTTTGTCTGAAAATGAAGCTTCGCTGAAGTTATCTATGGTGCCCACACTTCAATTCCAATCAACACAAAATCATATTGGAGGTTTTTTTGCGAAAAAATTCCGAAAACATAAATTTTCACATGAGTGGAATATCTTCAGGTATTGACAGATGGGTAAACTAATACTTCAAGTTTTTCTGTAGTTTTGGTCAAATCTTAGGGAATGCCTGAACATGACCTCCATGAACCTACTCACAAATTTTTAAATCAATCCACCGTCCAGTTTGTCGGATATTTGCAATTAAAAATGTATGTACCCGTTTTTGTAGTACTATTGTGGAATTAACGAAAACAATAATGGTAATCTTTGACCGTTTAGTTCCAAAGATATCCACTGATGAAAAATATTCATTTTACTCGACACAGAACGAAAGCACGGCCAACGAATTGACAACGGTGTAGGGTGCAGAGTCCAAAAATGTGAAATGGAAGCAACATATCAATCGGCTTGGAAGGATGGAGATACAAGCTGAATGTGTGGTGTTGCCCCGGTTATAGCACCGTTCTCTATACGTGTAGTGCATCTATCAAATGCATGCGGTGTGATTCAGAGTATACAGTTGCTGTCAAAAGTTCGAGACCGGCAGTATCATATAAGCATTGGATTTAACTGTACGCAGCGGCCGAAACTTTTGGCTGATACGTATACGTACAGAGATACCTCAACTGAATTTATAAGTTACTGCGTTAACTACATCATTTTCTTTCAACATATACTAGTCAGAATTCTATGGTAGGTACTGTGAGTTTACACAACAGTTTCATAGATTACAACATGTTTTTGTAGGTTATGGAAGGTTACATTTCCGAAATAATGACGAAGAACTAATCAGAATTTGATGAAAAACATCATTGAGGCTAATAAAACTGTAGATGAGCTGAATTCTACTTAACCATCCACAGACAATGATTTATTGCCATAATCCATTTAATTGGAAGGAATATTTGAAATCAACAGGGAAACATAACCTATATAGTCCAATCAAAATGAATACAAGTAGCATCAAAACAAATTCATGTCATTAGTGTGTGATCGAAATCGGTGAACTGAAATAGCAGGGTCGCATTCAGGAACGTACATGTATAATTCAGAAAATACTATTTTTCCATAAATTACTCCTAATTTGAGTATTGGTGTATTCAAATAGGGTAAAAATGAAACGCCGGATCCTGCACCTTCAAGAAATTATAAGACTCTCTTTCAAACCATTTCCACAACATTCAAAACATGCCCGCATATGCATTATGGCAAGTCTGTACTGTTTGAAACTCCACCGTAGGCGTGCCTGCTGGTCTAACCTGCTCGACCTCACACAAATGGCAAGTTCTCACACAAATATGGGTCGATTCCATTATGTTTACATAAAGGATATTTATGATTAAATGATAAGAATCATATGTCACGGGCAGACTGTTTATGAGAAAATGTTTTGCTCAAGTAGGAATCCAATGAAATTAAGTTCATTTGAGGCCATCCGATTGAACACAACCAATCGGAACAACTTCATACTGAAAACAGACTCCATGGGCTGTTGTCACTCTATTGCGTTGCTATAGATACAAATCGTCACTGGAAAGCCAAAATGATCACTGGTATCATTGTAACGAAGCATTTTTTCCGTAACTTTGGTACGCCCCTGCCTATTTGGGGGTCTACTATTGATTATGGTCTGGCAACGTAATAATGCCCGTTTAGAAAATGAGTGTAAATAGATGAAGCTACTGAAACGATCACAAAACCGAGCGAAGAGAGTTCTCATGTCTTTTTGCACCGCACAAAAAGACTAAAAGACTTTTCTGACTGGTTTTACTGAGAGAGTAGAAGGAGGTTGATTCATATAGTGAAAACGAAGTATACTTCTTCATAAGTTTACAAAAAGATAAACTGCTTCTTGGTCCAGTTCTTTTGTGAATCATACAAAAAAGCGCCTTTCTGTATACGGTTTTTGTCCGACATTTCTTTCAAATCCGGTGGATATAGAAGCCGAGATTCAATAAGGATCGCTCTCTTTGAAATAGGGTGCAGTACAAGCTCTCTACTTCTCGTCCGGAAGCGAGCCTGTTTGGCTTCCGTTCCGAAAACAAGTTTTTCATTCTCCAGAACAAATGATTAACTCGCGACCGTCAGAGAATATGGTTTTCCGTGAAGCATAAGTATTCATGCAAAAGCTCTGTTCCAGAGGTGAGGTAACCGTAAGTGAAATATTGTGTAGAAACCTTTGATAATTTGTTGAATTGATTGTGTCATGGAGACACTTTTATAACCAATTGCCCTGTTGTATATAATTTCCCCACTGTATTTGATAGCAGTTTGTTTATCAGTTTGGCGAAACGTCTATTTGATTTCATTTCGTGCATTGTAGATACTGAATTAAAAGTACAATTCATCTGTGGAAATAATTCAATCGCAAAAGTGTGAAATATCCCAGTCCCGTGACTTTCACGATAATTCAAGTAATGCATTATTTGTTATTCCGGATTGATTTATGTCGTGAGGTATTCTGTTAATGCTGTAATAATTACTGTAAGTTTGCATTTCCGGCTGTTACAGGTATTGATAGTGTGGAATGATTCATATAAGTTTGGTATTGCTTTGTTCGTAGTATATAAACTGATGTATCATATCTTGCTCGTTGTTCCTGTGTGCTGAGACCCATTAACATGATCTCGGTGATTCGCGGTTGTCCATCAAAACTCCGGGTTTGAGTCCGAGTTGAGATTGGAGTATATTTTTTCGTGGTGAGTATGTCAGTATTCACGTAAGCTCAAATTCTGGCCACTGACAGCAAGCGTCGGGATAAGAGTTCAGATTTCAAAATTGTGGAAATTAACTAAGTTAATGTTTCGATAAAATTATCCAATCTAATTGACTGAATAAAATATGTTCTAATAAACGTTTGTAATAACAATGCCAACTCCATAAAACTCACTTGAATATTGACGGAGAATATCATAATCAAATCATCAACAGCATGCGTGGAAATACATCTTCATCGGTTATAGAACTAACACTTCTGGATATTCGTTCAAATTATCTAAGTGTTCTTTAGTTTGAGTTGTTTAAGAATATGAACGGGATGTTCATAAAATCAGATGTGGAATCATCTGCGACTGAATCATGAACTTCAGTCACTATTTCCCATCGTCAAGATAACCCCTTGTGGGGTATTCATGTTGAGAAGGAAAACATTCTCAATTGATTATTGGATAGAAAGATTTTTCGGTGAATTGAAAAAATCACGATAAAAATTAAGTTATTTTACGTGAATGTCAAACATAAAACAACTACTTTCCTGGCAAAAGCCACGCTGGACATTGAACTACATCTGATAGATATTCTGGAAGGACCCTAATTCAAAAAAGAACTAAAATTGAAAATTTGAATTTTTAGACAGATATTGATTTGATTTTTGTTTTAATTCTTTTTTTGCTCTGTATTATTTTATAATTAGCAAACAAATTTCTATTCGAATAACCTTCGAACCTGATGAATGCTGAGAAATTTTATAACAACGTTTTCAAGCTTGTTGCTTATAGGCTTCCACATATGGCGTCGGTCTGTCTCTAAATCTATTATTATAATTGTTTTAATAATCATCAATGTCCTTGGGTAATTACTACTAAAAATGGATTGAATACTTTTAATCGCTTGTTTCACCTTTCCTCCTAGACTATATTGATGTCGGCCGAGCAACTCTCCAAATTATCCAGCTCCAAAAATTGTATTTTTGTGAGCTTCGAATACAGACAAACAATTCACCTGTGATTTGGATTCCACTTACCGAAGTTAGCTAGCTCTGGAGCCATACCACATGCTTCTGATTTTTCCTCTCCAATACAAATATAACAAAAGGCGCTTACAAAAAATAGTAATTCATTTTCAAGTTTTGTTCTGGAATATTGAGCAGACTTAGTTCAGAACCCTTAATCAATAATATGAAATGAGATAACCAAAAAGTATGTTGAAGGTAATTTATATCTTCAGCAATCCATTGAAGTGAATTATGAAGTGGTTATAAACAACCACCTTATATTCACAACGAACGTGCCTCCACTAGAAAGGAATGCATCAGTATGCTATACTGATGGTTCCAAAATTGACGAGAGGGCTGGGAGTGAGAGTGACAGTTCCTAATTGTAGGCTCTCAGAATCCCTAAGCAAAGCCCCAACAATTTTTTAAGCAGTAACCTATGCTATGCTCAGAGGGGTAGAGATCTATATCCTATCACACAGCCAAGCAGCACTGGAAGCTCTGAAGTCACACACTTGTTAGTTTAGACTGACTTGAGACTGCAAACAACTGGCTACAAACAATCAGGTTACTCTGATGTGGCTGCTAGGCCACAAGGGAATCAAAACCAATGAAAAAACAGACCACGTTGTCCAGGAAGGCGAAACACTCAATTTTGTGATCTGTTACCCTTTTGTGGTCTCACCAAAGCCCATATCAACAGAGAGTTTCGGCTCTGGGAGGCTGACCAAATTGAAACCCACTGGAATAAGGTTCCAGGGCAAAAACAAGAAGAAAGATTTCTGAACCCATCGCCAAAGAAAGCTGAACAGCTTCTCGAATTGGACAGGAAAGACTTGAAACCGATAACGGAACTGCTCACCGGCTATTGTTCTCAAAAAAATGGATAGATCAGAAAGTGAACTGCGGGGTTACTGCGAGACCTGCCCCAAAACTACAGAACACCTGCTTTGCGACTGTCGAGCGCTGTTTTGCAAAAGGCTTGAGTTCTGCGAAAGGGTTTCACTGATGCCCTCAGACATCAGGAACTCAGCTCTCAGGAAACTGATTTGCTTCGCAAGGAATTTCGGAATCCCGGGTCTTGAATACATGAATGGTAATGTACAAAAGACCTCACAGGTCAAGATTTGGAGAGGCTGAAGAACCATATCGACCCCCTCACAATCTACATCTACAATCCAATGAATGTGATTCGATATTGGAAATTTATTTTAATTTTTCGAGAACTAAAACCGAACCAACTTTCATAAAATCATCTCCAAGAATTTGATCCGTTAGTCCAGTTACTACACATATCTTCGAAACATGACCCAAACTTCTTTCAAACGCCAAAGTGTCCTCACTTGTTGGAAAAAAAATTAATTGCTTCAGTGCTTACGAGTTGTGGGTGAAGAACGAGTGCTTACGAGTTATAAGTGATCAACACATGTGTGCAAAACATTATATTTCCAATACCTAATTAATCTCAGTCAGATCTCTTTTGACCCTCATCTGATGTCGTTCACATGGCAACTCTTGTAAATAGAACAACCTCCCACATTTCATTTCTGTTATACCCATTGAACCCTCCATGATATTGTTATATTGTAATAACGCAATCTATGAAAGTAATTCTTACCCACTTCGAGGCGTCAGAATCACTTGAAATTCTGCACAGGTATTGATAATCGATCACAATACAATAATTTGATGGCTAGGTATTCCCACCAGGATCGCCAGAAAAAAGAATTATTATCCAGAAGATTTGGTAAATTAACTGGTAAACATGCCCAATTCAGATTTCGAAGATTTGGTGAAATCACTGCTACGGTCTCAGTACCTTCACCGGAAGTTATGTGCAAAAGACCTCATAGGTTGAGATACGGAGAGGCTGGAGAGCCATATCGAACCCCCTACAATCTGACCCCCCTACAATCTACTTTCAACAAAAGTTGGTAAAATCTTCTCATGTGGATGTATTGATCGACGAATTTTCTCCCGTAGTTGAACAGTTTGAAAACTCGCTTTTCAAGCAATATGCACTGAAAAGTCAAAAATGAAATTATAGTTTGAAAAAACTTATCAAGCACCCTAGGCTTTATTACAAGCTTTATATTACCTTTACACTTGTATGTTTACTTCACACGAAACCCAAATTTTGCAAGTGAATCGTGACCCCCTTCTAGTTGTCCGATGAACGTGGCAGGTGTTCATAATTCAAGTGACAATGCATTATAACATTTTTGTTGGAGAAAAAAACAAAATGGCGGTTCCAAGATGGAGGACGGAATTTGTGTTTATGGTCTGATTTGATTCAAAATTGGTATGTAGTGGTTTTCAGGGTCAGACGTTATAAATTCATTGTCAAAATTATTAAATACAAGATGGCGTCTCCAAGATGGTGGACGAGTTTTGTGATTATGGACCGTTTCTATTCAAAATTGGTATGTCGGGGTTTTTGGAATCGGAAATTATGAATTCAGTCAGAGATTATTGATTTTTTGTCAAAATTCATGAAAGCTCCAGGATGGTGGACGAGTTAATCTTCAGATGGTCTCCTCATTGGAACACTAGATAGCCCAAAACTTACAGCGAAAAGTCCTAATAATAACGATGCTCCAACAAAAACGCATAGATTAAGGCATATCAACCAAAAAGCACAAATATTTCATTAATTAATAAAGAACCTTCTCAAGGACAAGCTCTTATTCTAATACCCGAAGAAGTAAAAAAAAAAACTTGAGAGGTGTCAAGGGACACCCAGATGGAACGAAGTTCCTTTCGATTAATTAGTGAAGGAATTGTAATAAAATTATATATATATATATATATATATGCACTCTGTCTGTCTATTCTTTCGAACACGTCATAGATGCGCGGGACTTTGTAAACACAACAGAGTTATATATATATATATATAATATATATATATATATATATATATATATATATATATATATAGTTAGAACACGCACGGCTTGCTAAATACATACGCATTGATATTGTAATATTAAAATATAATTTGCCTTTAAATTTATCAAAGTTATGACGCGTACGCTTGCTAAACACACAATAATGGAGAGATTATAACGCGTATGACTCGGTTAGCACAATAGTAAAGAGAGGTTATAATGCGTACTTGCTAAAAATACATAAGCATTTATTATTGTCTGTATAAAATCTCTACTTACCTAACTCCATCAGCAATATCCGGAACTTGTGCAGAAACACTGTCAGGATTCATTATTGTTATTATTTTTTATTATGTACAAAAAACACTCAACAAAAATAATCGTCGCGACACCACACTGTTCAATGTGAAATAGAAAGACGAAACGAAAATAACTGGCTTGCTTTCTATGAGAGAGAGAGAGACAGACAGAGAAACACGCGCACGCCGCACGGCTTATAACCAAAGCGAAAGTCTCGTTACAACTTTTAGTCTCAATTTATTCCGTCTAGCCCTCTTTCGCAACGCGCGATAAGGAACTACATTCCAAAAACAATTGCTTTGGATGTGTGATGTAGGTTGTTTTATTAGTTACAGATTAGAAAGTTTGTCGCTTTTGTATTCGAACTGAAAACTTCGTGCGACAAGCTTTCGAATCAGTAACTCACGAGTTAACCTACGTCACACATCAAAAACAATCATTTTTTACTTTTTATGACATTTGAATGAAATCTTGTCTTTGAAAAGGTTTTTCATCAATAATTTCATTGACATTGGGACGGTTTGGCCTGGGGTCTTGTTAGATTAGAGAAATTCGCTGATCTAAGTGGGTAGTTTTATGAAGAACTAGTTCATCAAGGAGACCTGATAGTCAGATATGAAAAACATCAGAAATTGACTGAGGATGGAAATATCATTTATTATACAAAACAGACAGAAATAATATCATCATCTGCTTCCACAACGGAAGGTTTCCGATGACCAGAACCCAGCAGAAAGTAAGTAAAAATTCCTTCGATGGTTTCTTCTCCTCTCCTGCCCCTGGAGTCATGAAAAAGCACGACAACGACAACAAGTACAGGAAGGTTTTCAAGAGAACAAGGTGAGTCTGAACCTTTTATATTCTTTATAGGTATGAGGTCATACGCTTCTTATGTAACGTTGTACGTACTTCTTACGTTTCGACTTCAACATGATACTGCCATCTCCTAATCATGATCTCCTAGTGATTTAACATCTGATATGGAGAAACACACTTCATTTACTAAACTGATGGCATTAGTATCACTTTTGGGAACATCAAAGATAAATCTGAGAACTTATAGATAGGTCTGCACTCAACTCAACTTCAGCAATGCCCTGTAATGTTTCGAAAATAATTTCCCGCTGGAATAACACCTTAAGTGGGAGAATACACTCCATTTATCAAGCTGATCAAATAATAGTAACTTTTGAGGTAGAAAAACCAACTCCAGGAAATTCATGAGCATATAAGGGCTACCTTCAACTTCTACGATAACCTCATTCAAGTATATTTCTCAACTGATTGAACAGCCTCAATGAAGAATATACCTTGTTGAACTAGCTGATAGTAATAATAATAACTTTGGGAGGTAGCAAAAGCAAATCTAGGAACTTTATAAAAATGTAGGGATGACACTTCAACTTCAAAGATATCCTGTTATCTTCCAATAATATTTCCACACTATTCCTGTATTTCGAATGGGAGAATACACATTTCTATTCAAACTGATATACATTTCGGCCACCTTACAGAGTCGGAGAGTTGGAAATAGAGTTCCAAAGTAGAAATTATCAGGTTGCTTTATACATCAACAAGACGTCAACAACCAAAGTTTTTAGCTGAAATTTGGTGAATGCAGTATTTATTCACAAGGAAAATCTGGTTCTCATGGTACAACAGATATCATAGATCACTTTAATGCAAGTTTCAGATTGCAAATCCATTCGGAAAATTCGAATATTGGCATGTTCCAGTCAGGAATTTGGAGTTCTTGGAAACAAAATCTGTCTGATCACAAGACAGTTCAACTTGAGTCCTCGTCCCGACAACATCTCCTGCTATGGAATTCTATGTAGGTTACGTGACTGATGAATTATTTAATCATCTCACCAATTTGTTTATTGAATATATCAGTAAATAACTATTTTTTAAAAAATTTTAATTAGAAAAATTAGAGTTCGATGGTTTCAGATTCGAAACTAGAATACTTTATTTGAGGAATATATCTATGGTCCTGTAAGTTGATGAATATCAATTCAAAATAAAATCAATCGGTCAAAATTCATTGTTGATTGAGAAATGTTCGTAATAAGTATGTTTGCATTGCTACAATGTTACTCTCTGCAAAGTCATGGATCCCGGCTCTACGCCAACAAACAAATTACCCTATAAACAGTTTAATTGAATAGTGGCCGAGGATGGTAACGGGTTGTGCAGATATGTGAGCATGCAAAAAGATTCCGGCCTATCAGCAGGCTCTGTAGTCGTCGGCAACCCTTGGTTGGGTGGTGGAAATTTACCATAGGGTTTATTCTTTGAATTGGCGAAAACAGAGTTATGAATATGTACGTTTAGGTGCCAGCAATATAACTTGATATATTCTTGAGACATGGCGGTTTGCTTAGATCAATTACGTACTTAGAATCCCACTGTGTTGTTCTAACATACATTCGAGCAGGATACTATTCCAACATAAGCTGAACTCCTATAATCTTTGTTATTGTCCTGATAATAACCGACTAGCTAATCAATTTTCAAACAAGTTGAGATTGTTAATTCTGATCTCCATTATATGTTTTCTTTTATATATTAGTCTTTCATTTTTCTTTAGTTGTAGAGAATTTTGTATCGTAAAAAACAGAGAAAAAAAAACAACATGGGAAAATTGAAGGTCTATACATTCAGGGGTCTATCTATATAAGGCTGTGTGCCGCATATAAAAAAACATACCCTCTACCAGATCCTGCTACCTGAGGAGTGAAGCTGGTTGTCTAGACGATCACACAAAAAAAAATTAAAATCAACCAGAAATTTTATAACTGTTACAACATGTACAGTGACTTCATTCTAATTATTCTCAACTTTTCAGTTTATATTGTACGGAAGCGCGTTCTTTAGTTTTTTCACACTCTGATTTTTCCTACGACATCGACATATGTTCAAAAATCGATTGTTAATCCAATCCTGAATAGCTACGTTTTGCACATAATATCATATTGCATAGCAGAACTGAAGCGTTACGGTTCATACTGCATTCGTTGCCTAGCAACCGGTTCACTGTAAAATATGACAATGATATTTGAATATATCATCAGTATTTCTGTCAACATTTCAATAGTTACATTACGGATAATAACTTTGTTATTGAGAACAAATCTAATAAAAATGGACAGTGATATCGACTTGACACCTACATACATAATGGAAGAAGCGGAGTTAATGACATTGAATTTATTGATTTGTTCGAAAATATGAACAGGGTATTCATAAAATCAGATGTGGAATCATCTTGGAATCCGTGATAATACCCTCGATAAATCTCTTTTCCCATTATCAACAACAATAGATTTTCTTGAAACTAACGATTCACATCAACTTTCACTTCAACTCACATGAAATGTTATAGTTCAGTTAATTTGTATCTTGCGGCACTTATGAAAACTCTTGGCAAGAAGTAGAATCTCATAGAATGTAGCGCTCTATAAGAATAACTTCATTTTCCAACAAAGTGATTTGTACAACTATTTTAACAAGAATTTCAGAAGTATAGTGGAACGCAATTTTCTATGCATTCAAATGTCATTGACGAGGTTGATCAAAATCAAAAGGTATGGAATAAATTCATTTTTGACGTTATTATGTATTTGTGTAAAAAAATCTGAAACAGGTCGATTTCTATTTTCAATTTGACAATTCACAGTATGAAAATATCACCCCCTTCTTGCACCCCCTCTGGATACTGAGCACCCCTTCAAAGGGGTCGTTGTGCACCTTGTTCGAAAGGGATTTTCATTTTCAGCAAAATAAGTTTTTTAAATTTGGTGCAATCATAACTGAGGAAATTTATTTTGAAAATGTAAATTTTTAATACTTTACGTAGAATGAATTATTCATGTCACATAATATTCAGAAAGTATTTTTCAATTTATTTAACAATTAAAAGAAATGTTCAAAATGACCACCATTCACTTCTTGACAATGAGCGAGTCGATCTTGGAATTCTCGTAAAACATTTTGTAGGACCTAAGGGGTTATTTTGTTAATTTTTTCCCATCTCAAATCTGCAATATTGTCAGGTCTTTCGAAATAAACTTTTGATTTTGAATAACCCCATAGGAAATAATCAGCTATTTTTTTATTTGTTTTGCTAAACGTCAGGAAAAAGTCGTTCAAGACACCAAAAAATTTGTCACAAAACCCACATAAATAATGTAATGTCAATCTAGTAGACTTCTGTTATTTTGATATTTATAAATTGCTGACACACGTCAGTGTATTTGAAAATATTTGTGTGTATGTATTTGATTCAACTATGGCTCATTTATACGAAACTGAAGGTATAGACATTCTACTTATGATTGGATGCGGTGTTAAAACAAGAACTGAAAAGGAAGTTTGTGAAATATTTGATAATAAATACCCTGGTCAACACGTCTCACAGTCTACAGTTTGCAAAATAAAAAAAAAATCGTGAAACTGGACATGTAAAAGCTATTCAAAAACCAGGTCGAAATCTCAAATTGGATGAGGAAAAAAGTTAGATTTGCTGTTAGCGATTGAGGTAAATCTGCATATGACAAGTAGACAACTTGCCGCCGACAATGATGTAAGTGAATCATCGATATTGAGAGCTTAACATAAAGAAAAATGCCATCCTTATGGAGTTTAGTTCGTTCAGGAGTTGAATGAGGATGACCCTGATAGAAGGCAACAATTCTGTGAACTGATGATAGACAGAATGGAAGCAGATTTGCGGTTCATAAACAAAATTGTTTTTTCTGATGAAGCTACTTTTCATTCAAATGGAATGGTTAATAGACAGAACTATAAATATTGGAGCAGAGAATATCATCATTGGATGTATGGCTCACATACAATATCCTAGAAAATTTTACGTTTGGGCTGGTATCATTAACAAGGGAAAGATCACCCAGTATCTTCACGAAATTTTCACAGGTGCTTCAAAACACGGTAAAAACAGAATAGCAATCGGAAATTTTGCGCGGAAAAGATAATATTAGGAGATATGGGCCCCCGAAGGTCCATAAAGAGAGGTTATATGATATCACTTTTGGAAATTATAAACTGATATGAACCATTTCTATTTACATTAAAATAGTAAGTGCACACACGTTTTACTTTCCAAGTAATATTAAAATCACATAATTTTCGATAAAAACATGAAAAAACTCCGATTACTTTCCATATAATTTTACAGAAGAAATGACAAAAATCAAATGTTATGATTATCCCAATCTTGAAGTTTATTGATATGCGACGTTGCCTATGTCTCCAAAAGGGGAAAAGAAAATACTGAAATTCAATGCGTCATACATATATGAGCATATAAATGATAAGTATTACAGCATGAAATAACGATCTGATAGGTATCTGTGTTCGAAATGCAGAGAATATTTCACCACGCTTCTTGATAGTGATTATAATTTTGAAAATTAAGCATGAATTTGATGTGCCGCATTTAGAAAGTAACCAAACATATGAAATAATGTCACTTCAGATTATTTTGTTTCAAGTAACTTTAAACTGGACCAAGAAATGCATTCGGATTGGATGTTTTCTTGTATGCCTGGCCGTAACGTAACATGACGTAAAAAAAAGGAACATAACCTAACTTGGCTAACCTTGTTACCCAAGTTGAATGCTAGCTAATCAACCTTACAAGGCGACGCTTCGCTCCGCTCGCGAACATTTCGATGGAATCGATTTCTAACGCAAAAAGAAGGAACACAACCTAACCTAACTTGGCTAACCCTGCTATCCAAGTTGAATGCAAGCTAATCAAAAATTTCGATCCAATTAATTGCGAAAATCCGGATTGGCCAAATTTACATGACTAGTTGGCAACGAGGCATGTCCATAAAACGCCAAAACCAGGCAACCACCAAAATTAAATGAAACAATCGGAGTTTTTTATTGATCATTAAGTGATTTTAGTATAACTTAAACGTCAAATGAGTGTACAGTTGATAGTTCAGTGCAAGAAGCTATTCTTTAAAAAGCTATTCCTTATATCTTTGCAGTTTCCAAAAGTGATATTCCATAACCTCTATTTATGGACCTTCTGGGGCCCATATCTCCTAAAATTATCTTTTCCGCGCGAAATTTTCGATTGCTATACTGTTTTTATCGGCTTCTTAAGCTCCTGTGAAAATTTCGTGAAGATACTGGGTGATCTCATATTCTTAACCTTTACCTGAACTTTTCACAGCCTATATTAAAAAGACTTTTTTCTCATGTTGATGATCCAAATGCAATAGATAAATCAATTTGGTACCAATAAGTCGGATATTCACCGCATTAAAAACGTATTGTTGGAGATTATTTGAAAGAAGTTTTTTCCAATAGGTGGATTGGAAGACGTGGAACGATTGCATGGCCACCTAGATCCCACGATTCAACTCCTCCCGATTACTCCTTATGAGATTATTCAAAATCAAAAGTATATTTCAATAGACCAGATAATATTAGGATAACGGAAGAAATTAACAACATAACTACTCCTGAGGTCCTACAAAATGTTATACGAGAGTCAGTAGTTATACTTGCGTTTTCAATCCATTTCCCCATCTGTACTGACTTTCTGAGTTTTGGATCAGCCATTTTGTTTCGGCAGAGTTTTTGTCACCACCTTGTCAAAATTATATACATAACAGTTGACTCCATCTCCCCTCCATGCTAACTCCAACGATGCAATGTAGAATCATTTAATTTGAAGACCTTCTAGGGATATTACCATCACAAGCATCAGTCACTATATTGTATTCTGAGGTTGCTTTCTTCCCGCATTTACAAAACTCCTAGCAGTTTCGAACTCACTATTTATCCTTCGATGGAATTCTCCAAAATACTTTCGGAACATCTTAGTGGTTGTGTTCCAAATTGCCTTGGCAGAATAATCTTTATAATCTTCACCATCATTTTTCAACATTCCCACTATTTCGGTACTTGTAGTTTCTTGCTGCAGTTCATATTTCTTCGAATCATAGAACGAGATTAACTGACGCCACATTGAATTCCTTGTATTAACTGTGTTCACTGCTTTAGCAGAACTAATTGGGTCATCAATCTTTTCTCTAGAACCGTTTCTGAATCTGTAATCACTTGAATTAATTGCAGAATCTCAAAAATAATACCAAAACCCGCAGTGTGTTCAATCTTGACATTCAACAAATACTGAAATATCAGCAATGTTAGCAAACACACAATGGATTATCTTGACAACTATGAAAATAGAACTTATTTTTCCTGCAAAAAAATGCCCTACTGCATGTTTTTCCACGATAGAAAAACGACGCGATTTATTAAAATTTTATATTTTCGTGGTGTTAGTGCAATTGTCGATAAAAATCGTTTGAGCTGGGCATTTGATTCCGTTGTCAACCTGGTGATCTCCATTAATTTATATGGGTGTACGCTAGTTCGTTTGTAAGGCGTATGCTAGCAGTTTATTATTAACGTTCATAAGAAAATTAATATTGCATGAATTCATGGAATTCTCTTGATAGTTGACATCCTTGTAACGAAAAACAAACTAATCGTCATATCTTCCCTGAGTAAGTAATAAACCGACAATTTTCTAATAATCCTTTCTACTCAAATGTATCGAAATAAGTATATACCTGACGCTTTTTCATGAATAATCCTTCCAAGCTTGATGTCTCAATCATTGGAAAACTAAATTTCCTGAATAGGTTATCAAAAAGCCTTCCGAATGTCACCGATTGTAACATTAAATTTACGATTGGTACCGCAACTGAATAAGAAAATTTAAATTCCGGAAGAGTTGTTTAGAAAAAAATGAAAACGAGCTAAATTCTGTACCTTCATTTATATAACAATGTGATAATCGTCAGAACGCATATATCAGCCTGGAAAGTACTTCAGATTCAATTTCCCATTCAACCTCGGGCAAGGAAATGCAGTCGGTTTGTCGGCGACAAAATTTGATTTAATAACTTCGTGATAAAAGTGGTGGGTTGGAATTTCCGCTTCACCATTGTAACCCAATAATGTATATAATGTGAATCCAATATTTTTTTCATCAGAGTGGAAGCCATGGGGATATGGGAATGGAATCTTATAACGAGACTCAATCTTCCGTATACTCATTTCAGATGATAGATAGATAGTAGTGGATATTAAAATATTTCATTTGTTATTGCTTCAGGACTGAGTGAACTTGATGATGATTATATTTACCATTGAACATCAAATATTTCAAATTACCGCACGTGGCAGGTCTAACACCTCAACTTTGCAAGGTTTCAGAAAATGAAAATCTTAAAGTCAGCATGAAATGTGAAAACACAGTCAAAAAACATTTTTTTACGAAACCCAAAACAAAAACACCAAAAGAACTAAAATCTAGTAATATCTATAAAATACCATGTGCTGAGTGTGAGAAGGTGTATATAGGTCAAACGGGGAGGTATCTAAAACAGAGGCTGACTTAACACATGAGGCATTGTAAAAATATACACAACCCGCTTAAAACTATCAAAAACCCCTCTAGCCTTGCAGAGCACTGTAAATCATCACTGCATACTTTCGACTTTAATTCAGCCAGTATTATAGAACAACGGATGATTAAAAAAAAAAAAACTTGAGTATCTATTTATATTTTATGTAGAAATTATTTATTTTACCATTTTCAAACTCGGAGAGCGATCCTAAATGTAAGTACTCGTCATTGTTGTTTTCTGTAATGTGTTCGAAGTGTTTTTAAATATTGGTTTTTCTAACGATGTTATTTTACTTAATTTATTCTGTTTTTATCAAAAAAAAACACACATTCTAGATTCTCATTTCAATTGTATGTTCTTGTTTTTGTACTCCAGAGTCTTGAGAATAAAACAATAAAGTTTCGAAACGTCGACAATTTAAAAATTGGTTTTATTCAACATTTCGACCGAATTCCCGCAAATACAACGATTGAAATGATATTTATTTCCTGTATAATATAACATCGGTAAGGAAATCGATTGGAAATTGGAGAAGATGGGAATAGGGGCATTTTGGAATGAATATAATTTTCAATTTGCATTTTGATGATATAGGTGAAGACATTCTTAAATAACTTTTGTGTTGAAAATCATCGAGTAATCGTTTCACAATTTCTTCAGCTGATATGACAGTGTAGGGGGCTGAATCATTTCCCGTTTTCTGAAATTGAGCTGCTGAATATTCTGAAATACCATACATGAACACACAAAACCTCAAACTTATGGATAAGTGATTCAAAAACAATAATGAAGAATCATTACTTTTGTTTAATGTAATTGTTGGGTACATCCTGAACACTTTGGAATATTTTTCAAAGGTACTCCTCGATGGAAAAAATATCCAAGTTGTGTTGGAGCTACGTTTTTCAAATCTATACAAAACACATCGAATATCCAGAAGTAAGAAATCGTTTTGAACCCACCGGTAGAGTGTCTTATACCAAAAATAAAATTGTTGATGGTCGGATCAATGAGAAAAATGAGTTGCAAGTTTTATTGATGCTACCAGAAAAATTATCACTCAAGCACTAGGGAAATGAAAGCGGAAACGGATATTTCACAAAGTAATATGAATCTGAAGAATTGTATGGTAATGGTTTTACAAATAGAGTTGCGTTTTGTATTCAAATGAAGGTCATGATTGACGAGGAGTATAATACTTTGACCAAAATTATGTTTTCTGGTTAAGTAACATTTAAGAACAACGGGTCGATCGAAAGACATAATATGCATTATTATGCAATCAAAAATCCTCACTGGTTACGGACCATTGATCACCAGAAGCTATGGTCGCTCAATGTTTGGGGAGGAATTATCGAACATCACATTTTCGAACCCTACTTTTTCGACAATGTACTGAATGGTAAGAGGTATTGACATTATCTTCCCAGAATGTTGGAAAAAGTGGATTCGAACACCAGGAGGACCATGTGGTTGCAACGATGGGCTGCAGTTCATAACCATGGAATAGTGCGAGAATTTTCAGATCAATCCTATCCTAATCGTTGGATAGGCAGAGTAGGTACTATTCCTTGGCCCGCGCGATCTCCAAACCTTACTTCTTTCTTAGGGGTTATATGGAGGAAAGGGTTTTCAGGGATCATCCAAGAACTGCAGAAGATATGGTAAACAGGATCAAGGAAGCCTTCCGTTCAACTGATGGAGCCTAGCTAGAGTTCGGGGTTAGAAGCTTGTGTGAAATATGATGGGGACCTATTTACGTCTATTACGTCAATGATAACATGGAATCAGGTCATGATATATTCATTGAACCCCAAAAATAACAATTTAATGTCAACGATAACTTTGATATAACAGATTGGTTTTCTGATTGCCATTAAGTTAAAAAACGATGGAAAAACTTTACATGGAACTCCAAATATGGCCTTTTCGAGAATTATACCTTGGTATTTTCTCAATATCTGGATTCGCACTAATTTTCAGTGTTGCCGAGGCGGGAGCGAAAAACTAGTTCAAATGGAAGAGGCTAGTACTGATTATATGAATAATAAGCTCCACCTGACATCGAAATATAAAAAAATACTCTTTTGGTAGTGGAAATAATTGATCTGTGTGCAGGTGGTGGAATCAACAGATATATTTTGATATTCCATGTAACACCTATATTAGCACAAAAGTTTTGACCTACAAGGCATCAGTGCCTACCTGAAAAAGTGTGGATAAATGAGTAATTCCACGGAGGACGTTGATTTGTAATTTTTTTTGTGTAATATAGTTGAATAATTCTATCATATCTCAAGAGAATATAAAATAACATAACATGAAACATAGAACGATGGCCCACAAGAGGTGACTAGGCTATATTTAAAAAAATACTGTTTTGGTAGTAGAAATAGTTGATATGTGTGCACGTGATAGAATCAACAAAGATATTTTTATAATTCATGTAACACCTATATTAGCACAAAAGTTTTGAGCTACAAGGCATCAGTGCCTACATGAAAGAGTGTGGATAAATGAGTAATTCCACGGAGGACGTTGATTTGTAATTTTTCTTGTGAAATGAAGTTGAATAATTCTATTATATCTTGGAAGAATATAAAAGAACATAACATGAAACATAGAACGATGGCCCACGAAAGGTGACTAGGCCATATTTCTCACTCGAGTGAGCACATAACATATTTGCCAACGAGCCAAATATCAATTTCTAGCTCTAAATTGTATTTTTGTTTTGTAATTCGAAAAATTGGGAAGTAAAATCTCATTACAAATGAAGTGACAATTCGATTTTTTGTATATTCTGGCAAAGGTTACCGTATCGCAATAGTATTTATTCATAGGAAGATGCAAAATTGACAATTTCTAAATTTATAAATATGAGTGCTCTAGAAAAAAGAACATTATAGTAGTTTATATCAATTTCCAAGTAATAGCCATATGTGAAATGTTCATGTTTGTTCAGGAGTTTACGTATAAGGATATTCAGATGAGTTCTACCGATATTAGTTGCATCGGAATCATCGGAAGTCAATAATTAGGACAAACTACGTATCGATTATTCTTCAGTTTTCGCCATTAGGTATACTTGGGTTATTATTACTTCTGATAGAAATTTTATGATTTTCTCCCCTTCTTTTTTTACACCTGGCTACTTTTTGAGTAATATTATCATTCAAGAAGAATTATGAAATTAATTTATGTGTTGTGTTATTATTAGAAAATGCCATTTTATTCTATTTTGTATTTTGAAGCTTTTCAAATGGTCAATTTGGGGCCATAAATATTGTTGGATATTCATTCCAAAATAATAATCAAATTTTAATTTCAGCGATGATTAATATTGTCCAAAGAAATGAGTGTTAATGAATGAAATTAAGTGAAATCGATTATATTGGTTACATTTTGAATTTATCTTCGAGTTGAATTTCAAATGTATGTTTTGACAAGTGGATAAGCTCTTCTACTATCATATCGTGATTGAATACAGCTAATTATGAGAAGGATTTTTTGAACATGGCTGACAAATGACGAGGAATATGCATGTTCTGGTTGGAATGCGAATTTAAAGAATGTAGATTTAATTTTTTTTCAAATTCAATGGAGAGTTGTATCGATGTTTCAAATTTCAATATACTATATATAATATAACAATATAGTACGTATTGACATAGGTACCCAGCGAAGGTTGGCAAGAGCTTTCGAGATGTGGTGAAATTTTCGAATTCCTAGGATGAAGCGACAAGAGTTTTTTGATTATATAAGATATTCAGTTGGGCGTTTTTTTCTGTACTCGGACACAAGCTATGTCTGTGCAGTGATAACTGTCAAAGTGGCGTACGATTTCTTCCAAAGCAACATGATTGCTGAATTCGAGTTCCTTATCGAAAGTAATACAAGACAAGGCTCACACGAATTCAGAAATGATGTTTGTGTTTGCCAATGAGAAATATATCCCATGAAATACCAACTTCATCGATGATAAATTGGGAATCAATAAATACATTGTGGAATCTACCCTCCCGACTGGCCGCGCCATCAGGTTATTTGTATTAGGAATGTTCCTTATAAGCATATCATTTTCATCATATCCACTGATTCGTCAAGGTAACATTTTGTATTTACGGTTGTCGGAACATTTATTAATTTCTTGATAATGAGGTAGAGTTTTGCAGTATATTCGATTTTCCAGATCACCATTTATTGAATATGATATTCGAAGTATGTCGTAAGAGAGCGTACTGAATTTCATTTCATTATTTGGGAAATAGGGTGAGAGTTTTCGACGAGTATAATTTTCAATGCATTCAAACCTTCCATTCTCCAAGAATTATGGTTGCTTTCTCACTCCTGGTTTTCATTTTGCAAATAATGTTAATTTTGGGTGGGTGATATGAAAAATCATTCATCAGTTTATGAATTTTCTGTAGAACTTTATGAAATATTGTTTACTTGCTGTACTGACTAATGATTCACAGTAGGTAACTACTATTCACTTGATAAATGCGTTGACAATATCAATTATGATATTCCTTTATCAAAAAAAAATTGACAAACTCACGTTTTCTGTTCCTCGACTCAAATTTGATTTTTAAAATTGATTTTAACCATCGACTTAGTTGCAAAGCAACCCTCGAAAGTCAGAGACTTGTGTGAGTTAAGAAGTCGGGGACCTTGGCTTTTAAAGTGTCTTCGAATTAGATAGGTTCTCGATATACTCAATAGGTATAACAATAACGCATAAGTCACAGTAGAAACAGGAACTGATAACTCCGTTACGTTCCTAGATATGAAACTACGTAGAAAATGAAATAATTAGGTTATCACACGCTGATGAAGAGATCCTGTAAATAGTTACAGACTCAATTAACTATTTTCATATCACTGAACTAATATTGAAATGAATACAATTTTCGATATGAAAACCAGGCTTGAGGAGGTGATCCGTGCTTCATTCAAAATAGAATGTTTGAAGGAACTAAGAATTATTCTAGTCAAAATATCTTTGGTGCCGTGGTGGCGGCGAAAACAAAAGAAAATTCTCAAACATAAACAAAAGCGAACGATATTTCTGTAAGACAATGAAAACAGAAAACTTATTTCTAACAGAAAAAAAAAATATTTACAAGAAAAGACAAACCTAATTAAATATTTCGTGTAAGGAATTATTTTATTAAATGCTCGAACAAACCACCATTTAGGGCCAAACAATAGCCGAAACTATTGTACAATTCTGTTCTGGTAACCGCAAGGGTAACTGGTGTTACCTGAGCACACAACTGAATAATTTTTGCCCTCAGTTCATCTAAATTGGTGGCACGTTCAAACTCATGCCGATATACCTCCAATTCAAGCATGCCCCCGAAATAAAAATCGAGAGGTGCTACATCTGGTGATCGGGGTGGCCAGTTGATTGTACCTCGCGTACAAATAAACCGATCGGGAAATAATTGATTCAAAAATGTAACCACCGTGCCTGCATTGTGTGCAGGACAACCATCATGTTGAAACCATACGTCGGTAAAGTAAATTGGAAAAGCGCGAACTGCAGGAATGATTTGATTGAAAAAAAAAACATTTATTGTCTAAACATGATAAATCCCAATTACAAGACAGATTAATATCACAAGTTGGGGAAAGCAAATACAGGATAATTAGTATGGATATAAATACAAGATAGTTCGGAAGTTACAGTTGGAGAATACATATTCAGATAAATACAGGTAATACAGAGGGATGCAAATGTAGTATTAAGAACAGGTTGATTGTTTTATATACAGTTTTTGTTTAACTTTGTTTTTGAAAGAACCTATAGGTTCATTAAGAATATCGATTCCAGAACAGATTTCATTAGCAATTTTACTTATTGCATACATCGGTGATTTTAAAAGTATCTTGGTGTTAGGTTTAGGTAGGTGAAAGGAAGTTTTGTATCTACAATTGCTACGAGGGACTTGAAAGTTGATTTGTGCCAATAAATCAGGGCAGTCTGTCAGATTATTTATTAATTTGTAGAGGAATAAGCAAGCACAGTATGATCTACGGTTTTCTAGTGATAAACATGAAAATCTATTGAGTAGTAAATTGTTGTCGTAACCTTGAGGGGGGTAGGTCCCATCCAGCTTGAAGGACACATATTTCATGAAGAATCTTTGAACTGATTCAAGTTGATCAATATGACATTTGCATAAGGGGGACCATATCAGGAACCAGTATTCCAATCTAGATTTCACGAATGCATTACAAAGGGCCATGAAGCAGTCCTTGTTTTGAAAGTCTGTGCACGTACGGAAGATTAGTCCGGTCATTCTCTTAGCGGCAGAAGATGTTCTGTTGTAATGATTGGAAAAGTTAAGTTTGGGGTCGAATTCAACACCAAGGTCCTTTATTTGTTGGCAGCGCTCTAATGTGATATAGTTGATAGAATAAGAAAACTCAATTGGCGACTTTTTCAAGAAGTATGTATTGGATTTGCATTTTTTCATATTGAGAGGGAGTTTATTTTCGATACACCAAAGGTGGAGGTTTTGGACATAATTTTGTAATATATGGCAATCATCAATTGATTCAATTCTTCTGAACAAATTTAAGTCATATGCGAATAGCGGAAAATTGCTTGAGATGTTGTTCCCAATATCATTGATAAAGATAGAAAATAATAGGGGGGCTAGGTTGCTACCTTGTGGGGCTCCGCTTGAAGCTATGAAATGATGGGATTCGTGACCTCTGAATTCTACAAATAGTATACGATTTTGTGAGTAAGATTGAAATAAATTAATTAGATTCGTGTTGAAACCATACAGGTTGAGTTTGCTCAAGGTTATTTGATGATCTAGCTTGTCAAATGCCTTTGAGAAATCAGTGTAGATGGTGTCCATTTGAGAATGATTATCGAGGGCGTTACTCACTGATTGGGTGAAACACATAAGGTTCGTGACGGTAGATCGTTTCATCATGAAGCCGTGTTGCTCGTGAGTAATAATGTTCTTTGAGTTGGAGTTTATAATGTGGTGAAGACACATCCCAAAGCCCTTTGCGTGATTGGTCGGTAATTTTCAACTATATTAATTGCTCCAAATTTAAAAATTGGGCATATTTTGCAAAAGTTGCAAATATTTTACTGCATTCAAATTCCCTTCAAATAAAAAGAGGCCTATGACGTGATCGCCTGAAAGTCCGGTCCACACATTTGGATTGCTTGGGTACTGTGTCCTCACAGCAATACTTAAATGTTTATTTTTACGAGAGCAATAACGTACTACGGATAGGTTGTGTTTTCGATGAATTGAGAAGGACGATTCATCGGTAAATAACACCTTTTTCAGAAAGTCATCATTTACACGAAATGCCCCATTGCATTTTTCGACCATCGTTTCACAAAACTTCATACGTCTGAAATGGTCTCCAGGCGAAAGTTATTGTGTGGTCTTGACTTTGAAACAATGATAACCGTTTCTCTTCAAAATATATTTCCCACAGTTCTTTCATTCAAATTCACTTCGTCGGCGATCTGTCTACTCGAACAAGGTGTCGTTTTTTCCAATGCACACACTTGTGTTTCTCTTATTTCCCGTTCCTCGGGTATTTGTCTAGGATGCGGTGGTGGATTTGTGAGACAACATTTTTTGCAATGTGCTGCCACACACCCACAATTCTGAAATTTGATTGAAAGGACAGTCGCTTCCGTAGGTACAGGTCTATCTGCAAAAGCCACTATGAATAGATTTCTAGAATCTTGTACAGAATTACCTCCAAAGTACCACTCAACGATCTGTACTTTCCCTGCGGTTGTATAAATAGGAGGCATGTTTCAGAAGGTAATAATTTTCACGGTCTTTTGTTTTCGCAACCATGGCTCGGCAAGAATGAGTCGCTGTGCGCTGTGTCGCATTGCCACGTGGTCAGTTAATGCGTCGGGTGGGATAACAGGAGGGCGCACAGCAGTGCGTCTCTCTTGTGTATGTGGTATTATCATATCATTGCGTACCTTGTTGCTCGTGTAGATTTCTGTCTATACCCCAAATAAATTGTTTCCGATACTGAATATCAAACCAACAAATAAAATATTGTGTATAAAATTACATTTTGAAAAAGTTTATATTGGAATCGCATGGAATTGCATGCCTCGAAAGTGATTGAAGGAGAAATATAAGATATTGTGCTGGGCACCGGCGGCTGGTCAAGTTGATGAGAGTCTTATCGATATCTGAGCCAACCAACGCAACGTCGGGCGCGTTTAGTACTTGTCCACCTGACAGGGAAGGTTGGCGTTGAATGGTCTAACAACTGTAGCGTAGTAGCATATCCGCAGCTGCAGGCGTCTTATTAATGAGCACGAGATGGGACGATAGATATGCCGTCCTTCGGAGGGGACGTTAAGATAGCGGTCCCGAGTGCATAGATGTTGAGCTCGTTGAAGAACCCTACCTCCGAAACAACAGAGGATGCTGCCAAATTTCCGATTGGAGGGAGTGTGCTCACAGGCGTTGGTGCTTAGCCCTGGTCGCAGAAATAGGCTGATATTAAAGAAAGCAATAACAAAAAAAAGATGTTGTGCTTCATCAGCTCATGTAATAGACAAAGGCCATCGTGATGAAATTCTGAAATTTTGGATGTTGAAAGTAATTTATCAAAAATACCTTCCTTTGAAATAGCCATCATCATTGAAAGAAAAACAACTGTGATTTTTATATTAGAGATCCCAGTTCTGTATACATTTATATTCTTTACAGATCGAATAACCAACAAAATATATTCTACTGTCACTTTTTGATTGGTTGTTATTTCATTTAGTTGATTTGGTCAGTATTTTGAAAACTCATATTTTCAATAACAAATTTTGTAGATTGGCTTACGAAGAGAGGTTCTGGAAAAAAATCAACCTCCATGACTACTTTATATATAGAAAGATAATTTCGCATACAAAACATTGGTGAATATGCATGATGGTGATTGTTATTACCGAAGTTGAGTTCAATATTTCATACCAAATAGACTGAGAATAAAGTAATCAATAAAAACCTCTCAGAAGACAAGCTTTGCTTCAAATGCACTAAAAAGTAAAAAAATTATTGTGACGTAGGTTATTCCGTGAGTTAAAGATTTGAAAGCTCATATAACTTACGGTATAACCTACGTCGTACATCTAAAGCAATTATTTCTTACTTTCAGGTCCATTTGAATAAAAACTTTTCTTTAGAAAAGTTTTTTATTAATTATTTTATTTTGTGCTTTTTAGTACTTGAGTACGACTCAATATATGCATTTTCGTTGAAGCATCGTTAATATGAGGCCTTGTTCTCCTGTAAGTTCTGAACTATCTAGGCTACCATCTAAAGATTAACTCATCCGCCATCTTGGTGTTGCCATCTTCAATTCATGAATTTCAAATAAAAATTAATAATCATTGACTGAATTCATAATCTCCGACCCTAAAAGCTGCCAGACCAATTTTGAAAACCCATAAAACGGTCGTCGACCATATCGGACCATAAATGTGAATCTCGTCCGTCATCTTGTTTTTTTCTTTGAAAAAATTCTATGAGCCGCCATTTGAATTTCATAAATTTTGACGAAAAATTCATAATCTCCGAATTCGATCATACATACAAATTTTGAATAGAATCGAACCATAATCACGGACCATCTTGAATTTATTAATTTTGACGAAAAATTCATAATCTCCGACCCCGAAAACCTTCACTTACCACTTTTGAATTGAATCGGACCATAATCACAAAACTCGTCCGCCATCTTGGAGCCGCCATTTGTTTTTCTCGAGCAATCTCTGACAAATATGGAAGCGATTGACAGAAGAATACTTGAGCAATCTGGTTCCGTGTTTTCTTTGACTTTAAGACTCGGAATTATGTCAATTCCTTGCATTCTTAGAGTTTCGTCTCAAATATAGTAAGTGGAATTTACATCATTATGTACTAGGAGTAGAAAAAAGTCCACAAAAGTAAATATTTTGATATGTTCTTACTATATCCACCAGTATGGTCGGGAAGTGGAAGTTATTTGGTCAGTAATATATTCTCAAACAGAAATTCCTTTCTTCATGGTATTTTTTCAACAATATATCATATTATTTAATGTGTTCAGTTCAATCAAAAAAATTTTCGGAATTTTTTTGGATACTTATAATTGAAATTTTAAAATGAATCTTCTCATGATTGACTAGGGAGATTTGAGTAAGAAAGTTACCCTTCTAAAATTCCTGTAAACTTATGTGTTTTACCTATTGAAAAATATTTTGATCAAGCAATAACAAATTTCAATATTCTCGTTGAGCAATATATTTTTTTGACCCTGAAACTCGTTTTTTTTTCTGATCCTATAATTCGGAATTATGTCATTTCCTTCTGCTAAACAATCATAGTATGTGGAATTTACATCACTCTCACCCTATAACTCGGAATTATGCCATTCCCTTGCATTCTTAGAGTTTCGTCTTAACAATTATAGTACGTGAAATTTACATCATTCTGTACTAGGAGTAGATAAGAGCCCACAAAAGTGAATTTTGTGTCATATTTATTTTCATCAATATGTCAAAACTGGCAATTATTTTGTTAGGAATTGAGATATCGAAACATTTCGTTCGATAGGTAGAAGGAAATGAAATTGCCCAAATAATGGCAATCTTTGCCTAATAATCACCTAAAGTTAGATATATGTATATATATATATATATATATATATATATATAATACATATATCTATCTATCTATCTATCTATATACATAAATATACAATGTGTCCCGCTTTTTATGAATACACCCTAATATCTCAGTCATTAATAATGCGATTTTTCTTCAAATTTTGGTGGTGATTGTATTTTAGAAACATGAAGTATTTGGCATAGTGAACATTTCCATTTACCATTGGCGTCTGTTGTTGGTTGGGGGAGGTGAAAAAGGCTTTTCAATTCAGTTATATATGTTATGACTATAAGAAAACACCAACTTTCAATTCCTTTTCTCAAGCTTCCGTGAAAAATATCGAGGCTCCTCCCAGATTTCAAACTGCTTATTTAAGTAGCTTCCTGAACATGTTATATTTTGAATGCCACTTTCATCTATTTTCTCAAAACATGAGTTATAGGACTCAATATTGTGTGGTACAGATATATATATATATATATATATATATATATATATATATATATATATATAAATATATATATATATATATATATTTATATATATATATATAAATATACATATATATACAATGTGTCCCGCTTTCTATGAATACACCCTAATATCTCAGTCATTAATAATGCGATTTTTCTTGAAATTTTGGTGGTGATTGTATTTTAGAAACATGAAGTATTTGGCATAGTGGATATTTTTATTTACCATTGGCGTGTGTTGTGGGTTGGGGGGTGAAAAAGCCTTTTTTGGGAAAAGGATATTAGGGCTTATTTTAGATAACTTTTTCTATCCGATTAGGAATCAGCAGCCCCAAAAACCCCCCCATTCATATTTTCAAAATCTCAAGAGCTGAATTTAGCAAAAAAAAATTGTTTCAAACAACTTTTTCTAATATGTTGTTTATTTTTCTCTCAGTTATTAATTATGCGATTTTCTTGAAATTTTGTGTTGATTGTCTGTTAGAAAAATGAAGTATTTGGCATAGTGAACATTTCCATTCACCATTGGCGTGCGTTGTTGGGGGGGGTCAAAAAAAGCATTTTTGGGAAAAGGGTATTAGGACTTATTTTAGATAACTTTTTCTATCAGATTCAGAATCAGCATTCCCAAAAACCCCTCAATTTATATTTTCAAGAGCTGATTTTGCCAGTTTTTTTCAGGCCTTCATTCAATAAGTTCTTTATTTGTAACTGTGGTAACAAAATTATGCATTATATTATTTTAGAATCTTGTTTTTTCAATATAACTACCTTCACACTTTTCAACAATTCGTCAAAGTTCCCCTCTAATACGCGGCCGAGTAGCTCACACTCTATTTCTTAAGTGCCCCCACAAAAAAAAGTCACAATGGGTAATATCTTGCGATTTGGGGGGCCCTGGTTCTAAAGGAGAATTTTTAACCATCCACTTCATAGGGAAAGTTGCATTTAAAAAGTTCCTAACTATCAGAGAATTATGTGCGGGGGCTAAGTTTTGTTTCTGCTTAAGGCAATCACAAAAACCATTTTCAAAAAAATTCAGAAAATTTTGTTTTTTCAGGTTATCCAGGAAAAAAAGGCCAACAATTCATTTGTTAAATATGCCACACAATACGTTAACTTTTTCACTGTATTGGTTTTTACAAATCAATTACCAATTCAGATTTTCGGCTGCCCAAAACCTACAATTTTGACTAGATACTACACCGTTTGTCGTAATCGTTGCCTCGTCTGTTAACATCATGTACCTTCCGCCGATCAGAATCACCATTTAACAGAGTATGTAGAAATTTTGGTTTAAATGCCCCTATCCTATTGCGTTTCAAACACCTCCATACTCTGTTTTTCGCTAATTTCAGTATCCTCGTAACTGCCCTTATATTACCATTTGGGTTGTTTAGTAAATCTGCTAGGATACGTTCGTCGTCTGGATAGTGTCTTTGATTTAAATTGAACCTCCTTGGTCTTGTCTTGAAAACCGCTCCAGTCCGTGCGAAAAATCTGTTGATTTTTGCAATGGTATCGTGAAAAATTGGTGCTCGATCATGATGCCTTTCATTGAATATTCTAGCAACCCGACGCGTAGATCTTTCATTATTACCAAATAAGTGGATAATTTCAACTTTTTCTCCAATAGTAAGAACTACTCTTTGGTTTTGTGCCATCTCATTAACAGTTGAGAAAGACTGCTTAACTTATTGAAAATGCGTACGAATTACTAAATGTCAAACAATAACTTTTGTTCCAGAGCACTCTTTGATTGATTCGCTTAGAAACAAAAAAAAAATTCGGAAAAACCCAAATCGTAGTTAAAGGGCTGTTGCGAGGATACTGAATTCAACGAAACGGTATGGAGTTGTTTGATGTGCAATAGGATTGGAGCATTCAAACTGGAAAGTTAGAATTAAACAACCTATTAGGAAAAATATTTTTTTTTTCTGCTGAAATCAGCTCTTGGGATTTTGAAAATATGAATTAAGGGGTTTTTGGGGATGCTGATTGTAAATCTGAAAGAAAAAATTATCTTAAATAAGTCATAATATCCTTTTCCAAAAAAAGCCTTTTTTACCCTTCCTGTCGAATAAAAATATTCACTGAATCAAACCCCTCATTTCTCTACCATACAATCACCACCAAAATTTTAAGAAAATCGGAATAATAATAACTGAGATATTGGGGTGTATTCATGAGAAGCGGGACACATATATATATATATATATATATATATATATTATATATATATATATATATATATATATATATATATATAAATATACGGTGAAGAAGTGCTAGAATGAACAACACTTGTTAGTAGATGACAAATCAACGGAGTCAACAAACAGAAGCCAGCCGCACATTTGTGGTATCGGTTAGCAGACCCTGCATTCCAGGGCAACAACCAACGTCTCCATGAAGGCAGCTATAGCTACCTGCGTGACAACCAAGTACAAGATTATAAAGATGAAAGGAAGGAATATCGAGGGGACTGTTAAAAACAAAATGAAAGAAATTCAATGGACATAGCCCTCGAAGAAATCTGTTGACCGTAGGCACGTGTCTCGTGCTTTCGGCCCTCATCAGTACGGTGGAGTAGTGCAAGGATGAACAATACTTGGTATTAAACGACAAATCAACGGAGTCAACAATCAGAAGCCAGCCACACGTTTGGGGTTTCGGTTAGCAGACCCTGCATTCCAGGGTATCAACCATCGTCACCGCGGAGGCAGCTATAGCTACCTGCGTGATATTCCAATCCAGGATTATGAAGATGATAGGACTATTAAAAACAAAATGAAAGAAATTTGATGGACATAGCCATCTATCCTTTGAGCAAAGTAAACTCTTCAAGGTTCATCCAAGCTTTTGTAAATGTTTATTTCCATCATCGGGGAAAAACATTGTTGAGGTTGGTTTCGATGATTTTAAACATATTCATGTAACATAGTGATACAAAAGAAAGAAACGTAGATCAAGGAATAAAACGAAGTTGAAAGTTGATACAAACACATTGACATTGTTTAAAATTATATAAATATAAAAGTTTTCTCTATGTGGTATGACAAATGAAACTGACAGGTTAGGACTAATTCCTGCAATTATATTTTTGGTATAATTACTATCAATACACTGAATAACACAGCAAATACTCAGATTCTTTGGCTCATTCAATTGCCCATAATAATATTATAATAATGAGATTTTCGAAAATGAATACACTATATTTATAGTAATGAAACAATCCTCAATTGCATTTCTCAAATAATATTCATTCAATAAATATCGTATGCAGAGCAAAATATCTTCAGGATTGCCAGCATTAGTTGTTGCTACTCAAACATCAACATTAAATAAAACAAAAAAGTCCTGTTGCACCAAGTTCTTGGTAGGTACAAGAGAGGTACAAAGAAAGGTTTGTGATGCTGTTTCGGGCCATCAAGCACGACCTTAAAAAAATGGATCGATGTCTGTGATTCGTACCGTTGTAGCTCCGGTGCTACTTACACTGCCAAAAGGAAAGCTATCAATGTTAGTCGAAAAAACGCAGATATGTCCGACGTATATTATTTTGACATCACAGTCCACAGTAGTGAGAAAAGAAAAATGTTACTTCGATTTTAATTTTGAAAATGCAGAAAATGTGGAATTAACTTGCAGTTTTACGTGCGATGAACACATGATTTCGGGTCTATGTGTGTGCGGTGTTTCGATTGAACAAATGTGAATTTTGAGTATCTTCAATGGACGAAGATAGCGCAAAAAAAATAATCAGTCCTCTGGAAGTATTTCCCTTCGGATTCGTGAGGAAATACGTGAATACGAATGGTATATTCTTAACTTAGCCAAAATATCGTTAATATGGAATGAAAAATAAACAATAACACAGAAACCGAGCAGTCCAATTTTTGATTTTAACACAATGGGGTTGAAGGTTATCGAACTAGTAATCCAGCAGTAACCAAACAATCAGCGATGCTTTGGATGTTAATACATTTTTTCTTTTATGGCTCATTAAGATCTCATCCTAAAAATTAAAAAGGAAAAATTCTTCCATTTTATTATGGACTATCAACTGTTAGCGGTAGTGCAAGGAGTTGGTTAACACCCTGTATATAGTCCCTCCAAAAGTTACAACGTTATGTCTTAGATTGGGACTGTCTTCAAAAATGTCGCACGTATGGTGATAAAGGGGACGTTTTTTGGGAGTTATGGGGTTATATAAGAATGTCTGTCACTCTAATTGAATATCAAAAGCTAGGAAGAGAATAGTAAAATTTCTTTGAGGAAGTTTTCATGAACCAAAAATCAATATGAGCGCAAATTCGTTACTGAAACGAAATTGAAATGATATATTGGATCTATGACATCCTGATTGAGAGAAACCGAAATCTTCATTGAGTTAATTTTTATCAATTCAATTATATGCCTTGTTTATGTTTCGTGGTTTCTTTCGTTCATAGTCTGTCCATCTCTGTTCATTTACACGAAGAAGTAAATAAATGAATAAAGTTCTTTTATCCAGGTCAAAATGTCAAATCTATCGAATGGAATTTCTTCTCTGGATTTTTGAACTAAACGAATATATACATATACATATATATATATATATATATATATATATATATATATATATATATATATATATATATATATATATATATATATAGAGAGAGAGAGAGAACGGGTAGTCGTTGCTGACTAGTTAGGGATGGAACCAGTAAATAGTGGGGTTTTGCAGCAAATAAAAGAGAACCACCCTTTAAAGGTTGTTCAAGCTTTCGGAAATTTTATTAATTATTTCCATCATCAGGAAGAATGTTTGTTGAGAATGATTATAAAGGTGTTTAAATATGATGGTTGACACATTATGAAGGATGTATGATGATATAATACAGTTTAAAATAACTAGTTAAGTATTAAAATAAGGATGATCAAAATTTGTATAGGTGAATGTCATTTCCTTTCCCCATGTGGGAAGAAGTGTCAAGTAACAGGTCAGGTACTTCTGACAGGTAGTTGACATGACATCTGACAGACAATTGACATAGCCTCTGATGGGCCAAAACCAAGTTCAGACTGATAACAGTGGTGCCAATTGTATGTTGCCAACATAATGATTTTTGTAGGATTAAAGATTGGAAGAATTTAAAGTGAGATTATTGTTTGTTAACTTTTTATCCAACGTCAATAGATGGGAGTGAATTTCACTGAGACAATTTATATCTGTTTTTTTTATTTATACAGTTTTTATCTTCAAAAATATAGGCCATTTCTAGAAAGGATCTTTTTGTTGAGTGTGATTCACTAGCTAAGACCTTCGTGGATTCATTATTCATATGGTGGTCAGACTTGTTCACATGCTCTGCTAATGCGCATCTTTTTGGGTGTAATCTGCAGTCACTTTTGTGGGAAACGATTCTAGCGCCTAATGGGCTTGAGGTTTGACCAACATAATTCTTATCACACATTCGACAAGGAATTATATATATTAGGAAAAATAATTTTGAAAAAAGCGTTAGAAACATTTACATCAGATAAATCAATCTAAATGAGCAGAAAACACAACTGTGAGAGCAATTCCAATCAATAATCCAAACCAAGAAACAGCATACATTTATTTGAGCATGAAACCACCTACCTGCTATCCAGATCCCATTCCACACGGTACATAACCAACAATAGAAGGGGGCCAACGTCGGACAGGTTCACTTTCCAAACCACTGGACACAGCCAGGAGTCTTTATGAGTGCACAAACGCAACGAACTACAGGTACTTTTCAAAAACACAAATGAATGAAGTGGTATCATTGGTATTAGACACTTTTTTGGGGTCTTTGATAATATTTATCCACAGTTGTGAACTTTATTTCATACTTATAACCACCTTGTCAATGTAACCTGTACATATGTATTTGCTCATTCATTCTATTGCGCATGAGCAAGTCATGTGATGATTTTTCAAGTTCATAGATTCAATTATATTTTATATAAGCTAGATATCGCAGGATGAGGATTTTCAATTCATTTCAATAAAAGAAAAAACAAATTTAACTATTTTCTGTTTCGTTATTCATCATTTCATCATATCACGAATTATATTTTCATGAAACATTAACTTGACTTTAAACAAAGCAACTAGGTTTGTCATCATGCGTTGTTGCCAGATCGCCACCGTTCGATGAAAAAAAGTTACTGCATGGCCTAAAACCCAAAATGAAATAATCAGATATACATTTTTTTCATTTGTAGAAGAGGTTTGTCGAAAAATGTAAATTTTGCTCAGGGGTAAAGTACCTTAATTTTCAACAATATCGACAATTTTCATTGGGAAAAGTGGATCTCAATTGAAAACTACGGTCAGATATCCAATATTATACATCTACCATGAAAAAACGAAGAAGTTGATAGAGCTGCCATTTCTTGTATTTCATAAATTCTAACAAGTGTTTTGACATTTGCTATAAAAAAATCATTTGTTTATTCAGTGTATCCTAGATTGAATGTCGACTTGTAGACAGAATTTGTCAGTGCATCCTAGATTGAACGTTGATCTGTAGACATGAATTATCAATGCTAATACAGAAAAGAGTGAGTATAAATGACAAAATCTGTTTTTCATGGTCGAAGGACTTTTCTCAATGAAAATAAAGATTGTCGATATTGTGAGAAGTGAAGGTATTTTACTCTTGAGCAGAATTTACATTTTTCGACAAATCTCGTATACAAATTCAAAAAAATGTATATCTGATTATTTCATTTTGGGTTTAATGAAGGTCATGCAGAACTTTTCATTAGGAATATTTTTTTCATAAAAGAAATAATAAAAATGTTTTCTATACTCAATTGGACACACTGTTTATATATTAAATATAAACTCGAACATTATACTTGATTCAGAGTTATTTGAAATCAATAGTATAAAATAGTACAAGGTACGAAAACCAAAGTGAGCAAGTCGAACTCGGATTTGACATTTATCACCTAATAAAGAGTAACTCGACCAGAAAACACACAGCGCTCCTAGCTGTTTTTTTTTCGAACGTTGAGGTAGCCTTACCAATACCCACGCTGTGAATCGCACATCATTTGAAATTGTCAATCATAATCCGCAGCGGATTCAAAGAAGTGGATGCGGATGTTTTTCGAAAAGGAAGCCTTTTAAAAGGGTTTATTGAAAAGTTGCCACATCATTTGTGGAAGAGTTTTGCAGAAAAGTCCAGGAGCTCGAAGTTAAAAAAAGAATAAAATTATTATATTTTTAGAATCCATTATTTTAAAATCAGAATATATTTCTTAATTTAATGTTCATCGTTACTGAACATCAATACGCACTCTTGCCTGCAAACAGCGGCTCTCCACTTTTCTCTTTGTTCTTTCAGCCACCATTTCCCCGGAAAACGATAAAAACTGAGTTCACGATTTTCACACTCAGAATTCGAGTAACCAACGATGCTACAAATTCTTTTTGATCCATTTTTTTTACCAAAAACTGCCCTGAAAACCATTCTGGTAACGACAAGCTTGAGTGCATTCACTATTGAGACAGCATTTTCGTCCTTTCCCCATTTAATGAATAGTTCCTCACGAAGATGTCCGAATTTGATAGCATTCGCCATAGATTTTCCTGTCAATATATTTCAACAGTTCGTCATAATGTTATTGTAAACTTCTAATATTCCTATTCTGTCTGTTCCGATTCCATGTCTATTCCTATTCCATGTCTGTTTCCATCTGCTCTCCCCTGTATATAACCCAAAAAGTTCTCACATATTTCTCTATCTATCCCAGAGTTATCATCTAATACATCCAAGAAATCTTTCATAGTACGAAAAATTTGAATGCTCCTGATGAAAAAACAGTGTGGATGTACGGATGAAAAAACAGTGTGGATGTACGGAAAGGGGAATTATGAAAATTCATATGAAATACCTGCATATATAATTCCATTTGGAGCTGATAATAATTATTCCTTTTCATAGTACTGCGAGCACCTAATGAGAATCATCCAACTTATAGTAGATGTTAAATTTTCATAAAATCCTTTCTGTTTCTAATGATATGCACTGTATTGTTTTCATTGATATAGATTCTACCGTCGTGAGTCCAAATGTTTCAATGGCTATATTCAATTGTTTCACCCTTGGTCCAGTTAGGTCCTCCCTTATGATGATTTCTGTTCCTTTGAGCCAGTTTTTCTTTCTATAAATCGTTTTCTCATCCTCCAGACTATTTAGTTTCAGGAAAATTCCCCTCGTTTTATTTTCGTCCTTCTTGCCGATCCTGTAGCATAAAGAGATGTTCTTATCCTATACGTTTGGGGACATTTTTGCTTTCATGGTTCCTCTCTGGTGCCTTCATTTGGTTTTTCTTTGAAGCTGAATATTCTCAGGTTACAGGATCTAGTAGATTGATCCATTTGGTTTATTCTATGTTCCATTTTGTACTTTTTTTCCTTTGCTACATTGATTTCAGTTTCGTTTCCAGGATTTTAAATTTGTTTTCAAAGTTATCCCCAAGTTCAGAATATTTTTGTTTGAACTCCGCCACTGTAGATTTTACCTTCTATAGTTTCTGGTCGATTGAATTTGCTATGGCCTCAGTGACTTTGATAACTATTTGGCTGATAAGAGTTTAACTTTTCATGGTTTTGGTCTCTGCTTGATTGACTGCTGATTCTATTTCCCCGCGGATTTCTCTTGTCGGAACCATTTTTTTTTGTTTCGATTCAACTAAGGCTCGGAAGACAGGATATCATTATTATTGTTCTCACTTATCGAAAGTTTTTATTAGCCGTAATAACTCATTTGTTCGCTTATATTCAGGAGCTCAAATTACACTCGACTACACACTACTCATGGGCGTACCTAATGTGAAGCAAAAACTTTTCCTCTTATATGTATATATAAGAAAATTATAAAAAAAAAATTGTCAAAGGCAAGATTTTATTTATAAAAATAATGTATTTCATTGTTTGATCTAGGTTATTCTGTGAGTAACAGATTCATAATCTTACCGCGCAAGATTACGTATTTTGTATCTGCGGCAAGCTTTTGAATATGTTAATCACAGGATAACCTGGATCAAACAATGAAAGAAATTATTTTTATTTTTTTAGTGCACTTGTATAAGTACAGTTATTTTTCATAATTTTTATTTTTGACTTATTAGTTCTGTTTTTTTCATTAACAACTAATGAAAGCTTGTTTTCAATTCTTTTTTCGTTTATTTTTTTATTTTCCAGTATTTATTATGTTAAATAACTAGTTAAGTAATTTCTATCAAATTTATTTCCGAATTTTGACAGAAAAATCATAATCTCTGACCCCGAAAACCCTTAGATAGCAATTTTCAATAGAATCGGACCATAGTCACAAAAATTATCCGCCATATTGGAGCCGCCATTCTGTTTTTTTTCCTAACAAATGCATTGTCCCCCCCAAATCAATTTGACGATTAAAAGTGGGTCAAATTTAACTTGCAAGATTTCATTACAGACTGAAAAAATCTTCGATCCCAAAAACCCCACATCCCAAAACGATATACATCTTTTGAATTTTGACAAAAAATAATAATCTTCGACCCCGAAAACTCCTCGATACCAATTTTGATCAGAATCGGACCATAATGACAAGAGCTGTCCGACATATTGAAGCCACCATTTTGATTTTTTTCCTAACAAAAATTTCATAGTGCATTGTCACAAGATTTGATCACAGACAGCCACACAGACAGACACCGGGACAGGTGAAACTAAATAAAAGCTTGTAAAATGAATGTTGGTATATATTTCTTCCGCTATGGAAAAGTACTCACCCCAGACTCCAGGGCATTTTTACAAGGGAACAGTAAACAAAATTGAATAAACTACACTAGGTACCCACTTATTAACCTGACAAACGTAACCTTTCAACCGCTCTGAATTCACTCTACCCCAATTTTAAAAAATATCACCGAACGGTGGCGCTGTCAACATACTTCGACTCCTTTATTCAGATACACAAAACTGAAAGTGCGCATTCCACCATTCCGGTTACCATACCAACCAAAACTATATCAATAAAAATCGAAAGGAGTAGGTGTTACTGCTTACCTGGAAGAATATCTTTAGTATCGGCTCGAAAGGCTTTTAATAGTATTTCTGTTTTTTAGGAAAAGTCAAAACCTGTTAACTTGAAAATATTTATTAATGATCGGTCTTTTTTGTTTTTTCGTGAACTACTTCTATATTTAACATTAAACAATGATAAAAATGAAAAAAAAAGTAACATTCTCTTCCCCAGTAATTGTTCCAACAGTAAAAATGAAAACAAGAACAATTACTCTTCTTTCTTCTGGACGTCCAATACACAAAGTCTCAAAACGGGTCGGCCCTTATCTTGCCATCTTTACCGGGATAAACCTGTATCATTCTTCCTTTTGGCCAAATATTCCTCGGACCATTTGAATCTACCACCACCAGAATATCATTTTCCTGGACTGATCTGTTTTCTTCGAACCACTTACTTCTTCTTACAAGAAATGGTAAGCATTCTAAAGTCCACCTCTTCCAAAAAAAATCTGCCAATTTTTGTGAAGCCCTCTATTTTGAAAGAAAATTCATATCCCTTTCTTCGAGGGATGTGCAAGGTAGAGCAGCAAAATGAGTTCCAATCAGAAAATGATGAGGTGTCAAAGCCTCAGAGTCATCAGAGTCGACAGATACGTGAGTCAATGGCCTGGAATTAATGATATTTTCGACTTCAGCAAATACTGTTCGAAGAACGTATTCTTGGGAAAATCTAGTTGTCAACATTTCCTTCATAATTTTCTTCACGGATTGTATCAATCTTTCCCATGCTTCTCCACAATGTGGAGCTGACGGTGGATTGAAAATCCATTTGATGTTTTTCATACTGCAGAATTTGGTGATTTCTGCCTGATTCAAATTCATCAATGCTATAGAAAGTTCTTTTTCTGCTGACTTGAAATTACTTCCATTATCGCTGTGGATTTCTTCATGGTATCCACGTCTACAACCAAATTGGTGGACATGAATAAAACTGTCTGAGATCATGTGCAATTTCCAAATGTATGGCTCTTGTTACCATACACGTAAAAATCACCCCGTATCTCTTTTCTCTGCTTCTTTTTACATCAACATTGATCGGTCCAAAATAGTCCACTCCGGTTTCAATGGAGCACCAAACAACATAATGGTAATTGTCCCATGATGGGTGTTTTTGGCAAAACCTTTCTGTTTTTACACATTTGGCATGATTTCTTCATGTCTTTAACTGCTTGTCGAATATATAAAATCCGAAATTTTTGTCTTAAATTATTGATGACCGTTTCCTGGCCATGATGGAAAGCCTGTTCATGATAAAAATGTAAAAATAATTTTGTCAACTTATGTTTCGGATCCAAAATTATGGGTTTTTTCATGTCTTCGTCGGCTTGTCTTGAATTGTTCAGTCTTCCTCCTAGTCTTATTATACCGTCTTTGTCCAACTCGCACGAGGAAGTATAAAGTCTGCTAGAGAGAGTCAATTCTTCGTAGAATGCGTCTAGTTGAATCTTTCTGTAGATGAGCTTTTCCGCATTTTGAATTTCTGAGACCATGAGTTCTCCAGTGTTTCTATCACTACCTCGGCAATTTCCAATGAATCTGAGCATTCATGCTGTGGCTCTCCTAATACGATTCCATTTTGAGAATCTCTGTGGGTCAGGTACTATCAAGTCTTCCTTGAAGAAGTTTACGAAAACGTAATCATTTTTTATTACCAAATTATCTTGATTTCTCTCGTCTGACTTCATAGGTTTTTCTTTGGGCCAATTTCCAATGAGGACCAAATAACCATGTACTCCTGTCAGAGAAATCGAGGGGTTTTATTCTTTTCGTCTCTTCATCCGCGACATTTTGTTTTGATGGTACGTACTTCCACTGTGTCATGTTTGTCGGTTCATGTATCTCGGCCAGTCGCTGAGCTACAAAAACTTTGAACCTATGAGCTTCAGATCGAACCCATTGTTACACAGTTTTTGAATCTGTCTAATATATAACCTGAGAGATTTCAAACCTAAGAGTAGAGCTGAGTGAGTGCCCCCATTAAGGCTGCTTGCAATTCCAACCTTGGGATGGATACAGGCTTCAGAGGTGCAACTCTTGTTTTTGCACTCACAAAGGCTGTTCGAATTTCATTTCCCCTTTCTATCCTCAGATATGCCACTGACGCATAGCAATTTTCTGAGGCATCTGAAAAAACATGTAATTGGATAGTTCTACCATCTCTATCTAAACTAAAATACTGTCGAGGATACTCTGAAATTGTAAATTGTTTGCAAGTCATTGATCCATAAAAACCCATTTGTTTATTCAAGTCATCGGTAATTTCATCATCCCAATCAAGTTTATTTTTCCAAATTTCCTGAAGTAACACTTTTCCATGAATAATAAAATTTGCTATGAAACCAAGTGGATCGAAAATTGACATTACGACCTTGAGTACCTGTCTTTTTGTTGGACGTTGTTGATTATTCAGAATATGTTTATTGACTTTATGAAATTTTGTTTGAAAGCCTAAAGTGTCCTCTTGGGGGTTCCACCAAGTTCCTAAAATTCTTTCCATTCTCGTTTCCGCATTGGCTTCAATATCCAACCCATTTTGAGCTACCAGTTCCTTGTCGATTCCTTCTAATACTGCTTTTGAACTTGAAAACCAGTTACAAATCATAAGTCCTCCCTGTTTGTGTACAAAAATTATGTCCTGGGTCAATTTTATGACTTCAAATTCAGAATCAGCATTTCCCAGATAGTCATCCATGTAGTGGTCTTCTATAATAGCACGTGATGCCTCTGGAAATTCATTTACAGGATCGTAAGCGTTCCTGTTTTTCGCTTCTTGAGCCAAACAGGGCCCACTAGTTGAACCAAAGAAAACAACTTGTATTTCAAAAATATTTGGCGAACAAATGCGATCCATATCTCTCCAGAGAAATCTTTGAGCAGGACGATCTTCTTGTCTGACACCGATTTGGAGAAACATTTTCTTTATATCCGCAGTAAATGCATATTTTTTTATTCTGAAATTTAGTAGAATATCATATAAAGAATTATATAGATCGGGACCAGTGAGAATGCAGTCATTCAGACTTATTCCGTTTGATTTGGATGCAGCAGCAAAAACAATTCTTTACTCATTTGGTTTATTGAGATTGAATACAACGAAATGCGGCAAAAACCAAGTTTTCGTATTACCCATTTTGGCTTCTTCTTCGGAAAGTTTTCTTATATAGCCCTTTTTTCCAAATCGACCATTTTCTCGCAATAGGCTTTTCTGAAATCTGGGTTCTTGTCCATTCTTATCTCCGTAGAAAGCAGTCTCTTCATCGCATTCGATTTACTTTCTGGAAGAATCACATCTTCATGTTTCCATAGAAGTCCTGTTTCAAACCTCTTCCCTTTTCTCTTCATTGTTGTATCCAAAATGTTTTGTGCCCTTATACCTTCTCTTGACATGGACTTGGTGATCTTTTCCAAACCTGAACTGTCAATTTGCCATTGGTGTTTCACCATGTCATGAATAATGTCTAAGTCGTCCTTTTCCCCATGATGAATGAAGCATACGTGACCATTATCAAAGATTTTGTTTGACCCTGTACTAATATTTCCATAGATGACCCAACCCAAAAGTGTTTTACTCAAAGCTGGACCATTCCAGGGGCCAATTATAACTTTTCTGTTGATCAAGAGTGGCCAATTATCTTGACCAATCAATAGTTTGGGCTTTGCATCGATCATTGATGGAATTTTAATGTCAATAAAAGGATACTCACTGGAAATCTTCATCATATCAACACTTTGCGATGGCAAAGACATTCCTTTGATGGTTCTGGCATGACGAATTTGGAAATTCTCACCATTCTGTGGTGATCTGATGTTGCATGACACAATCCTCGAGTCATCTTGCTGCTTCACTTGATTATTCGTCCATTGAATATATAAAGGATGCTGAGGTCCATCAAGTTCCAATTGGTCACCTAAATCCTGGTCAATCAAGGTCACAGTCGAGGCATCATCTAAAAGTGCGTAAGTGTTCAGGGATTTTTCACCACGATTTAATGTCACGGGTACAACTTTCGATAATACATTCGTATTTGTTGAAATATGACAGTTGATTTCGGATTTATTTGCGTTCATACGATGAATATCATTATTTTCTGAAATTTCAGTTTTATGTAAAAACTGATTTTGGGGCTTTGTACAATTATTCATTCCACATATCTTAATTTTCCTACATTTCTTCAGATTATGGAATGGTATTAAACAAGAAAAGCAAATCCCTCCAGATGTAACTAAATTCCACCTTTCGTCTATTGTCATGGATTTGAATTTAGAACATTTACTGAGATGGTTTGGTTCATTACCACAACATATGCATCTTTCATTTCCTACAGGTGAATCAGTGGTTGTCATCGTAACGTCTTTTTTGACTAGAGTTCTTTGTTTGAATTTATGGTTGTCAGCATTGAAATCAGTCGTCACTTTTGGCAGAATAATTTGACAAGCAACGGATTCTTTTTGATCCAACCATAAACTAAAAACTCTACCAACTTATGATTTTGTGGAGTTTTATTCGAAATGTGTTCGATCCATTTGATTTTCAGGTTTGTGGGAAGTTTACTTAAAAGTTCCTGAAGTAAAATAGAATTTCGTAAGTGTTCCTCCTCATGTAGCGCTTCGATAATACCGACAAAGTTTTTCATTTCATCAGGAAATTCAATAAGCATATCTAATCTATCCTCTTTTACACTAGGAAAACTTCTTATTTTATCCATTAACATCATAATAATGTGCTCAGGACGTCCGAATCGGTTTTGTGAAATGTCAATAACTTTGTCAACGTTTTGAGGCAAAATAAGTGAACTTTCCACAATTTTTCTAGCATGTCCCTTCAGACATTTTTGGAGTCTAATCTGATTTTCCTCCTTGGAGTAGCCACAAATGGCCGTTGTATTCTTATATTGAAAAATAAAGTTAGGCCATTCTACGGGATCACCACCGAACGGGGGCAAATCCTTTGGCATGGATTGTCTTGTAAGTATTTTGGCTAGTTGTGACGAAGCTATCTGTTCAGTATTAGAAATAGGTACTACCTTTTGAAAATCCTTTGCTAGTGACACTGACTGACGGCTGCTATCCCATGGACACTTACCATCAACCCATTCTTCAATATTAGGTATTTCCTTTCTTGACTCCGTACCTGTCGACTCCGATTCCTCTTCGGAAGTAGTTTCCTCTGCATTCATCTCCACCAGTCTCATTTCCAACGCCAAATCTTACATTTCCTTCTGATGCTTGTATAAAAGTTCTTTCTTCTTCATTTCGATTTAGATTTTGATTTGCTCTTGTCCAGATTTGTGTCTCTTTATGGTTTTGGCTCGACTTGATTTGGGTTTGGAATCAGTTTTTTCGATTTGTCTTGAATTATGACTCTTGATACTCATGGCGAATAATGATTCCGCTTTCGAAACAGTTCTTTCGGCAATATTTTCTAACGATGGCATCACTTTTTCCCCCAACGCAGTTTTACTTTTTAGACGTTCACTTCGTCTAACATTTGGCATTGATTTGGACATTATTAGACTGCTGATTTATTCACAGTGCAGGTTCTTTATAGGCAGAGAAGGACCAGTTATGTTACTGCTTACCTGGAAGAATATCTTTAGTATCGGCTCGAAAGGCTTTTAATAGTATTTCTGTTTTTAGGAAAAGTCAAAACCTGTCAACTTGAAAATATTTATTTACTATCTGTCTTTTTTCGTTTTTTTTCGTGAATTACTTCTATATTTAACATTGAACAATGATAATAATGAAAAAAAAGTAACAATAGGCATTCAATGATAAAGTAAGGAACATTAATACGTATTTCACTGGATTCCCAACTTTTCAATAACAATTTAATTCTAAATAAATTTAAAGGAAGATTATTTTCAAGTTTTCGAGAGATTTACTCATATTTTTTCCGAAATCTTATGAAACAATCATATCGTCAAATGAATAAACTCATCTATCTTCCATTCAGTAGGCTGTACCTTCTTAACATTCAACGAGAATAAACTACAAAGTTAATTATTTTCAGACATCATCCGGGCTGAATTTCAATATACATGGTTCCAAGACTAGCGCACTACAGTTTGCGTCTCGGAATACAAAAACTTACAAATTTATGTCGTGCATTCACTCTGGCAGAGTGCAATCCGATAGCGACCATAAATCGGCCACTGTTGCTACCAATGTTCTTTTGAAAAGTCCCGGCTGCAAAACGCCCTTCGAAAATATTCGCTCGACTTCCCATAACAGTAGTCCAGTCAGGATATATTATTGGATCAAAGGAGTTCCGAGACTACGGGAAGTGAGTGAAATCTTTGCATTATCATCTCCGCATTCTTTATAAATTCCATTGTGTATCTGGGCTTCTAGGTGAGAGGGAGTATGTTTAGGGGAGAAGAAGAAAATAATGTTTTGAAATGGGATATATTTGTTTCGTGCAAACCATGTCCTCTTATGCAATAAAAAATAATAATAACTCTTTTTTTCAATTTTTCACAACCCGGGACATTTGATATATTTCACTGAATAAATAATAGTTTGAAAAAACTAAAAAACACGCTTTTATAGAAAACCAGACTAAAAAATAGAAAATGAGAAAAGACATTATTTTATTTAAAAAAAAGCGTGGGGTGCATGGTATCGCCTCGGTGTGTAATGTACCATATAATTATTGATACCATGCACCCCACGCTTTTTTCAATAATATAAATTTGTTTCTTATTCTCTATTTTTTAAGTTTGGTTTTTTATGAAAGCATGTTTTTTAGTTTTTTCAAACTATTATTTATTTCCTACTTTTTAGTGTGGTTTATTTATAAAAGCGTGTTTTTTTAGTTTTTTTTAAACTATTATTTTATAATTTTTTTGCAAATTGAAAAATGGAATGATCTCATCAAATTAGTTAATCATAATCTCCGACCCCAAAAACCCCCACATACCAATTTGGAATGGAATCAGACCATAATCACAAAACTCGGCCGCCATTTTAAAGCCGCCATCTTGAATTCCCCAATTTTCACAAAAGAATCATAATATTCGACCCCAAAAACCCCCACATACCAATTTTGAATAGAATCAGACCATAATCACAAAACTCGGCCACCATCTTGAATTCCCCAATTTTCACGAAAGAATCATAATATTCGATCCCAAAAACCCCCACATACCAATTTTGAATAGAATCAGACCATAATCACAAAACTCGGCCGCCATTTTGGAGCCGCCATTTTGTTGAATTTTTCAATTTTGACAAAAGAATCATAATCTCCGACCACGAAAATCCTCAGATACCAAATTTGGAGCGAATCAGACCATAATCACGAAACTCGGCCGCCATTTTCAAGCCGCCATTCTGAATTTTCCAATTTTGACAAAAGAATGATAATATTCGACCCCAAAAACCCCCACATACCAATTTTAAATAAAATCAGACCATAATCACAAACTCGTCCACCATTTCAAAGCCACCATTTCTGAATTTTCCAATTTTGACAAAAGAATGATAATATTCGACCCCAAAAACCCCCACATACCAATTTTAAATAAAATCAGACCATAATCACAAATGGTCCCATTTTAAACCCATCTTGAATTTTCCAATTTTCACAAAAGAATATATATTCGACCCCAAACCCCCACATACCAATTTGGAATGAATCAGACCATAATCACAAAACTCGGCCGCCATTTTAAAGCCGCCATCTTGAATTCCTCACTTTCCACAAAAGAATCACAATATTCGACCCCAAAAACCCCCACATACCAATTTTGAATAGAATCAGACCATAATTACAAAACTCGGCAGCCATTTTGGAGCCGCCATTTTGAATTTCTCCATTTTCACAAAAGAATCATAATATTCGACCCCAGAAACCCCCACATACCAATTTTAAATAAAATCGGACCATAATCACAAACTCGTCCACCATTTCAAAGCTGCCATCTTGAATTTACCAATTTTTACAGAAGAATCATAATATTCGACCCCAAAAACTCACACATACCAATTTCGAATAGAATTGGACCATAATCACAAATTCGGCCGCCATTTTGAAACCGCCATTTTGAAGTCGCCATCTTGAATTTTTCAATTTTTGCAAAAGAATCATAATATCGATCCCCAGAACCCCCACATAATGATTTTGAATGGAATCAGACCATAATCACAAAATTCGTTGACCATTTTGAAGCCGCCATTTTGAATTTTCCAATTTTGACAAAAGAATCATAATATTCGACCCAAAAACCCCCACATACCAATTTGAAGAATCAGACCATAATCACAAAACTCGTCCACCATTTTGAAGCCGCCATCTTGAATTTTCCAATTTTGACAAAAAAATAATCTCCGATCACAAAAACCCTCAGATACCAATTTTGAAGCGAATCGGACCATAATCACTAAACTCGTACGCCATATTGGAGCCGCCATTTTGTTTTTTCTTCACACAGAAATTTCTTAATGCATTGTCACCGGAATTATGTACACCTGAATCGGTTCACAGATGAAAAATTAATAATTCCTGTTTTCTCTACCCTCAGGGGTGGATGACCAACTCTGAAGTGTACCCTGTCCAATAAAAAAGAATCAATTAAATCGGATAACCCAGTACAAAGTTATGAGTGGTAGAATCGGTCAACGGGTGAAAATCAAGTGGCTGAACAATAGATATCCCCTATTTTTCTACTCTGTAGGGTGACATTTTATTTTCAAATGGGACCTACTCCGAAGTATACCCTATTCAATGAAAAAAAAATCATAAAAATCGAACTATTCTGTGGAAAGTTATGCGTGATCATACTTAAAAAAATTATATATACGCGTCGACTAGAGAACCTCCTCCTTTTTTTCGTCGGTTGAAAATGTTATTTTGATTTACCACTTATTTCTCATTTCTTGTGGCAAGTATACTTCAAAAAGACGTTCTGTGATGATTTTTGCTGCGCTTCCATGAAAAAGTCCCTTACCGATAACGAAATCAGCTGTGCGACACCCCAGAACTTGAGAATGGGGTAATTTTGGAATGAAACATTCATGAAACACCTTTCGGGGTTTACGGAGTCAATTTGATCGGAAAATCCAACAGTCAATTAACCGGTCAATTGACCAAGTGAGATAATTGACCCCAGTCAATGGAGCGGTCCTGCACCGAAGGCGGTCGTCCTAGTCAAAGCCCGGATGAACGGCCGTCTCGGATGGTAACGCACAGGGAAAAAATTTAACATTCGTTCAATCCATCGGATAGATTTTAAATAATTGAATGGCAAAATTTTTTACTTTTAATTTTTTTTTTTTTTGACAGATTTCAGTAGGAGTAATAGATTTGACTATTCTGAAGACAATGTTTCCAAGGGCTTCCAAATCACATCTTGCAAGTCAAGTTCCGCGATATATAGTTTCTGTCATTTTGTAATACTGACACTTCCGTTTGGCAGATGACAGCCAAAAACTAAACGTCGCATTCCAGGCAGTAACTTTATCTTCATACCAAATTCCAGCTCGATTGGTCCAACGGTTCGGCAGTAATCGTGGAAGATTACAGACAGACAGACTCCACTCTGGAAATTCGTCTCGGGGGACCTCAAAACGGATATTTTCGTCGATATATTGGATATTTTTTAGCACGATTACATTACTTTACCACTGGGAACCGATCAAGTGATAGTTGGTCCATATTTGATGAAAAATCAAACCAATTTTCGTAATTGAAGTAAATTATTTTTATGTCCCCTTTCGAAGAAAAAACCTAACATTGGAATACGGAAAAACAACATGACCTCACTTCTTGGAATCCAAACCACACCCAAGTTAAATTCTCGCCCATTACTCGCGAGATAAAAAAGTTCATAAATAACGAAGAGGGTGACATACAAAATGCACATTGAGATAAAGGTCGGAACTTATTCCACATCTCTCCCATTTCTTCATGAGAGCATGTGCTCATGTTATTGCAAATGACGGAAGGAGGGAAATAGGACTTTGAATATTAATATTACAAGATACGAATGTTCCTTTGATATTCAATAAATAGGTTCCAAATTTTCATATATCCCTTTGATCCTATCTCCATTATAACCATTACAATATTTCAGTTCGGATGACATGATGAAAGTTATGATAGATAAAAAATACGTAGAAATTGTAACCATTCCTCTAACTTCAAGCATGCCGATAATATTTTGCTGGTGAAATTGTTTGGTAGAAATATGTACGAGTAAGATTTTCAACTTATGAACCTAGAGGAGGGATACATTATCAATTCGATATGCTCAGTATTTTGCAACAATGTAAATGCATACCTTCTACTACTGATTTTTTTTATGTTAAAGTTGATGTTTTCTATATCGCCAAATTCAGTCGTTATCAACACGGTTACGTTGAAGAGAAATGAAAATTGATTTTATAACATCATCATTTCACGTGTTTCTTCGTTTCTTTGTACTCACCCTTTTCGTGGATTACAAGAGAGCATTCGACTCTGTCAACCACTCTTCGCTATGGAAGAAACTTCTGAGTCTGGGAATTAGCTCAAAAATACTTTCAATCATAAGAAATTTTCATGACAAAGCCTTAGTGAGAATATTCGGTTCTGAAGGATACACCAACCCTTGTGATGTAACAACTGGAGTGCTCCAAGGTGACCCTCTAAGCCCTCTACTATTTTATTTATCCACTGCAGATATTGAGCAATTGAAAGCGGGAACTGTTGATGTTATTTATGCGGATGACTTCGTTATTCTCTCTGAGTCAGGAATTGAACTCGATAAAAATCTCAGAATTCTCGAGGAATATAGCGACCAACTTCTCCTACAGGTAAACGTTAATAAAACCAAAATAGTATCATTCTCAAGAGGAACATGATTAGAGAAACGCAGATTTTTGTACAAGACCAAACCAATTGATATTGTAAAATAATGCGTCTATCTTGGTGTCACCTTTTCTTCCACCTGTTGATAGCTCTGATGAGTAAAACCAAAATAGACTGAAGGGCATCGCACAGGCCATCATTCGACTCACTAGTCCTCAGCATTGTAACTAGCTGGATACCAGTATGGGGAACAAGATATCGATCTCTTGGAACTAATACAAATTAACTTTTTGAAGAGAGTACTTCTTCTTTCTATCAGCACCCCAGATTTCATAGTCAGACTAGAGGTCGGCGAGTAAATATATCTCCTACAATTTTCAAGCACATACTAAATTGGCTCATCAAACTCTATAAAATGGAAGACTATAGACTGCCAAAGATTCATTTTTGAGGCAACTGGAAATAACAACCTCCGACCCCAAATAGAATTAGACCAAGCAAATAAAAACATTTCTGGAATTTTCTAATTTTTACACAAATTTAGCAGACATTGATGCGACAATTCTGAAAAGAAATAAAGAAGATCTCCTGAATAATGAGTCGAAACTCCGACTTGGAGACAGTACAGCCTTTTTTTACATTTCTACCCAATTATAACTGCCAGCTCAAGGGTACATCTCAATATAGAAATAACCCGAGTCATAGCACAAATCAGAGTATCAAACGAATGCATGTTGAGGCCTTCCACGGGAGCACTTACCGTGTTAATCCGAGACAGTTCTGTACCATTTGTAACCAACAAAGATATGCGACAATTGGACACCTACTGTTTGAATGCCCTATAAACAGTTCAATGAGACCACACAATTCAGAATTTCTCCAAAACATTGAGAGATTCATCGATGCTCTCAATAATATGTCTTCGAATGCAATAACAACATCATGAAATTGAGGTCTTTCAGCTTGAATGAATAATCTATCATTATAAATATCATAAGCTCTTATAATTCATAAATCTCTCTCTTTCTTTCTATAAATAAAAACAGTAACACGACACACTCATCACTGTTTTTTTCATCGTTTTCATCCCTATAATATATTCAAAAAAATCCCTGATATAAAACTGTAAAATTTTGAAAAACAATAAAGATCCATCTATCTATCATGCAAACACGTTTACCTTACAAAACTCATGGTGTAAATAGTCAATCGCAAGCCTCAAGAGCAAACAGAAATGCAAAATCCGCTACAAAAACTGCTCGATATGACCCCCGTCTCTCTCAATAAATTTTCTTTGTCGGCGTAAACACCCTCTCTGTACTTGAAATAGCATGCCAGGGTCGTTTCGTATGTCTTCACAATGTAATGTAATACTATTCAACAAGGCATATCCGGTGTGGATAGGTGTAGCGTGAACGAGGCTTTCTAGATGCCCCTACAGGAAGAAATCCAATAGATTTAAATCCGGAGACCGCGGTGGCCATGAATATGGCCCACCCCTACCAATCCATCTATTGGGGAAAATCTGGTTCAGATGGTCCCGCACAATCAAACTGAAATGAGGAGGTGCGCCATCATGCATAAAACACATATCTCTTCGGGTTTGCAATGGAACATGTTCCAAAAGTCCATTCAAATCGTTCTGAATGAACTCCAAATAACGTTCTCCATTCAATCGATCATGTTGAACGAATGGTCCTATGAGATGGTTTCCTATGATACCAGCCCAAACATTCACGTTGAATTTCCGTTGGTGTGTGGTTTGCAATATCCCATGGGGATTTTCTTCGGCCCATATGTGGAGATTATGAGAGTTGATTACTCCATCTCTACTGGAACCTGCTTCATCAATGAATGAAACTCGAGCAATAAAAGTCATATCCTCTCTTTGCTTATCCAGGAACCAATTGGCATATTCCAGTCGTGCTGGAAAATCTTCAGGTGCATGTACCTTCTTGATGTGATATGGGTGGAGCAATTGTTCCCTAATTATTCTATGAATAGTGGACTTGGATGTATGGAACTGTTCTGATAGGTTTCTGATGCTCATTAAAGGATCATCAGCGACAGCTTCCAAAATATTTTTCTCCAATATAACTGTACGCACAGCCCTAGGAGAGCCCTCACCACCTCGTTTTGGCAAAATTGAACCTACAATAATATTGAAATAAAACAACAGGCTCCAATTAATTATCCATTAGACATACCTGTCTCCCTCAAGCTGCGATCGACACGCTCGAACGTTTCTCTTGCCCGTAACATTCGATTGGGAAAATGCTCGGCATACAGACGACGGGCTTCTGCAGCATTACCAAATGCTCGTCCATACAATGCATGCATATCTGCATATTCGTTGAATGTAAACTGTTCGGCCATATCAAAATACTTCAAACTGTCCTATTAGAATATTGACAATACAATGACAACGCACTTCTCAACAAAACAAAATCGTATTCCAGTTGTCATTTTTAATCCACACTAATTTTATTCCTTTCTACAAGATGTTTTTGTCAACATCTGTGGAAGAAATGGAACATAAATTCATTCACCGGATATTTTTCACCTATTCATGTGCAGCCGTTTTTGTAGTTTATTCGTTTGCTTTTTATTAGTTATGTCTTCCGATGTGCGATTTTTCAGCTCAATCTATCTTCGGGTTAAAGATTTTCTCCCATGAAATTATACTTTTCAGTGAAACTCCTCAACATTTGAGCTGTGAATACGAATTTGCAACATCCAAATGTTTCATGAGATTCAGATAACCCAACACGAAACGTGCTTATTCCACGCGTACATACAAAATATGGACTGAATTCGATATTTCATAGTGGAGTAGCTTGTTAGTTCAAAAACACCACGAATCTACATAACTTGATATTTCATTTGAAAAAATATCTACATTGTGAATGAAACTTTCAACTGGGTACTGTACTTTTTGTTTACGACTTTATTTTAGCATATTTTGTATTATCCCTGTTATAAATGTTGTTGAATTAACGTTAGCATTAGCATTCCTACTGTGAAAATTTTTCATTTCAAATAATGGTGGACGATCGGGTTTGATGTCGTCGAGTAAAACTGCATTTTTATTAAGAATCGTTGCTCCGATCGACTTTCCACACGAGTACGTTTATTCAGAAAATTGTCTACGTAACCTTATTTTGTTGAAAACTATTTAAAAATTATCTATCATTTCAAAGTTTCGGGGTGAGGACCATCGGGAATAGTCCGTTCCTGACTTTGTAGCAAAACAACTGATTTCTGCATGAAAGCTCATCGAAGGAATTCATTTATTTAGTCAATCACTAAAATTTAGATAATTTTGAATATTCACTTTGGAGGTTATCAAAGAAAAACATTTTTCATTTTGTAACTGTGAGGGCCCGTAACTTGGAAACGAAGGCTTTTAGGAACAAAAGTTAAATGAAGTACTGGTGATATTTTGACCCCATCTATACATTCTCGAAAGAAAAAGAGGAAGTCCAGGGACACCCTGTATATATATATATATATATAATAAATATATTTATATATATATATATATATATATATATATATTATATATATATATATATATATATATATATATATATATATATACATATATATATATATATATATATTTATTTGGCTTAGAAACAAACAGACATTTACAGTCTAATTTATGATTATTCATTAGTGTAACATATTGTTATATTTGGTACAGGTTACTGAAATTATTTTATTTTATTTTTTGCCAACGACTCCAAATATATTTTACCTTCAAGTACATTTTAAGGGTAAGTTTTTTAATGTTCTGGAAGTGAGTTACCCTATTGTCGTTCCTCTCCAGTTAGTGGTTTATATTCGTTCTGGAATCGTTTGAGAAAAATCCCAAAGGGATGCGAACAGAATTTTCACCTGACGCGACCAATTCAATTGAGCGCACTCCCGTTACTTCAAGAACATTTGCTTGAACCTAAATAAACCTTTTACGGTGTTGGCGGAATTTACGTCAGGACCTCCATAACGCTCGACACACAAACAGCCACTTTGTCTCGAAACAATGTAATGTATCATTTTGCCATTGTTTCCAACAAAAAAGCAACACGAGTGTTTTATAACTCTACAGTTCTTTCTGTTCGTAAAAACATTGTCGCTCGACACATTCGTTGATTTATTTATCCCAAAAAATATATATCACAATATCGACAGACCAGATGAATTAGAATGCGAATCACCTCCAATTCGTTTGAAGATTATTTCTTTGTCCTATTCCTAATGACTCCCAAGTGTCATTTCAGGAATTGGCGATACAAATTAAGTACAGAGATAAGGACATCTTTGGGAATGTTTGAAGGTTTCGGAAGTGGACTCGTTGGGATAGTGATTGACTATCCATCAAATATTTTGTGGCAACACCTGCTGGAAGTGATTATTAGTTTGCTTTGATATTTGTTCAGAAAATGTGGTAAAAGTTGAGTAACTTTGTTATTTTTCATGATTGAATAGAAGATTTTCTGAAGAATTTCATTCATCCGTAAAAACTGGCATTCCAACAATGAACTGACGTGTTCAGTTGTTAATTTGAACCAATCAGAATGTGATTACGTGATAAATCATGCACTAGTGCACGATTATCGGATTGCAAAAGTATCAATCTTGTAAAATTGAAGGGAGCTTCTCTTTTGATGTACACTTGTCCAGAATATACAGTTTTTCAGCAAGGAAGTCTTGTAATTGTCTCCAAATCGAAGCTCCTGTTGGTGTTTTCAACCGACGAAGTGAAAAAGGAAGAGGTTCTCTAGTCAACGCGTATATTTATATTTTTTTATTTTTTCATGTACAGTGACCGGCAGAAAGTACGCATCATATGGGATTTTTTTTAATATAATATTTTGACAAATGTCGATACATGCAAACGCTTCTGCATCAAAAGAAACCCCAAAAGATGTTGTACAGTGCCGTTCGTCTTTTCTTGTTTGGCAGGAAATTAAAAAAAATTAAAAATTATGTCTCAAAACACACTTATTTGGGAAAATATTGGAAAATGTTATTTGGAAAAGTGGTTAAGAACGACATTTTATAGCTATGTACGAATTTGAAAAGTTCGAGATGAAAATAAAATCAATTTTGCTAAAATTTCAATTTGGAAAAATACATTTCTGACAAAGAAAATCATTAGTAAAGCCCAAGAGTAATATTTTGAATGATATTTTGTAAAGATTCACCAGCTACTTTTATTTTATTCGAAGAAAATTTTAAATCTGTGGATTTGCCATGTGTTCAGCTGCTTCATAAGTCACAGAAATATCTTGAGGACATTATAATCCCGATACTGTTTATTATTGACAAAGAACTATTTTTAATAATATATATATAACTATTTTTAATAACAGTATCGGGATTATAATATCCTGGAGATATTTCAGTGACCTCTTATGAAGCAGCTGAATACATGGCAAATACATAGATTTCAATTTTTTTTCGAATAAAATAAAAGCTTGCAAATATTTACAAAATATCATTTAAAATATTACTGTTGGCCTAACTAATGAGTTTCTTTGTCTAAAATGTATTTTTCCAAATTGAAATTTTCATAATGGCAAAAAATTGATTTTTATTTTTATATCTCAGATTTTTTTCAAAACTTGTACATAGCTATAAAATAACGTTCTGAACAATTTTTTCGAATAATATTTTTCGATATTTTCCCAACTGAGTGTGTTTTGAAAAATTTTAAATTTTTTAAATTTCTCCAAAAAAATTAAGGCATGTACAACGCCTTTTGGGGTTGCTTTTGATGATGCAGAAGCGATTGCACATACCGATATTTGTCAAAATTTATTAATAAAAGAGTTTCCCATATGATGCGTACTTTCTGCCGGTCACTGTATGACAACGCATAACTTTTTACAGAAGAGTCCGATTTCGATGTTTTTTTTTCATTGGATAGGGTGCACTTTGAAGTTGGTCCCATTTGGATTTGAAATGAAAACACCCCTAAGGGTAGCAAAATGGAGGATATTGATCGTTCACCCTCTGAATTTTGGCCCGTTAACCGATTCTATCAGGCATAACTTTGTAGTGGGTTTTCCGATTTGGAAGATTCTTTTTTTATTAGATAGGGTATACCTCATTGTTGATCATATTTGAATTTGGAATGGGATATTTCACCTCTATGGGTAGAAAAATAGGAGATGATTGATTTTTCATTGGCACATATATGTAGTTGACATTGACAGATCGCTATTGTCATTATTTTTGTTCTCCTACATCCGTCACAATAATTACATTCTATTAAAGAATGGAATATACAAAGTGATGAAATAAACCAAACAGAACTATCAAAAATTATTTGTATTGTATAACAATAAATAGTTAAAGTAGATAATCATAATATTCAACTGTTAATAGTTGAAGTAAGGTGGTAAGTATTTTGGAAGTAATCAAAAATTGAGTAGGTAGTAATCAGTAGTATTTAGCCCCAAGAAATTGGAAAATAAAAACTTTTAAACAAACAATGTAACCGACGAAAACAGAAACTGAAAAGTAAAAAATGGGTATTATTATTAATAACTAATTTCCTGAACTAATGTATATAACTAATTTTTGGTCGGCGCCAAACAAAATAGAAATTGAAGTAAGTAAAGCGTAAAATGATGGAAGAAGGATGCGCGGTGGCATTTTGAAATTTTTTTCTCAAGAAATTCAATGATCTTCGTTATTTGTTTGTTTGTTTGGCACCGACTCAAAATTAGTTACATACATTATTTTAGGAGATTAGTTATTAATAAAAATGTTTATTTTTTACTTTTCAGTTTCTGTTTTAGTCGGTTTCATTTTTTGTTTAAAAGTTTTTATTTGAGGTGAGAATTCCAATGTTTTGATCCAGCATTGCTACTCCAAATCGCGACATATTCCACGAAATTTCAAAAGAAGACGCGAGAGTTTACAATTGTTTGTGTTTGTATCATTGTATCTATTTTTCAACGAGACGTCCAAGACAACGAGAGGTGATTACTTCATTTCAAGAAATTATTGATATTTTTTGTGACACTGACATTTTATATTTATTTACGGGGGTGTACAATAAATTAAAATTTTTGATTAATGAAATTCTATAAACTACAATTCGTGAAATGACAAAATATCTATGAGAATGCAATCTGGCAGATTTCCAAAAAATTATCGAAAATTCATATTGCACCCGTTATATAACTATTGAGAATTCAATGGTACTAGTAGTAGTAGTATTTTATGCAACGATCATGTAATGTTAGCGTTCGATACATGAGCACGAGGTGAGTGTAATAATAGCCATTACATGATCCTTGCATACACTATTTTTCCTACCACCAATGAATAATAAAATGAAAATAAGAATTTCTGGTAGTGTACAAGATAATTCTCCACTGCTCGATATACTTATAGGTACTTTTGACGCGTTGTGTTCGAATGTCAATTGAAATTATATGTCAAAGAAGTATGCAGAAACATATCTCCTGATTATCCCCAAGTACGTGTTTCTATAGGCCGAAAATTCGTTTTATAATGAAAAATCTGTTTTGAAATGAAAATCCGTGGTAAAATGGACGATATTAATAAATCGGTAGCAGATATTTAATTCGCGTATTATAATACGGGAGTAGAAAAACCTAATACTCAACAATATCTCATATTAACCGGCATTTGACATGGTTTTTGCTCTTTCTTATGTGGACTGGAAGAGAGCAACAAAAAATCAAGCCGACGAAAAACTCAACGGAGAAGCAAAAAATAAAATAAATCTTCTTAGTTTTAATGATAATTGAGCTCCCAAACTGATGTGAGTAACTAGTTATGAGTCGGCGCCAAACAAACCAGCAATTGAATTAGGTAAAGCGTAAAATGATGACAGCGGGATGCACGGCGGCTTTTTGATTACTTCTTCAAAGTAATTTAATGCTCTTTGTTAATTGTTTGTTTCGCGCCGACTCAAAATTATTTACTCACATTAGTTTAGGAGCTCAATTATCATTAAGACTAAGGAGGTTGATTTTGCTTTTCAGTTGATTTTTTCGTCAGTTTAATTTTTTGTTAAAGTTTTACTTTTAACTTTTCTGTAGCTAAAACCAACTGATAACTATCCACTCAATTGACTTCAGGTATCCATTATGTTGTGAAGTCATCAGAACTACCTATATGGATAGAATCGGTTCACAGAAGAAAAATTATGAATCCCCTATTTTCTACCCTCAGGGGTGGAATATTCCTTCCCAAACTCTGAAGTATACCCTGTCCATAAAAAAAAACATCTAAATCGGATAACCCAGTACAAAGTTATGGGTGGTAAAAATGCAGTGGATGAACGATAAATATCCCCTATTCTTCTACCCTTCAGGGTGACATTTTTCCCAAATTCATATGAGACCAACTTCGAAGTATACCCTGTCCAATAAAAAATGAATCATCGAAATAGAACTACTCTGTGAAAAGTTATGCGTGATCATACATAAAAAAATATATATAGAGAACCTCCTCTTCTTTGATTTCGTCAGTCCAAAATGGGTAATGAAAAGCCTTCTGAAAGCCGTTCAACTTGGTCAAATTCAGTGTCGTCCGGGGGAAACAAATTGTATGAAATATCAAGTGATATTAAAAAGAAGCTGAATTGTTTTTTTTTAATTGTATGTGATCAAAGCCAGAAAATTTAACAACTTCAGATTGAACTTGATAATTTGAAAGAGAATTCAACAACATCCGTATCAATAGAATAAAGAGCTCAGAAATCTTACGCCGCACGCCGATACGATGAAAAAATGAGGAAATTGACAATCACATAATATTTGTTGTGAAAAAATTATGAAAAAAATGTGGAATGAAATGTTTTAAGAAAACTTTTATTCGTACACCACAATGATCATTATCCTCTTAAATGTGAACGGTACATGTTTCGGACCTTTAAAGGTCCATCAACAGCCAAAAACGAAGAATAGTATTCTACAATGTATGCACCGAAAAAAAAATTATTTGGTAATTCAACCAAATGTATTTGGTCACTCTCATTGGCTTGAATAAAATTCATTTCAAAACACAGGTGTATTCGATTGATTTAATCATTATATTGCGGTGACAAAAAAGATATCTCAATGCAATGCTAACATTTCTTTGATTTGAATATACGTTCATCTTTCAAAACAATCTCCAACTGATATTGAATGAAAATGTGTTTCAACAAAAATATAATATTTATTCGAGTCAAACAACGGAAATAGAATAATTCAAATAGAAGAATATTATATTGGTTGAATTATTTGCGTTCGCACAACTAACCCTGACTCAGATAATGTTACCGAATAGCAAAGCCAACTTCTCATCATTGCGACGTCTAGACTTGAATGTCTGGTGTGGGCTCTCATACTCGGTTGCCATATTTATCAATTCAGTGGATTAACAAAATGATTACCTACTCAGTTGAATAGATATTTTTAGTGAAGAGATCAGCGTATTTTGTTCTTATTGAATTTATAAATTTGACATAAATACGTTTGTATGAATATTCTTGTTAAAGCAATCAGCAAATTTCGTAGATTTTATTATTTGATTCAACAAAATAATAACATGGTTTAAACAACATTTCTGCCAAGGCGAGTTATGAATAGAGTTGGTCGAATAAGATTTGGTTCGTGCAAATTAGTTTCAGTTGATTGTAACTTCACATTTTATCCAAAACCAAGATTTTTTTTTACCCATTTTGAGATTATATTTTGTCGTGCATATAAGACACTTTTATTTGTTTGATTCAAATAAATTTCATTTTATTCAACAATTTCTTTTTCATGTGTGAATTCGATATTTAATAATTGACATTCAGTCAAATGAAAGTTTCTTACTCACACAGGGTTTGAAAGTAGAACATAGTGAAATAGTGTGTAAATTTCAAGAACGTTGAAATAGGGAAAAATAATTTTTTTTGAAATTTTTACACTTTTCTACTATGTTCTACATCTAAATCAGATGTTAGTAAGAATATTTCATTTGATTAAATTTTAAATATTCTATATTGAATCCATACATTGATGTAACCCCCCATTTTGTAACACTATTCTTTGTTTTTGGCCGATGATGAACCTTCATCGGTCGGAAACATGTACTATCCCTGTTTGAGATGATAATAAGCATTGTGGGGTACGACAAAGAGTTATCTTGGAACACATAAAAAAATGCTAGACATGGAGGAGTGGTAGTAAATGTTCAAACTCTGGAGCACTGAGTATAGAAAAAGATAATCAAAACTGAAATGAGTGATAAAAATTAAATTCTAGAACCGAAAAGATTTGTGCCAAGGAGCATCATCAGAGGGGGAGCAGATGAAGATGAAAATTTAGAACCAGAAGATCTATTTTTCAAAATCATTTAGCAAAGTAAAGTACCCCAATGAGAGAACATAAAGTTTTAGTATTTATTTAGTACTGAGGGAAGGAAAGGTAGATTCAGCATGATTGTATAAGTTGATCCGAATACTTTCAAATTATGGATAAACCTGTAACAACCATGGATTATACGTAGGGCGGACCTAAAACTGAAAAAGATTATAATAAGTAACCATAAAATCAAACATATTGGAAGAATGGAAACATAGGATTTGCCTCAAATCAGAAAGCTCAGTTGTAAAATCAATTATGATAAACTAACAAATATACTTGTGGAAAAAGATTGGGGTCATACATCCAGAATATGTTACAGTGACAAATTGGTAAGCTTCATTTTTGGTTAAATCTGGCATATCAGATCTTTTCCAACTATTATCAAACTGAATGGCATATTTCGATTTTCTACGACATCTTCATCCAAAGTGAAAATGTTTTCTGTGGAATAATAACCACATATTTGACTATGGCAAATTATGAATTTTTTTCAAATCATAAATTAAATTTGCCTTGACTTTAAAACTACTCTATAGAATCTCCAGTTATTTGTAGTACGCATAGAACCAAGACTGTGAATTACATTTCGAAATAATTTGACTTCTTGTTGTAAATTGACTTTATACCTAGAATTATTCCACAGTTTTATTATTGAATCAAATTAATTGTATATCCAATGTGTGAAAACAATTACCAACCAAATTTTATGAATTTTTTCACCCAGTTTCGTTGAATGATACGTGCGCATTCAACCAATATACATTTTTTCATTATTATTTTATTTTCTCAATTAGTAGAGTTTCAGATATTTTGTTCAAGAGTGTGCATAAACATTTGACAATCATAAATCGTGAAACTTTCTTACAATTGATTTGGAATGATACTCGTTCATTCACCATAGTTTCCTCAATTTATTTTAGATTGTTGAATTAATAAACCATATTATATTATATAGAGTGTGGTTGAAGGAAGCTGAATGTATTTTGTAACTGGTTTCGACAGATTATTTTATATGGAAGAATTGTTGTTCATCTTGGGGTCATTTTGAAATTGTTAGATTCTTAAAATCTGAGTTCCTTCATACAGGGGCTTTAGAAAATTGATACAACTTACGGTTAGTGTAACGCAATTGTTAATCAGGTTGTATTAGTTATTTGGAACATGTATTCTGTACTATAGAAGTACTGGAGTTGTATTGATTAGAGTGTCATACCATACAGTGTGTATTTGTTGTAACAAAGTAATATTTTTTTATTAATATAGTTTGTTTGTTTTCTTAAGAGATTTAGTTATTTGCATAGTATCCTCAACTAGATTGGCGAGGAACACAATTTGAACGAATTCAGATCTCCCAAAATTGATAACATCTATATATTGGGAGGAAGATTCTTGATTGCCGCTCGTGAAAAATGGCCAGTGAGGTTTCACAAACTATTCACACCCAGTAGAGCCCTTCATAAACTTTGTAACAACATCCCAACCAAGTTAACTAAAGTGTGGGTAAGATGTCTAAAAACCCTGGTGCTTGCACTTATACCTGTAAAAGTTTGGGATCAACTTGGCGACACTTGGCCTACTTGATTAGAGAGATCTAATTTTTTTTTAACAATTAGCGTTTCAGATGGCGCCAATTTTATTTCAGTTTTAATTCAGGGTTCATTTATTTCCTCAGCTTTATTCCTGGGGCGAACTGTTTGCGGGTTCTAATTTTAGCTTTGCTATTGGTTGAAAGATAACATCTGTCAAACTTCACCAATAGCAAGGCTAGAATTAGAATCCTCCGAACATTGCACAAAGCAAACACCCCATTGTTGTTTTTCATATCATTTCGTATCGGTAACTAAATATTTTTTCAAAGATTGAGTAGTCTCTTTCAGATGTATTGTGTAAATGAGTTGCAGATTAGAGAACGAATCCGCTAGATCATTGTGTGCTTATGTTTATATTAATGAGTACTTATTTGGGTTCGTTTCAATATGCAACCCCATTTATATTATTGCAGTGCAACTAGAATATTTCGAAATCACTTCACGAGAAAATATGGTTCTTTTGACAGGTGGAGAGTTGGAAATGAGATTGTCAGAAAATTTGAAATTCAATGCATACGATATGTTGGACTATGAAATTTTGATTATTTGTTAATTCATGAAAATTTGTTCTTGCCTTTGAGACTGAATACAGGTGTATATTCGAATCTGCGGCTTTAGACTGTCCACACAAAATGCAAAAGGGGCTCATTTTGCAAAAACTATCCTACACACTACACTACACTATTCAAAAATCAACACCTCCCTACGCACTAATGAACGACGTTATTTTTGAAAGAACGAACTGAAAAATGAGAGGTAAGATTTGAAATCAATCCGAAGGAAAAACGCATAGACACCGATAAAATAAGGAAATAATTTTATATAAGATGCTGCAAATGTCGGAAATTAAGTTTTGACATTGAGCGAGGATATAAACAAACATTTTTGGAAGGCGCCATCTACCAAAGAGATGACAGAGAGAAGTTCTATTGGAGTAATAGTTGGTCTCCCCTCGAAAATCTTAACAATATCGAATCAGTCCAAGCACCAGGGTTTTTAGACATATTAAGTGTGGGGTTTCCAATTGAACAACAACCTGTACGGGGTACTATCTATGATTCTCAGGTGTGGGTTATATCAACGGTTAGTCAGTTGTGGGGTTTTGAATTCTACATTCAGGCCAGGGTCATATCAGAATATTCATGATCGAGGGACAAGAACGGCAAGAAATGTGAAACTAAGCACTGAATCAGTTTGACGAAATTTCCTCTTTTTCAATAGTATCGTAGAATTCAATATACTCCCTCATGAAATTAAAGAATCTTCTTCCATAAAAATGTTAGAATCAAAATTTATGTGAAATTCTGTCATGATTCACATTATTTCCTATTTTCACATTGTAAACTGATCATTGGATGATAAATAAAGCATTAATTCATTCATTTTAGGAGAAATTTGCGTAGAATCGACTTTTGGATAGATCCGTTCTTATTTTGCAAATCTATATTTCATATTGTAATTTCATCAAATTTTCTGAAATGGGAAAGAATACACGTAGTTCAGAAGTAAATAATTGGGGTGTCAAGACTTTCCGTCCAATAGGTTGAAGGCATAAGTTAGTAGAATTGCCTCAATACTACTTGAATGGTAGTCGAATTGTTGTTACTACCTATCCATCATTCGAATGAATCATATCATCTGGGTAAGCACAAGACCTTCATTTACTGTGCATCTCAATCCACTACAATATTTTTATGGGAGATTTATGATTAATAATATGAATCTTGAGTTCAGAGAATAACTGTAAGTCTGATATTGCAGAAGAAAAAAGTTGATTGTAGATAGTTAATCCGACGTAATTATCTTGTCTATAAAGTGTATATTGAATTTGACAGCTTTAAAATCCTACGGAATTCGAGCAATGTTCAAATATTTCACATATCTTGATTTTCTACTACTTGGCGTCTCATCCAGTGGATGTTTTTCGCATATCAGAATATGAAAACAATAACGAATATTCCTCGTCCAAGTTTCTTGTGTTTGACTTGGAATTTGAAACTTATACAGGATATTGATGTTAGGTCATGTACAATTCTTGGGATGACAATCACTCCTCAACTCACAGGTTATAAATATGAAAATAAACTCCACAATTGAATACTGGAGTTATTCATCAACTAGATCAAAATGTCTCAATATAGAGGCAAAAATAAGGATATACAGATTTTTAAAGAAAATGAATTTACTCTAGAGACTCTGGATTTGATCAATCGAAAGAGATTATCATGGCTTCACAGATAGGTGAAGAGAATTGGAATTATATCAGAATTATCATAGCATTGATCTCTGGATAACACTTCCAGGATATGTGAATGGAAAAAATCCAACAGATGGCCAGATACTCATTCACAAAAATTTCATATGAAGAAAAACACCAAAATTCCAAATATATAAGAAATTTACACTTTTTCCGAGATATACTTGAATAACTTTTATGAGCCAAAACTAAGATAAACAAGTATATAAAGATACTTGAACCACTTATATGAATCAAAATTCAGAACAAATGGATTGAAATGACACCAAAAGGTGGATGAAGGTAAAGATATATTATATAATTTCCAAAGAATTCGCATCTTGTTGGAAAGTCAATCACCAAATTCCCCCGTTTTCGTCCAATGGTTTCTTCGTCAATAAAAAATAATAATTCAGGTGATATAAAATGGACATATAAAATTGAATCATATAACTCATAATAGTCTCAATATTCACCTGAATCATTTTCAGCCAAGATGAAAGGGATACCATTGGTTCGACTGCGTTTCCAATAAATGCTCTGCTCTGGCAGCAACTCCTAAGTCAATTCCCAAATAATTGGATTATTGATTCTTCCAGCGATTCGTTAAAAAACAACTGAATGCTATGAAAAAAAAAGCGCAGTTAAATTATAACAAAACACTGCTATCAATCGGTAAGATCCGCCTAAATATCATAGATTTACTAAGATAATGTGAAAAACTGGGTGAAGACACGTTTCCGCTATTTCCCAAGAAAATAAAAAAAAAGTTCATTCGTAATTATTTCCACGAACCTGGTTGAAGCAGAAAAAACACTTATTTGTCCATGTTTACGGAGGAAGGTATCAATGTTAAATTCATTATATTTCAATATAATTTCGACAAATGGTAGGAAAATGATCATTAATTGGATATGGTTTTTGTTTTGTATTTTTTTTTTTTCAATATTTGTGACACTTGCATTATGTAGTCATAATTCTTTGGAAAAATATTTGATTTTCAAGTGGGATATATTGATCCCTATGTCCCAAATAAAAACTCTGGCGCCACTGTTTCAGTCGTTGAAAAAAAAAATAGAAAAATTTGAGAAATGAGAAATCGAATTCTAAATATTTCAGGAAAATCCTGTCTCTGCTTTCTCCAAAACATGATATAACTTCGTTTCCAATTTCCGGTTTCTCAGAGAGAAACATATTCATTGTGTGGATAGTACCACCTAATGGAGTTACAAAAAGAGAATTTTATGAAACATACATTTTGATTTAATTTGAAATTTTATGAAAAACCCAATGTTAATTGGATTAATTGGATCAATATTTCAAGGGGTTCGACGTTGTAGGAAAAAATGGAGAATTTCGCATTTCACCTCCCATTTGCATCAAACATAGAGCTGCATGTTTTTCATTGAGAGTTAGAACAATGTTAAATACCTAAAAGTTAAAGTTAAATTGATGTGTTTCAGCGTTTTTCTACGAACAAACCGATTTCTAAAATCGAATTAATATCATAGAGCAGTTTAAGCCTCTTTTGTACCCCCTTCTTATTTCACGTACACGGATATCTATATATATATATATATATATATATATATATATATATATATATATATATATATATATATATATATATATATATATATGTGTGTGTATACGATAATAATTTATAAAAAAGAATGAAAAGGGATTCAAATGATTGTTGTTATTAAAACAGAAAGTTAATCCTTCATCAATAATTATCCAGCATTTCCGCGGGATATAAACTTTTTACACATAATTTTCTATGAACATCTGTGAAGTAACATATTATGGCATTATTCTTCACCGCCTGGTCTATGAATATTTTTTGTCGAATGTTGGGGAAAGCGAATATTCAGATTTGTGGTGAATGCAGAAACCTCCCGTTTTTGTGACTGGGGTGTCTGTGAAAATCGAATGTTTTTGTTACATGGTCGACATGAGAGCTGGAAGGTTGGGTTTTTCCAAAGAGTTGTTAGCAAAAAGAGTTTATATTGAATTAGAAGTTCACCACAAATGGTTTTGATCGGGTAAATATATATATATATATATATGTGTATATATATATATATGTGTATATATATATATATGGGGTCTCTTAACCCCGATTTTCGTAAGTAGAAATTAATTTTTGTTCATTATCAATTGTACTGTAATATAACAATTGTAGAGTTCCTGAAGAATAAAGATTTGAAAGCTTGAACAGAAACATGAGTTCAATTTTCTTCAGCCTTATTGACTGCATACCCGAATATTACCACGATTTTTCCTCAACTTAGACAGATGTCTAACCTATATATATATATATATATATATATATCTATATATATATATATATATATATATATATATATATATATATATAGAAGGAATTCAATGGACATAGCCCCTTTCATTTTGTTTTCAACAGTCCCCTCGATATTCCTCTCTTTCATATATATTGTATATATATATATATATATATATACAGAAAATCCAAAGAACATGAAAATCCCTGGAAATAGTGCCAAATGTCATCTGAAAAAGTCAATTTTCCTAACCACTAACCAACAAAATATATCCTTCGTCTGCGACAGAATATCATAACAACATTGTGCATACAAAAACCAAAATAATTGTGCTTCTACTTTCAACCACTTATGAAAAATTACACCTAAGCCTTCTCGAAATGAAGAGAAAAAAACAATTTTGTGTCCTAAGTGGCTCCCTAAAATGCTAACCGAAATTGTGTTTGTAGGTAAGAACCCAAAAAAAACCATTCAAGAAATTGGAACTCTAACTAACCCCATATTTTCCACAATACAGTTTCATAAAAAAATGTCAGATGAAGCTTAAAACTCTCAAGCGGAACGTCATATCCCTTGAATACAAGATGAAAATCTACTAGTTTCATTTGTTTACTCCTACCACGAACCAAATACCCAAGAAAACAATTGATGGTTCAAGATACTTAAATATATATATATATATATAGGTATATATATATTCATATATATATATATATATATTTGGAGAAACTTTCTTAGGATATTGGAATACGGATAGAATATATCTAATATTTTGGTACCTCAATCTCAAAGTTTCGTTACTGGACTTCTCCGGGCAGTTTTTTTCATTTTGACATATTCTTACATGGTAGTATTGAATGCATTCATTATTATTAGAGACTTTCAATTCTGTTTTTGTTCATCATTTCCGGCAAAATTTTGTGTGCAGCGGTGTGAAATAGATAGGTTTTCCAGAAAGATTCACTGACAGTGCTGTAATAAAAGATACTACAGAACAAATAGGATCTTTCTTCTTGAGGAGTTCAATTAGTGAATCAATTTTTGGCGCTTGTGGGTTCATAATAACGGGTTCATGAAAGAGTAGGTCAATTCTCTTTTTTATTCAGAATACACTCAATTGATTTCAGTGGTTCTTCCATTTCTTTCATAGTGAAATTATGTGGTATCATTCCCAAGTAGCATTTTTAGGGGACGGAACGTAGCGGCCATGATTCTGGAAGACTTTGAGGTAATTGATCACAACCACTGCCACGTTAGATACACGGTTCTATCACGTGGCGGCTACCAAAATGAGGAACACGTTCCTGGATCTCAGATAGCAATATTCCAACCACGTTGTGGTCACCCGTTAAATAACTAACTGCGCTTGTGTAATTGATATGTGGCTCGATCTCTGTCCTGCTACATATTTTCATAATAAATGTTTCTCATTCTTTCCTTTTTCCCGATTCATTCCTCACACTCGATCGACTCTAGGTATAAGAATATATAACGTAGAAACACGTAAGTAAGTATATTGAATTTTGATACTTCTGTTCGGGATAAAATTAAAATGATTGAATCTTTTCTGTGAAATATGGGTGTTGTAGCTCGATTGTGAGCACGCGTCATCTGGATACTCTTTGTTCGAAGAAAACATCATAATTTTAGAAAAAACCCACCTCTGAAATTATGTACATAAAATCACTAAAACATATTTTTTATTAATTTTTGTTACTTCAAACTAATACTTACGTAATACATCACTACGTTCGACGCAGTACTGATGACAAATAAATCTTCATAGGATGTTCCTCTAATTACGGTGACCCAGCATATTCCTGTGAATATGGCGGCTTTCGGAGAATATAACTTTGAAGTGGCAGACACTGAGAATATACCACTCTAAATGTCTCATCATATCATCTCATCATAAAGTGGCCAGTGGAACTAAATTATCACGTTTTCTACCACTAGAAGTGGAGCCCTCATCGCAGGCCCATGACTCACCACTTCAAATCAATAAACTGAATTAACAGTTAAGGTATGAATATCAAGCAGGTGCACCGATCCATTTGAAGTAACTTTTTCATACAGAAAGCAAAAGAAATTGAAAACGAATAACCCATTTCATTTTGAATGAATATCATTCACGTTAGAGGTGAAACGAACTTTTTGTAAACCACAATAAAATAATTTGAGAAAAGTTATCGCAGATCAATCCACGGCCACTTGATGGTTTGAGAAGAAATTGTAACTTCGTAGGGACTTTTATTGAATGAGAACTGTGGCAATCACTCGTGGAGTTAGCAAGAACGTGAAAACCGTCACCACATATCACAATCAAGTGCCTGCCACATTGAAGGTTTGATGGAAGGTACTAAAATGTCACCGATAGTAACATACTCTATTGAAAGTGATTGTGACTTCCACATTCAAGTTTCACAACCTCTAAGATAATTTTGCTTGGTAACTGTAATGTTTCACCTCAATTGACACCAACAAGTTATAGAACTGTGGAATGGCTACCATATATACGTGACTACAACCATGCAAATATCAAATTCCAGTTATTCTTACTGTATAGTGGTAGATTTGGTGGTGATTACGTAATACCCACCAAGTCGAAGTTGCATTATCAGTGTCCGTCACATAAGATTGTTTAGTCTGAGTTCAAGAAATCTGAATGTACTCGTCCTCATCAATTGCAGTCACAGTTCTCCTATGTCAGTATGTCAATTTCGAAATACTTTTTCCTCATTTATTTTGCAACTAATGTTATTTCATTATTTGTGTGTGTTAGAGAGAGAGAGAGAGATTTCAAAGTTTTTATTTCAATATATTACCCAAAAAATTTTGTTTGTTTGGTAGCTCATCGAGATGTTCGAACTTAAGAAATGGAAGACCGGAAAAATCAATTAAATAAAATGAGGTATTCAACATTTTTTTTTTTTATATATATGGAAGTGATACCCCGAATTTATTCAGATTCCTCCAAATCGCATTGAAAATTTTTGATTTCCCCCCCACTCCTGTTAACTTTTGAACGGTTTGAAGTAGAACAATGGTGCACAAACCGTTTCGAATGATATCACCGATAATACTTTATGAAATGAAAGGCATTGCGCGGGGGGGCATATCAACCTAATTTTGTTCAAATAGCATTGGTCGGCACATCGTTGAGAAGATGATCCAATACTCTTTTCAAACAATTTTTTTTATTTCGTTAATATGTTTTTTCACGATATGCATTTGAAATGCCAAGTATATCAATATTCCCATTATGATTATGGCCATTAAAATTCAATGACTTGGGTATATTATTGGGTCGGAAATTGGATCATTGTATGGATTCAAAATCTTTACCTAATTAAGTTTCGAAATGAATTCGAAAATGTCGAATTATTTGAGTCATGAATCTTTCCTCTATTGACCTTATTTCGTGTTACTCATCGCAATTGTGATTCCGTAGAACAACCATGGTTGAAAGTAAAATTGAATTTTCTTTTCAACGATGTGCAACTCGACCTCTAGCCTTCAGAAGTTTTGAAGTTGATCGGTTCCCAGCTCCCTTTCTCACGTAATTGTAGTGTATCTTCTCTCAGAAAGTAGAATCGGTAATACCATTCAAAATATTTTTTGTACCATTGTTACAAATCAAATGGTTCAAAAGTTATCGAGGTAAGGGTGCCATTCAGATCCGCATTTATACTTGACATTTCAAATGCATATTCTTCAAAAATGTATCAACGATATTCGAAAAAGATACGATGGTCGAAACGAAAATTGAATTATCTTTTCAAGATGTGCTTCTTGACATCACCATGTCATTTGTTATTTTTGAGTTGATTTCCCCCTGGCGCCATCTATTGAGCAATCACAATGTCTTTCATTTCAAAGAGTATCGATGATATCGTTCAGAACGGTTCTTGTCCCATTGTTCTACGTCGAACCACTAACCGTTCAAAAGTTAACAGGGGGGTGGGGGACTATAAAAAGCAGCATTGTATAGATATCCCTTTGAACTCTGATTTTTTTATGCATTATGTCAAACGGTTCGAGCCTATTCATTGGGTGTAGCTTTTTGAGAGCTTCTTTCTATATACCAAGTGATTTATCGGCTGAAGTGCCATCTCCACCCACATTATTACTATAACTACGGTGATATGGTGGGAAATGGAGCACTAAATGCCCATATTTTCCAGAAAGTGTATCAGCATCATATACAGGTGGTGGCTTATTTCTTCAAAATGAATATATACTTCATAAATCCAGCTTGATGTATTAATCTGCTACCAAATCCTCAAATGTGGTTTCAGAAAGGTATTTTTCCTAAAGGACCTCGCCCCGCATCAATGGAAAAGTAGCGTTTGCTCAATTTGTTCGAATTTTATATATATTGCAGATCTCGTGATGCTGATCAGATGTCTCCAGTGCACCACCGCTCTAAAATCAATAGTTTAGATTATATAGGGTGCTGAACATAACTTTTCCAAAATTTCAAATGGCCATTGTGAAGAGACTTCTTCGAATATATAAACCGAATCGAGTAAGCATCGATCGTTCATACGACCGATTCGAATACACTATAGAGAACAATGATTCCTGCACGTACAGACGATATACAGAATGAGTCCAAAGATAGCAAGTTTTTCAATGATTTCCGAGAAATTGAGCGGTGGAATTTAATGTATTTTCAGATATTTTGTAGGGTACCAATATCAATTGCGATTGATGATTTCAGCCTCTCCTGAACTGAACTGACATATCTGATATGTATTTCTCATGAAACTGCACCAGTCCTGCTTATTGATATATCCAAATGCCCGAAATTGTGGAAAAGTCGGTTACAAACTCGATCGTTGACTGTGAAAGTTCACTATGCAGATATATAAAATATACAGGGTGGATGAAAAACAAGTGTCTTTTACTGATAATTTCCTTGAAGTCGTTATTATTGATATTGATGTCTTCGAAGCATTTCCAAAAATATGTGCTCGACACATATCTGTTGGAAGATTTTGAACAATTTTCCCTGGAATATTTTGAATGATATATATTAACCTATATATATATATATAAATATGTATATATAAATATATATATATATATATATATATAAAACAAAATCATTGAATAATAATATTATAAGTAACTGAATATGCTCATATTTCATTACGAAAAATGTTTCGTACTTATGAAGAGTGTATCACATTCGGGTAAGGATCAATTCCAATATTCCTTGGAGAATTCATAGATTCTAGATATATGTTGCATATGGAATTCTAGAATAAACCACAATCGACTTCCCACCAATGACCAGCAACACTACCAATTTACAAAACATACTCGTTACTCGAATTCACACCTCAATTGGTAAAATGTTGATTGATTGGTAATTGAAACTTCCTGTATATGGAAAGGATCACATGTTCAGTAGCCTGCTTTCTCTATTACGAAATAATATGGACTTACACGTTCCATTTGTATGCCTATGCCATGAAATATTCACACTTAGTCATGTATACGATCCCGTCACTAAGTTCATTCGAAAAGTATCCACACTTGGAGGAAATGGACTAGCTGCAACTTCAGTTTGGTCAGAATGGCTCTGGTTTGGAAGGACATATAGCAATCATACGTTATTTGTTTAACAAACACTGAATTGTCATTTTGCAATCATTGCATATGTTAAATTCTCATTGAAATCATATCAATTATTGAAAATATTTCTAATCGTCACCGATTCAATATACAAAATATGGTGCGACTCGATGGAGAACCAAATGAATTGAAACGAGAACTTGCCATTGGAAGACGCGACCAATGGGAACTTCCACATGTCGCAGAAATTGATGGAAATAGAATCTGTTTGACATGCAACTAATCAATTATTCAAGAGATTCATCACCTTCAAGAAGATCCAGGATGTTTGAGATTAAATATTTCAACACAATCCTCAAGGCACAAGTGTCTCATTTGCAATGGTGTAGCTGATTTTCAAAGACTCACAATAGAAGGCAGAGTCAACGTGTTCATAAATCAGAACATCTATATACCAAAAAATAACCGTTCCTGTACAATTAATCTTGATTAACGACGGTTTTTATGTCCCATTCTACGGATAGGCTCAAGATATATCAATAGACCTCACGCTCTGGAAGGTCAAGAACTTCAATCATTTTTAAACGAACTCAGAACTGCTGCTAAGCGTGAATTGGATTACGAAGACGAGTATAGTTTTTCTGATGAAGGATTCAAATCCATTGCTCCGCTCACAAAAAAACAGTTTGGTGACTCATATAATAATTGTGTATCTGTACCAAGACAAGATAGAGGTGAGAAACATATTTCTAAAAAAGATTTATTGGCATTCTTATGCAAACTCCGACAAGGTATTTTGATGAATTTTCAACCATCATATTGAATCATTCAAGCCGCCAGGCAACCAGATTAGTGATAACTAAAGTGCGAGGATCTTTGATGACTCTTCCCGTACCCGATAATATAGGATTCACCGCAATAGCAAGAGAACAATTTATAAAATGACATGAGTGTTTCTGCAAATCAATTGTACAATCCACAACCCAATGAACCAGAAGCAATAGTTTATATAGATGGTACTTCTTTGTACATCGACAAAAATTGCAACTTCCGGGTATTACGACAATCATATTTTCAACACAAAGGGAGACACCTAATCAAACCAGTCCTAATTGTGGGTACTGATGGTTACATTTTGGATATTCAAGGCCCATATTTCGCAGATTCGGGAAATAATGATGCACGCATACTGCAGAATGAATTGAGTATAGATGTCAACCAAATGAGAACATGATTTTATCCAGGTGATATTTTCATTGTAGAAAGGGGCTACCGAGATGATCTTCCTTTCCTTCAGAATATCGGCATTCATTGTGAAATGCCTTCAGTTCTACCTCGAGGACAAATACAACTACTAACTGACGAAGCAAACAAATTCAGAATCACAACAGAAACTAGATGGATAGTTGAGGCACGGAATGATCATTTGAAGACAATGTTCAGATTTCTCTATCACAAAATTGACACAACGTAATGTAGGAGTCAACGTAGTTCAAGCCAGAGTTGAAGCAGAAAATTTGAATATGAGACGTGGGCAGTTTGCATTACTCAGACAGGATCAATTCAATGAATTCCCAATATTAGATTTACAATTGGTACGAGTTATATTTGTTGGCTACCAGGTAGAATTGGTAGCATCGTATATACAAGATACTGTTCATCATCACGATGAAAATAAAATGCAAATGGATGGAAATACGAATGAGCTTGGATTTTTACGAATGAGAGTTCACACAAGATTCCGTAATGCCACCAAATATCAATTATTTATAGCATTCGAAGCAAATGTAGAGGATATCGAACAAATCGATAGTGTTGACGATGTTACATTTGGATATTATTGCACTTGTAAAACTGAAGCCAGGTGCCTTGGATGTTGTGCCCCTGTGGCCAGTGTATAAGGTATCCATCAATTGCCCTTATCCATATCCATATAGAGGATTCTGACTCTATCATCCTTTTCTGTACGTTGTTCATGTCATCATTTTCAGTTCATTGGTACCCTGTTATATATTGTTTTTCCGTTCAAAGTTCCACAGTTTTGATATTGAAGTCGGTAGTCAAGATCAATTGACAGTTGTACGGCGGTGAGCTCAAGGTTTCCAACAGGATGTCATCTGAACACTGAAACTTGAATAATTCTGGATTTCCCGTCGTTCTTCATAAGCAACCTATACATTCTATAAAGGTACGTCTTTTTAATGGAATATGAGCATATTTCGTTTCCTATTTTGGTGTAAATCAATGTTTATGTTTTAATCATTTGTTGTATTTTTCAAGATTCACCTACCATCATTCGAGTTGTTCTACTAATCGTAGTATATGAAGTTTTATTGACTAATAATAATGTACAAAATCTTTCGGCAGATGTGTGTTGAACAGAATGTATTTCTGAAAATGCTTCAATGACATCGATATCAATCATAACTACTTCAAGGAATTTATCAGTGAAGAACGCTAGTTTTTTATCCACCCTGTATATTTCATGTATCTGCAGAGTGAACTTTCACAATGAAAGATCAAGTTTGTAACCGACTTTTCCGGAAATTCAGGCATTTGGATATATCATAAGCAGGACTGGTGCAGTTTCATGAAAAATACATAATAGATATGTCAGTTCAATTCAGGAAATGCTAATATCATCAATCGCAATTGATATTGGTATCCTACAAAATATCTGAAAATGAATGAAATTCCACCGCTCAATTTTCTTGAAATCACTGAAAAACTTGCTATCTTTTGACTCACCATGTTTATCGTATGTACGTACAGGAATCATTGTTCTCTATAGTGTATTCAAATCGGCGTATGAACAATCGATGCATACTCGATTCGGTTTATATATTAAAAAAAGTCTCAACACAATAGCCATTTGAAATTTTTATCTTTAGCCACCCTATATAATCCAAACTGTTGAATTTAGGGCGGTGGTGCAATGGAGACATCCGATCAGCATTACGAGTTCTGCAATATATAAAAAATTCACCATAAGCCGATTTTCCACTGATGCGGTGCAAGGTTCTTTGTTAAATGCTAATATTGCTAATGCAGAAAGTTTGTTTGGTTAATTTCTCAACGATACTCGCAATTGTTTATTTTCGGACAAAAAATCAAGTCTGCTCGACAGATAAATCCGGTATTGAATCCAGCATGAAGTACAATCTACTTTCAGATACAAAAAAAGGCCTGGTTTCATTTTATGCTTATCTACCTTGCCCCACAACATCTGTCTTTTCAATACTCTTTACAATGAAATCTTGTCAGAATCGCCAATCGTGCCATCTACAATTAGCCAAAATTCATCCAAGAACACAAACTGTCGTAAATCATCTCCTTTAAGTTTCATGCACCAATGTCAGAAGTGTATACGTTTACTTGTATCAAACCACGACGAGAATAACATTTTCTGTATGTTTAACTAATTTATTCCAGAGATTTCCATAATTGTACATTTAAAAAGATCATGTTTCTCTTTTCAAGTTTTCAAAGTGATGAGATGAAATTATTGTTCTCATTAAATATTTTTTCATGGAGAAATTAATTTTGAATTGCCACTGGTTTTGCCGATTTTGCTTTTTCGATAGACAGTTCAATACTTAATCTCTATGAGACTTCAGTTCCTGTAGATAGATGTAATCCCTCAAAACTTACGTTTCTAACAGCGGTCAGTGGAAGTAAATATCGTCCAATTTCGATTCTACCAATTTTTCCTATCAAAGTAGTCTATGAAAGACGCTAGACTATTTTGATAAGGCTTCAGGCATTCATGTTAATAATGCACAAGTCGTATTGAACGAGTTTATTAGTTCTGGAAATATTTTTTCATTGTTTAACAGAAAACACCAAAGATTCGTACAGAATAATACTTAAACCGAACAATAAAATTCACAGCTGCCAGACGAATATTTGTTGAGTGTTTGGTTCGGCATCGTCTAACAGCCTACTACAGAGTAAACAAGGTTCTCTAGTCGTATATTTTTCCTATCATTATTTTTTTCATGTGACAAGCATAACTTTTCCGATTTTGACGATTTACGTTATGAGATAGGGTATATGTCCAAGTTAGTCCCATTTATATTTCAAAGCAGAATTCCACCTCCAAGGGTTGGAAAATAGGGAACGATTGACTGTTTACCCACTGAATTATTGCTGGTTAACTGATTCTATACCATGAGACGGAAATAATAGTCAGTGACTCATTCGTTCAATGTTTGCAACCTCCTCGCCGCCGTCGATGAATATCAGTACAATTACTAACCTCGACCACAAACTTGTCCGCATTTGTGTTGTTTCTGAACTAGTGATTGACTATTAACAACGTCTCATAGTATACAACATGTAACTTTGTAATGAGTTATCTGATTTAGATGTTTTTTTCATTGAATATAGTATACCGCGAAGTTGGTTCAATTTGAATTTGAAAAAAAATTGTACCACTGAATGTAAGAAAATAGGGATTATTGATTTTTCACCTGTGAACCGATTCTGTTGAAACTTGGCACACATATGTTGTTCTAATAACACTACAATATAATGGAGAACTGGAGTTAATCTGATGATCGAGACGGAAGACAGTCGAAAAAACTTCCAACGATTTACAGCAGCTACCTACGTGTTTGGGCTTATTATTTGTCTACAACCTTTTTTCTTCTCATTACTAGATTTCCGTAATATTGTTTTCTTGTTCGAGCAGCAGTTTTTGCAGGCCTACCCATGTTGGTATGAAAATATTGTTGTTTTATGAGTATTTATATTATATAACAATTGATAGTTGAAGTAGGTAATCATATTATGTAACAATTAATGAGTGTAGTGAGTTAAATAATTGAGTATTTGAAAAGTAATAAAAAGATGAGTACTAATTGTTAGATGAACTTTTTGACCAAACTTTAAACCGACGAAAAAAGAAAATGAAAAGTGAAAAATAAAATAACCCTTTTTAGTCTTGATAACTGAGCTCCCAAACTAATGTGAGTAACTTATTCTAAGTCGGCGCCAAACAAACGATTGTTGTCCCGTCTTGTTGAAACCAAACATTTCCATTCGTTATGGTCGAATTTATGGCATATGGATATGAGTTTACCAGCTCAGGAACAACTTAATCTCTAAGTAAATTTGAATATTTTTCAGCCGACGATACCTACACAAACGTTGTCCTTCTGAGAGAAGTGGGTAAGAGTCTCACTCATCTGATGAGGATTGTGCTGTGAACAATATCTACAGTTCTGCTGATCTACTTCCAAATTTGAGATGAACGTAGATTTGCCAGAAAAAATAATAATATCAAGAGCCTACCCCATTTCTGTAAAGAGTCTCCATCATTTCTCCGCCGAACTGCAATCTATATTGTGTTCTTATAGTTCCTCGTGATTCATCATTCTGAAGGAATACATTTCTTCATCAGGGAGATTTTTTTTTCTCCTTTGTATGCTGGTCCTGTCGCCATCTGCACCCCAGCCTGTACTAGTATGTACAGGTTCTTCACCGCTTGGTTGTTGTATTCTTCGGGAAGTTAGTCTTGGCTGTTCAAATATTGGTTGTTTTCTGTGGTCTAGAACCTCGCATTATGACGATATATATTCAGCCGTTTCTGTCCCTTTGCCACATTGACTGCGGGAAAGTTCTCCGTTGTACAGCTCCATTTTGTGCAGGTGTTCTTTCACTGGATTATAACTAGTGAGAAGGGTCGTTAATTGTTCTGAGTTGGTTACCACTCATCTTGAGTATTTCTTCAGTACTGCGCTTCGACGGTTCCTAAATAAATGTTTTTTCGAGGTGCATGGAAGGACATGCGTTGCGCACTCCCCTCATGTTCTTTTTTCCCGCGCATTGCAAGAGTACGTACATTTCCGCTCAGAATACGGAAATATTCACACCCAGTGAGGTGCTTAGTTGGGAATTCCTCTCCCCACTGTATATTTCAGCACCAGTCCCTTCCTGGGTCTTGTATCCGTCTGTGTAGCAGATCATCTTCCCGGGTTTGCTCTCGATGCTCACATCTGTCCATCACCTTCGATCTCGCATTGTCATCTGGACGTTAGTGTCAAAAAAGTATCTAGGAGTTGTGTGGTCCGTAGGTTTCATCTCAAGAATGTGGCCTCCCACTATTATTGCCTCCCCCATGATTGTAATGTCAATCGGGGAAAGATACCGGAGTGCTTCCATGGCTGAGGTTGATGTTGTTTTCATAGCCCCCGTTATGCTGGGGTTCCTCAACTCAGCTGCGGCGATTTCCAAATGATCATGAGTTCCATGTTTTCACGTGTGCTCATCTGGCTTCCATCAATGTAACCTCGGCTTTTTCCTTCACTTCTGCTAGTTTTTGGTTCCAGGTAAGTTTCGAGTCTAGGATTACCCCGAAATATATAACTTCCTATGGCAGCTGGAAGGTTATAGGGTCAAGGCCTTATAGCTTCCTTCTTCGGGTAAAAGCTACAATGGTTGATTTGGAGAGGCTGATATTCAAACCCTCCTTATTAATCCATGTAATGACCAGATTAAGGGCCGTTTGCAATCTTTCCATGATGATGAATTAACCTTGGACTATGATGATGATGGTGTAGTCTGCGTACCCAAGTTTTCCTACCATCAGGGAAATACTTCAGAACAGTTTTATGAGAGGCATTATTTTCTCCGCCAATTTGTTATGAACCAGATATTGCATTCTCTTTGAATTCCGCATGAATTTTGGACATAGTTTCTTGTGATATATTTGGCAAGTCCTGAGTTCACTGATTGGGAATATTGACAACTTTCTTAACGTCATGACCATAATCCATTAACGTCTGAATTCTCAAATTTGACTTTGAAACGTTATTAATTATTTTTATTGATTCCTCTTCAACTCAATAGGTACCAAAATAAGGTTTTCCAAAAAAAATTGACGAATGAAAAAAATGGATGAGTTCATATGGTTCCGCTAGGTTTTTTCCTAGTTGAATTAATTAACGATGAAAAAAATTTGAAACCTTGTTATGAATGTTTTTATTCCATTATACTTCACAGAATCAAGCACTAACTACATTCGAAATCACTATGTATCTATTTGCAATGAAAATCTTCCAAAAAAACTGATACAATGTCGAAGTTGGCATCCATCACACATTCTTCTTACTTTTTCTAAACAATTTAAAGCAGCACATAGCTTTCTTTTGCCCTCTGGGACTGAAATTACGCAATAATAAAGTCTATCCTGTCTCTTGTTAGCAGACACACGTAGACTTCCACCCACATGAGTAGATGATCTACCACCCTGACTCGGAGGATTCTTGAATCTTGTCAGATATTATTGAAAATGTAATAAATGGATGAAGTGAATCAGGATCTGGGCTCTATATGGAATCTGTCACTTCGCCTTCATTGTCTGAAGCTTTTGGTATATCTGGTGCACCTTGGAGTGTGATTCTCCTGAAATAACAAAAATCGAAATTTATCTCAGCATATGGGACCACTAACATTTACACACTGATATAAACAAAAGATAAACTTGTATGGTAATTTCGGAAAGTAATATAAAAAATACTTACTTTTTAGCAAGATTTATCAATAATTATAATTGGTTGATAATTCCTAGAATATACTAAAAACTACTCACCGTAATTGGAACCAGCAATTTTTATCCATTGCACAATTGCACTAAAAACAAACTCCTGTCACAACCAGCCGAATCTCAAAATACGCATTAATACTGCGTCAGTTCACCCTTTAGTACCCATCTAACATAACAATGTATTGATTCAGATTGTTCTTGTTCATGCCTGTACTTATAATGGGTTTCAATGGGTTTTAATATGGTATCGTCAACTACTCACGAAGTTATTTTTCGAAGGACAATGTAGTATCATCAATTTTGACATGCATTTACTAAGTGATGCCTCTTAATTATTCGAGTTACCCAAGACGCTTCTGTATCAACGCAAAAACAGGGCGAATGATAAACGTCATAGGTTTTTGCCAAGAAGCCAATGGAAACCATTTTGAATATTTAATACGATAAAACAAACAACATGAAGCTTCATGGGAATATTTTTTTTGATTTGAAACTATTCACTTCATCCACTTTTACATTTTCATCTAATCTTTTAAATATAATTATCTTTATCAATGAAACCATGAGTATAAAAAATATAAAAATAAATTGAAAAATGGGTGATCTAGTTTAGAAAACCCATCTATCTACAACTATAAATACATGTTAAAAATAAAACATTCTCAATTGAATAGAAATATTTTTTCTCTGATTTGAAAAATCTACGCTGAACAGTAATTTTGTATGAATATCTAACAGAAAACAACTACAAATATATAAGTCACCCTGTACATTCAAATCCTGATCCAAAAGACGTATCAGTCAGATTAGAAATTGACCTGTCCAACATTGGTCATAATTTTCCAAAATCACGGCAAAAATAAATTAATTCCCTAAGTGGCATCTACACTGTATTTTGCAATATGCCACTACCTCAAGGTCATCTAAGCATTCATAAAACTATTATAAATTATGAAGTGCGAATGTGGGTATTATCAGAAGAAATATATTGGTTCAGTGCGGTATTAAAGAAACTCTTGTTTTTCTTGGAAAGTCGATATACCGGGTGTCAACGAAACTATTAGACAAGTCATAACTTCTAGGATATTAGGTGTATCAAAATGAGATTTGGTACAATTAAATGGTATGTGAAGAGGAGAGTTTTCGCATATTTCTCACTTCCTTGTCATTTCCGGTTCCACCGGAAATGACTCCGGTTTTGAATTTTCAAATAAAACACCCTGTATATTGACACATTTTTGGATTTCTCAGTCAATTCCGGATCAGACTGTGATATTTTGAAAAGTTTTTACGCCTACTTCATTTTTCAGAGTTACTTTTAATATTGCATCTAGGTGGCCATGATTGGACGTAAACTAATCTGAGGACCTCAGGTGATGTCAGAAAATTACAATTGCAAAGTTTCAGTGACAAGTATGATAGATAGGAATAAGACAACTATCAATTTTCAAATGACGACCATTCTTTAAAGAGCACTTACCGATAAAAAGATTTTGTGACGAATTTTATTTGCGATTGGATAAAAAATAAGAACATAAATTAAATAATACTGTATATTAATTTATTTACTTTTGTCAAGTGTACCATGGATAGCCATGATGCATCATATTCCGCAGTTATTTTTATCAATTCTCCTATGGAAAACAAAACACTCACGAAGGTGATGACAGTGACATAAGCTTAATGAGCAGACAGTAAATGTTCTTTTTATTTTCGCTAAATTTCAGTTTATGTTTTCTTCAAAATAATGTATGCTCAAAGTGAAAGAGTGGATATGTTATTGATATCTGGAGAATGTCATAGAAATTCGAGGAATGCTGCTGAGTTGTATGTTCGGAGATATCCCAATCGGCACATCCAGCCCATCAATATTTTCCGTATGTCGGGAATCGTTATAGGCAAGAAGAAAATCGAAAAGCGGAACAGAGGTTTATCATAAATGAAGAGACTGAGATTAACGTTCTCGCTATGGTTGGGGTTGATAAAACGGTTCCTTTGAGATAAATTAGTCGAGAAATGCAGATAAGTCACGAATCAGCAGAAAAATATACTGAAAAAGCACGGATATCGAGCATTTGAATATCAGTTACATTTACATTTGCATGCTGACGATGGCGATTGGCTGCTTCAAAATCATAGAGTTAACCCAAATTTTATCGACTTCATAGAGTTAACCCAAATGTTATCAAGTTCATTCTATTTTCCGACGAATCACGATTTACAAATAATGGTATGTTCAATAAGCAAAATACTCGGTACTGGGCCCAATAAATCGACATGCAATCAGAGAGGGCAATTTTCAAGGAAGGTTTGGCGGCGTCAATGTCTGGGCTGGTATCGTTGGAAACAGAATAATTGTGCCAATATTGTTTCAAGGTCAGTTGACAGGGGTTAGGCTCTTGGGTTTTTTCCAATATGAAATCGAAGATTATCTTAAGAATCTACCTTTAGCAGTTTTACGGCGAATTAACTTCGAACAAGATGAAGCACCCCCTCATAATACCAGAGAAGTTCTTAATTACTCAATAGAGCATTCTCATAATCGAATTATTTCAACCAATGGTCCGGTACGGTGGCCTGCCAGCTCATCGCATCTCACTGTGCTCGATTTCTTCATTTGAGGATATGTTAAAGAGAAGGTTTACTATGGAATAGACCCATTCACTCTTGGAATCCTAGAAAAAAGAATTCTACGGACAATTAGAAATGAAACACCTCAAATGTTACGGAACGTGTTGAGAGAAATAATTGAACGAGCTGAAATGTGTCCTGAACGAGGAGAAATGCACTTCGAAAATTTACTACAGTGGAAGTAAATGAATTGCACACTTGACAAAAGTAAATAAATCATTTTCCAGTAGGTTGCTAGGAAACATTTAATTTATGTTCATGTTTTTGATCCAATCGCAAATAAATTAGTATCTTTAGAATTGTAAAAAAATCCTTTTCTGGAAAGTGCTTGTAAAATTTTTTGAAAAATAATAGTTAGACACGAAAATGTAATTATATCAACTTGTCTTATTCCTATCTCTCATACTGGTCACTGAAACTTTGCGATTGTAATTTTCTGGCATTACTTGAGGTCTTCAGATTAGTTTACGTCCGATCATGGCCCCCTAGATGCATTATTAAAAGTGACTCTGAAAAAATGAAGCAGGCCTTAAAACTTCAAAATATCACATTCTGATGCAGAATTGTCTCAGAAATTCAAAAATGTTACAATATACATGGTGTTCAATTCAAAAATTCAATACCGGAGCCATTTCTGGTGAAACCGGAAGGGATCGGGAAGTGGAAAATATGCGAAAACTCTCCTCTTCACATACCATTCAACATCAAATCTCTGAACGAAAATCCCAATATCACTGGTTATCATTGTATATTGTTTATATTTTGGTTGTATGTATCATTGAAGAGAATGGAAGAGGAGATATGGAACTGACTGGAAAATAATATATCAAAATAAAAAATTGGACGATTTTCCATCGTTTCTCAGGAACAGATAAGCGGTGTTACCGTCCATTTGATTCAAATATCTGTATTGTTTGGAAAATAACGGGAAAGAATCTGATCATGATCATTGGATTTTTGATAGGGGCAAACCTAGTATAAAGCTTCTGATCAAAATGAGACATGTGTAGTCCGATTTGGATATTATTCTATATGGTCATGGTCATACGTCTTTTTGGGACACCAATGGATGAATTCACTCCGTGGATCACTGTGTAAGAAAATACTTCCATATGAAGTACATATTCTAACACTCAGGGTTGCTGGATATAGATTTCTATCGCTCTACAACATAAAAGGGAAATGGATGTCGCGATAGTGTCGTACCAATAAGAATGTTATTGTGCTCTTCCACCACGCTAGAGAATCAATTTCTTAACTACATCATTGCTTTCATTTATTTTGCCGTGATTCAAACAGTGAGTCATAAGGCAAAAGAAAACGAGTCAACAAGTTGTTGGTATGTATTCATTTTGGAATATCTTCACACTTTTGAATTGCATGAGGGAAAATAAATATAAAGTATTCATCTCACGGATACTGAGCCCCAACTCCAACATTATTAGAAGGCAGGAAAAAAACTAATTTTTGAATATTTCATTGGATATACGTTGCGAAGGCTGGGACATAACCTCATATTCAAGCGTAAAAAATGGATCGATGAGCCGCGACGCGCTTTTCAATTGGGAGTTTATGTAAATCTAATTTACCCTATAAAACACGTAGCAAATCGATTCAGCCATGAATTTATATTTCAAATATCACGAAAATAATGTTGTCTGTTTTTTTATGATGGAATTTATCCATTCACTAATCCAAAGATAACACAATGAGAATGGCAGATATTTCCTTTCCTCTTTCCTTGCCTCTTTTAGGCCCCCTTAAGCTAAGAATGAGTCACTGACTATAATTTCCGTATTATGGTTAAGTAGGTTAGAGATTTAATTGAAATAAATAATTCGTTTGAACTGTGTATTTCAAACGTAGAAACGATTCGTACAAAAGCTGAGTATCGCCTATTTGTATATTATTCCTGAAAGTATCTCTAGCATATTTGGGCTTATGAGAACCAGAAGTGTTTATTACAGTTCATAAATCAAGAGGGTCCTGATAATGCCGCACAGAGTATTTTTCCATGAATCATAACTATTTGATTTGTGTTTTTGTCACGGTTTATCCAGCGGTAAACTCAACAATATACTGTGGATCCTACTGTATATCTCATAATTTTGAAAGCAATGATGAGAAACATCGTTGGAGTGATCTTAGAACATTGGGTTTACCCTATTGCATGTTCAGTAGCTTATCTAATAGACTGAGAGCTGGTTACGTGAATTAAAAATGATAAGGTTAGGTTAGGTTAGGTTAAAAAGTTTTTACATGGAAACCTTCCTTACCCTCTGACAAGTGTGTAGCTCTGCAGGCAGAAGTCAGTTCCGGGGCTGAAAGCGGGGGCGGACGATCAAAAATTCTTCCAGAGCGCAGCTTGGCGCTCACATAACTCCAAACACTCATTTATCAAGGCAAGGCCCTGCAGCCGCGTTGAATAAACGATCGCGTCCAAAGTGAAAGGACCGGGGTTCGATCCCAAGCTGGGTCACGCATTTTTATTTTTTTTGTATTTACTACTACAATCAAATCAACCACAAAACTTCTACAAGTAACCAGAATATATTACGCCAGAACATTCATCCTCAACCCCTCAAGACAGAAACAGCATTTTCACAGAGCATGCCTTGATCCACAGCGGCCGAAGGATTCTGAAAATTTCTCTGAACCTGGTTTATCGGCGCACCTTTTCCAGGAAATAGCTCTCTTCTGTTCAACGAAAGTATTATTCGTGAATTTCAATTGTTCTATTATGATCAAATTACAGATATTTCTCATAAGCGATTAGCATGAAGGCATATAAAGCTTTATTCAACAAATAATTCATTATTACATAGCGTATCGCGAGGCGACCTACCAATGCCTCTTGAACAATTTAAATTTACGGATAATACTTTCGTTGACCAAATCAGAGCTTTTTACTGGAAAAGGTACGCCGAAAAACCAGGTTCGGAGAAATTTTCAGCAGCCTTCGGCCGCTGTGGAACAAGTCATGCACTGCGTTTGCCCATTATTCCATTATCCGTTATACGAGTACAGCAAAATGGATGGCGCGAACATATTCTCCGTGTTCAAATATATGTGTATACAAATTTTCATGGCGATCGGTTGAACCGTATAGATGTTGATGCGCTGCAGCGCCGTCCAGTGGTGAGTTAAAATAAAATTGATAGCATGAGAATCTTCTCCATAAAAAAACACTTAGATTTGCCAAGTTTCATGGTGATCACTCAAACGATAATCGGAGTTTTTCAATCTCATACATTCATACCAACATCCATTTTAATATATGCAAATAAGAGAAAATGTTTTTGCTTCATTACAAAGTTACGTTCACAAATTTAAATTGATGGTGTCATCAGTGACGTGATTGTTACACATGGCGTACCGCAAGGTACAGTGATTGATCCACTGCTATTCACTCCATACATGAATAGCCCATTTACCCATGGATACGAAATGTTTGGTTCCTAGTTCTGAAGATGACACCGCAACTTTCTTTCAGTCTGGAAGTTAGGGCAGTCTGAAAACTCAAGTAGAATTAGACTTCAAGGTCATGGAAGATTGGTTCAAATATAATAAATCAACATTAAATAATAGATTTAACTTCTTACACAAGTGAATTGCCCAACTTGGTATCTCTGTACATCGACCAGGAAACCTAGATACCAGAAACAGAATCCTTTGAATAATAATTGATAATTTGCGTTGAGATTTAATTTATTTCAAGGAATTCCTAGATTCAACCCACATTAAAACTATGTATTATTCACTTATTCAATCTCAGCTAGCCTACGGCATTTCAGGATAGGGCGTTGAAATATGGTACATATATCTAAAATGGTAGATAATTGAGAACATACAAACAGTGGTGAATAGTAATGTGTATTGATATTCTTTCATAAGTCCGATGGAAAAAAATAAAACATCATCGGTTCCTTTATTTGGTTGAAATAGAAATTGTTTCGCACATTATTACTGATCGAAAAAATGTTTTGAATACGTTCCTTCCATTACTATTGCTAGGGATGAATGATATAGGCCAGAAGTTAGATGGACCACATTCATTATCAGTAGTAATATCCCTAGGACATTGGTAATAGACGAAATAATTTTATGTCATAAAATGATGAGGCATTTGTCAATGTCCGAGGGATATTTGGCCGAAAATTGTTTTTACAAAAAAAATTATAACTCAACACAATGAAACATTTATTTATTTATTGAAAGTGCAGTTAGTGGAAGTACAATTATTAAAATATAACTGTAAATTAGATTCGTTGCTGTTTTCTACTATAGAAGATCTATTACCACGCATAATATTTATGATCTTGTTGTGGTGTTCTTGATCAAGATTTAAGTATGGTTTTATAGAATTTTGATTGCTATGACCAGTAATTTTCAGCAATTGTTGTTCTTCTACACCACTTTTGGCCAATTCGCTAACAGCAGTTGATCTATTCGAGTGATTTGATATATTTCTGTCCTTTATATTCAAGCCAATTGCCTCAGCAGCAGATTTAGTCAATCCCTTTATTGTATTTCTTCCAACAGGTACATTATCGTACCATTTGTCAGTTTCATTTTTCCAGTGTCGATTTGGTTTTAAAAACAGTTTATGAAAGATATGTACAGGGAAGCTTTGTCTTTCACTATAGGAAACCAACCATTTACTACTTGTACAGCTTTTAGAACCACTTTGGCACGTTTTACTGAACACCGGATTGTATTCAATGCGATTTGTTGGAGAGTCATCGTTATTTTTCTCGATTTGAAAAAAATCCACCAGACAAGCAACTGCCTCTCCTCCTGGCCACGCTAATTCTACAGCAGAAATATGGTAGAATTTACATATAAGACCTTCAGGAGTATTTTCATCCCATAGTAGCAATATTATTTTGTTAACTCCAGACGAATTTAACGAAACTGAACTGGACTTACGTTTACATGGATATGCTTGTAGTTTCTTCCTGATTGCATCGCGGGCATCTCGAGCTGGTTTAAATACTATATTGTTGAACGGGTCAATCATGATATTATAGTCATTATAGTACTGTTCTCGCAAAAGTTTGCACGAAACGTTCCACATTGTCTTCACTATTGCTTCTTTGAATTTGGTCCCGTCTTTCTTTCTCATATTGACCGCCCAATCTTTTAGTATCAACGCCAATTCTTCTGAACTTCTATGTTCATTCAATTCATATTCTCGTTCGCAGCAAAATTCCATAAATATTCCCCAAATATATTTGTGACTGTAGGTTGTATTTCTGGGAATTTTTTCTTTGATTAGTGCATTTATAATTTGAACATTCGTATTGTTAAAACGTGACATTTTGAAATTTATTTGGAATTAAGTTGTCAAACTCAATCGTGTTGTCATAGTGAATGATAATTGCACTGAATGCAATTATCACTTATAATCCCCCTAGACCATGAATTATTGCCGGAAAGTTTTTGAGTACATGAATTTTTTGAATTTTTTTTTTTTTAAATTCATGTACAAGACAAATTTCCCACAATCAATTCTAGCACGTGGAAGATTCGGTAAGAAAATTTTATACCGGAATTATATTTAAATAGAAAACATCGAGTAAATATTTATTTTGACGTTATTCACGAATAAATAGAAGCCTGTGTCTGATGCGAGTTTTGACGTTTTTCGTTATTATTAACACGGTGTGGGTTTATTACTTTGGAAAGAAATGTTGCGATTTGGAAAGGAAATACATTGATTAGAAGAGAGGTGGAAAACTCAACTCCATCAAATACCAAAAAGTCTAAGGCAACAGTGTGGAGTTTTGTAAAGGAAAATTATATCGGAATGAAGAAGGAAAATCTGTTGCAGAATTAGCTGCAATTTCAGAGGTCTGTGGGTTCAATATGAGAAGAAGGAACTTGGAAGGTTATAAAGAATCTGTAGTAAAGGTAAGAACCCTTTTGTTATTTATATGGAGACATGTTTAGACTTACAAATTAGTTATTTTAGGTTATGTGGAATTCAACTGCAAAGCAACTGCAAGAAATGTACTTTTGTAAATTCCATGTGAAATTTGATCCTTTTGCAGATATTGAATTTTCATCTGCAAGAGCTGCTCGTGATGCAAAACGGCGACAGTTACAAAAAAATCCTTCAAAAAGAAAAACAAATACTGCTGCTCTCGCTAGTGGAGAGTATAAGAAAATTTTAACAATTTGGGATGAAAATACACCTTCGGCGATACAAAGAAAACTTTTTCATGTAATATCGCATGAACTAGCTTGGAGGGGTGGTGAAGGAACAATGGCTAAAGTTGAGCACTTCCATAAGGAAATTGGTCACAAGGGAGATTTCGCAGGTTGCATTGAATCTAATCCAGTATTCACGAAAACAACCCAAGGTGGTTCAAAAAGACTTGCAGACAGTAAATATTAAGTGAGAAATAGCAAAAATCTTGATGAATGTCCAATACGACTCTTTGAAAATTTTATGGAAAAACGTGGAAATCTAGAAGTAGATAGATTGTTTGTGACCCCTACCTTAAATTGGAATGCAAACTATTCGAAGAAATGGTATAAAAATTGCCCAGTCGGTAAAAATACAATTTCATCATGGTTGAAAGAATCTGCTTGTAAAATAGGAGTTGATGTGAAGAAGGTAAAAATCACAAATCACTCTGCGAGAGCTACAGCGATATCAACCTTGGTGAAAATGGTGTCTTAGAAATTACGTAGGTATTCATTAAAATAATATTTCTGGTTCTTATAATTTATTGGAGTTGTGGTATTTTTTCAAATATATATTAACTGTCTCTTGATTCAATGAACCCGTGTAAAAGGCATTTGATTATACTTTTGTATGCATTATTTTTTCATGCAATATTTATCCTTAGTATTTATGGGGGAGGCACATCGTATCGTATAAGAGATGTTTTTTTACTCTCCCCGTGCCCTAGTAGAATTGAAAAAATAAATCAGATAAACTATTATATAAAATTAATTGATTTTATACAATTTTTTTACTAGGTTTCAGGGAAATGTCAATATTGACTAGGAATTAAAAAAGTGGATGTTCGTATTGCGGGAGATATTTTTTTGGGTTTTCCCGTGTCCTAGTGAAATGGAACATATAATATTAGATACATTTTTATATAAAATTGGTTGTTTCCATACAATTTTCTTGCTAGGTTTCAGGGAAATGTCAATATTGACTAAAAAATTAAAATGGATGTTATTTCAATATTATTATTTTCTAATTATATGATAGCTGTCACGTGCCGGGAAATTTCCACTTATTAATTTTACGTCAACATGCTAATGTGGTTGGAAAATTTTCAGAAAATTAACTGGTTACCATAGTAACAATGTCGGTTGTTAGAACTGTCAAAAAATGTTCACGTTAATGAAACAGGATAAACATATATATTGCCAGGAAGAGTGGGACATTTCCAGTTCTAATTGTAATACTGATAAGTTTCACCAAGCTTACTAATGCTATGACGGGTAGATTGAGAATAATGTGAACTAATGTTTCATTAATACCTGAGTAGGTTGCCCACAATATTACAGGAGTAGGAATTGAGTTCAGTTTTAATCGACGAAACCAAAAAGGAGGAGGTTCTCTAGTCGACTCGTATATTTTTTTTTATGTATGATCACGCATAACTTTTTACTGGAACATCCGATTCCGATATTTTTTTCTTCAGTGGACAGAATGTACTTTGACGTTGATCCCATTCGAATTGAAAAGATGAAATCCACCGCTAAGGGTAGCAAAATAGAGGATATTGATCACTCACCCTCTGAATGCTGGTCCGTTAACCGATTCTATCAGTTATAACTTTGTACTGGGTTCTTCGATTTGAATGACTCTTTTTTTATTAGTTAGGGTATTCCTCAAAGTTGATCATTTTGGATGGAATTATCCATCTCTACGGGTAGATAAATAGGCAATAATTGATTTTTCACTTGTGAACATTGGTACACATATGTAGTTGACAATGACAGATCGCTAATGTCATTATTTTTGTTCTCCTACATCCGTCACAATCATTTTATTCTATGAAAGGATGGAATGATATATAAAGTAATGGAAAAAACTAACCAGAACAACGAAAATAATGTATATTACAACAAATAGTAAAAGTAGATAATCATATTATTTAACTGGTAATAGTTGAAGAAAGGTGGGTAAGTAAGTATTTTGGAAGTAATCAAAAAACAAGTAGGTAGTGAAAAAATTGAAAAATAAAAACTTTTTAACAAAAATTAAACCGACGAAATACGGAACTGAAAAGTAGAAAATAAAATAAACCTTCTTAGTCTCAATAACTAAGCTCCTAAACTAATGTAAGTAACCAATTTTGAGTCGTCGCCAAATCAACAATCAACGAAGATCATTAAATTACTTCAAAAAAACTATCAGAATGTCACCGCGCAACTCGATGCCATAATTTTACGCCTAATCTAATTAATTTGCTTGTTTGTTTGGCGTCGACTCAAAATTGGTTACTTACATTAGTTTAGGAGCTTAGTTATTGAGACTAGGAAGGTTTATTTTATTTTTTACTTTTCATTTCCGTATTTCGTCGGTTTAATTTTTTGTAATTTTTTTTTTTGGTCTATTGATATTATCTTTCAATATTGTTTACTCTTATTTTCACTTTCACAATCTATCTCTGTTATAAGCCTGACAACCATGCGATATAAATATTCCTGTATTTGAGGTAGCAGCTGAGAAATAAATGATTCGTTTGTGTATTCGCGAATGTTATGTGAAGATCTCATTATCCCAGCTGGATTCTTGTAATTATATACATGTCATCGTTCAAAATTATTTCTGAGTTTATTACAAAATTCCTCGACTACCCTATCGATTACCCAATTAGTTACTCGTTGCTTTTTTCTTAATTCTACCACTATAAATTCTTGTGTATTTCTGTTTATTTTCAATGTCACCCTTTTGGTCGAGACTCCTACTACTTATTATAGCTCCGCGATCAGATATATATATATATATATATATATACATATATATATATATGACTCTATAAGAGTTATCGACCTATGAAGCATTTTGTGAAAATATTGAATTAGAAGATTATACCTGCATACATATTATACGCCGCTGATTGCAACCCGTCTCAATCTTGAAATCGCAAAGTCGAATAATCTGATTTGAATTGTGAGAAGTAAAAATCACTTGGCCGATAGGCTGCTCAGTTTGTATCGGTGAGGTCGTGAGTAAGGTGCAATTAACGACTTTAACTAGTTTGTTCAGATCAGATCACTAGAAAAAACATTCTTCAATTAACTTGACTTGTTCAATATTTGGGCGCCAAACTGGCAAAAGACAATAGTCAAAGGTAAGAAAATATATAAAATGAGAAAATGTTACCCAGCTTGTATGGGAAGGAAGAATACAGATATAGTAACTAACAAATGAAACTTCTTATCAGAAAATTAAACCGACGAATTACGGAACTGAGGAGTAAAAAATAAAATAAACCTCCTTAGTCTCAATAACTAAGCTCCCAAACTCATGTGAGTAACTAAGTTTGGGTCGGCGCCAAACGAACAAGCTAATGAATTAGGTAAGGCGTAAAATGATGGCATCGAGTTGACATTCTGATAATTGTTTTGAAGTAATTTATTGATTTTCGTTGATTGTTCGTTTGGCGCCGACTCAAAATTAGTTACTTACATTTGTTTAGGAGCTCAGTTATTAGGATTAAGAAGGTTTATTTTATTTTTTACTTTTCAGTTCCGTAATTCGTCGGTTCAATTTTTTGATGAAAAGTTTTAAGTTTTCAATTTTTTGTGGCTAAAATCTACTAATCACTACTCAGTTGTTTTTTTATTACTTCCAAAATACTTACTTACCCACCTTAATTCAACTATTACCAGTTGAATAATATGATTATCTACTTTTACTATTTGTTGTAATATAAATTATTTTTGTTTTGTTGTTATGAGTAGTTTATTCCATTACTTCGTATATCATTCCATCCTCTCATAAAATATAATGATTGTGACGGATGTGGAACAAAAATAATGACAGTAGCGATCTGTCAGTGTCAACTACATATGTGTATGCCAATGTATACAAGTGGAAAATTATTCATCCCCTATTTTCCCACCCGTAAGGGTGGATAATTCCATTCCAAATCCAAATATGAGGTATACCCTATCTATTAAAAAAAAACATCGAAATCGAAAAACCCAGTACAATGTTATGCCTGATAGAATCGGTTAACGGACCAGAATTCAGAGGGTGAGTGATCAATATCCTTCATTTTGCCACCCTTAGGGGTGGTTTCATTCTTTTAATCCAAATGAGACCAACTTCGAAGTTCACCCTTTCCACTGAAAAAAGAATTTTCGGAATCGGACGTCTCAGTGAAAAGTTATGCGTGATCATACATGAAGAAAAAATATAAAAAAAATATACGCGTCGACTAGAGAACCTCCTCCTTCTTAGTGTCGTCGGTGGAAAAATAGAATGAATTTACATATAAAAAAAAATATTTGTCAGAAATAATCTAAGTTGAGGATTGATTAACTCAACTTTGAACATTTACAAAACTCTGAGTCCTGAGGTACTCGTTAGGTTCGGATTGACTGAAGATGGTCTTCGGTGAAAAAAACTCAGAAGGCTGGGCCAAGCCTTGTTTTCAGAGAAAAAGTGTAGTGTTCGAACCAAAAATATTCTTGATAATTTTCCAGAGGAAAAGTATAGTATTCCAAAATCAAAATATTTTGGTAATTTTTCAGAGAAAAAGTATAGTACTTGGTAACCATATGGAGAGTATGAACACTCTCCTTGAGAGTGAGCACGATGAACTCTCAAATAAAGATAAATGGCCAAATGCCTGATAGATAGAAGTCTACCTATACATACAGATATATGTGCTTATATATGATAATATTCACGGCTATTTGAAAAAATTAACTTTTCACCATTTGTGTAGGAAAAATCACAATTCACTCTGATGTGGATGCCAGGTCACAAGAGAATCAAAGGCAATGAGGAAGTAGACGGCCTTGCCAAGGAAGGAGCTAACTTCATTTCCTGGCCCAGTACCCTTCTGTGGTCTCTCCAGAGCCCACATTGAGAAAGAGTTTTGGTGCTGAGAAGCTGATCAAATCGTAACCAACTGGAATAAGGTGACAGGACAACCCACCGCCAAAGAAAACTAAAAAGCTTCTCGAGTTGGACAAGAGAGAGACTTGAAATTGGTAACGGGATTGTTCGCCAGACATTGTTCTCTGTGGTGTCACGTCAAAAAATGAATAAATCAGACAGTGAACTCTGCCATTACTGCGAGAAATTTGCTTAGACTGCACACCTGCTTTGCGACTTACAAGCGCTGTTTTGCAAAAGGCTCGAGTTTCATGCCCTCAGATATAAGGAACTTCCCTCCAGGCAAAGAGTGTCAGAATCCTGAGTTTCGGATACATGAACCGTAATGTACAAAAAAATCATAGGTCGGGGTACGGAGAGGCTAAATAGACATATCGACCTACCCTACAATCTAAAATGCGATTGAAAGAAGCATACAGGACAAACAAACTTAAACAACTCATTGAGTGGCCATTCATACAATTTTCTGTTAGTATATACAGATCAGATAGAAGCTTTCTGAATATAATAGGGTATCATACTCAAATTGAAAATATATCTCATAGTAAGCGTACATATGTATTATACATGTGGATTTTATCTCTCCTAGAAATACACATCTACTTCACGAGAAAAATCATCTATAATTTTTAAATGAGTAATATGGCGCCAAAACGCTAGACACGTGACTCCTCTCAAAAGTGACAAATGACAAATGAAACAGTGACAACCAGTGACAACCAGTCACTATCAGTCACAAAGTACAAACGAGTTTTGGAGATTTGTTATGGATTTTCGTTTTTCGTACCGAGTTCAATTGAGAATTATCATAATGAATAAAACATATCATAGGTGTAAGGTACCTCGGTGTGATAAGTTTTCGGAAAAATCCAGGGGAGCTGTTTATTTGAGTGCCTTCAAAACCAGAAATAAGAAGGCTTCGGCCGTAGCTTTCATAGGGGGATATGAAAGAATGATCAGTAGTAATACCACTAGTGACTGAATTTTCGCGATAAGTCTGTCGATTTATTTCTAAACGAAACTGACATGCTTGAAAACACCACGAGTTCGCAGGACGAGTGATGTTTTCTTCAAGCAACTCAGTTGAGTTAAGAAATAAAAGACAGACTTATAAGATAAATTCAATCACGAGTGGTATTTTATTAGACTATTTCACGAACAAAGTGAAGGGTCAAAAAATTTAAATTCGGCAGAATGAGAGGAAGAAATTCAATAATAATAAATAATCCAAATTCAATAATAATCATGAACTATTCATTTTAACTATCAACAATTTGTTTCAATTATTATTTGTTACCTATAACAATAAATATTTTTTTATGAACACGAACATGATACATTGTTCTCGAATATAATTATTATAAATGGTGCAATTGTGAAGAATTTGAATGGTATGACCGTTATTGGGTGGATACAATGTATTGTTGGCATTATTACTTGATGTACTTGGAGTATTCCTAAAAGTATTCACTATATTCTGATGATGTTCAGCACTGAGATGTAAATGCGGTTTCATCGAGTTCGAACTTCCATGTCCAGTAATTTTTATAGCGTGTTGTTCACTTCGCCGGATTGTAGTAACTGACTAACTGCAGTGGCACGATTAGAGTGTTTTGTTATTTTTAGTTTTTTAGTGTCTTATTCTATCTTTACTGCAGAGAGTTTTGTATTGATACCAATAGGGCAATTCTTGTACCAATGATTATTATTATATTTATTCCACTGGCCAATCACTGTCAGAAAAAGTCCGTCATTGGTAATGATTCCCCTTTTCGATATACGCTTCCAGTATAATTTCACAGGACACATTTCAGGATTTTTCAAATTTTGAGTAAGCCATTCAGTATCATCTGCACAGTTTTTATCACCACCTTGGCGAGTTTAGGAGACTATCGGGTTATATGCAATTATGTTTGTTTGAAAGCCTTTGTTGTCAGTCTCTTCCTTAGAAAAATGTTACAAGGAAAAAGTTGCTTCGTTACCTCTCGCAGCTAGTTCTACTGCAGCTATGTGAGAAAACTTCTTTTGGAGGCCCTCTGGCGTGCCTTCGTCCCATTGTAAGCACATATTTCTATATTCGACTGAAGTCATAGCGACAGAACTCATTTTCTTTTTTCGGTCACAGCTTGCAACAATTTTCTCTCACTATCTCGAGACGCCCTCGCCTCCTTGAACATTATATCTTTGAAGGGGTCAATATGTCTCTGATACTCACAATTTTTTTTTTGCGCTAATTTTGCAGTATCGTTCCATATGATTTCAAAAACACTCTCCTTGGAATCACTACCATCAATTTTCCGCTTATTGAATGCCCAGTCTTTTAGAATAAATCCTAATCTTCCGTTGGTATTTTCCGCATCTAATCTGTAGTTGCGATCCGCACAGAACGTCATAAATTGTCTACATATATGAGATTTTGAATTTTTTGTGTTACTGGGTATATTTTCTTGAATATTTTGGTTTATTACTTCGTTTGAAGTAGCACCGAAGCGACTCATTTTGACGTTTGCAGCTATAATTATTTTTGGTCAATCTGTCAAACTTTGTATTGCGATCCGTATCCATGGTTACGTCGTTGAAAACACGATGCTGATAGACCAATCAGAATTGAAAGACAGCTGGTGCCTTCGCGATAATACAAGCTGTCTTTGGTTTTTGATTGGTCAGATTTTGTGAAAATTCCAAGGTGCGTGGAATAGTTAGGCAACCACACCTTTATTTTGTGAGGATCATGTTGATGTGAGTTGCATTATAATATGAAGTGATTAGTATTCATTGTATTGAGATTAAATTCTCATTTATAGTTACCAAATGATATGGAGAACTATATGCAATACAAAATTATGGGTTTAGTGAAGAGAGTCAGGATAAAATGGGGATATTTTCCTTCTGTCTTCAAAATTCAAGAACGGCCCAAAAGAAAATGGCCAACACCACTTTCACCCTCATCTGTGAGAAGAAGACTGGCAATAGTGAAAGAATGTGTGAAAGCATCAACTGACCAAGCAGCCCAAGCAAGTACGAGAGTATATGCACTTGATTCGGAAGATACATTTGAGTACTTTTGGAGTATAATAAATGTGGATGAAGATTGGTTTATCATTTTTTGATCTAACATGAGCTTCAATGATTTCATCTCGAGGAAAAAATATAGAAAACTAGTTGTGAAACTTCAAGCATACTCTTGTTCTTTCATTTTGGGTTTGGTTTTTGCCGAAGAGGAGTCAAGGCAACCTTCGACTTCAAAATAAGTGCAAGTTAATGTTCGTAAACACTATAGAAGTGAGAGCATAACAAAATTGAAGAGCACAGCTGTGCCCCCAATGAAAAAACTTTCAACTAGAAGTACCTCTACATCACCGTTCAAAATTCAACTTTTTGAAAAAATATTAACAAAAAAGGACAGTATTCCTAAATCTCTAATATTCGTGAAGAAAACTGAATCAGATAGTGAATCATCTTTATACACACCACATGAAAATCAAGAATCACCACCTGTACAGACAGATATTTTCTGATAGTAGTGCCAGAGAAAGGGAATCAAAATTCAAGGAAAAAGAAGATGCCAAACTATCCTTTGAGAATACTCTGAGACTCATGAGAAATAAACCACGATTTTATATTGGTATACCAAAATATTGCTATTTCCTTGTAAATATTTCACAGAGAACTTGGTGATATCTTTGGTATTTCCAAATCTTATGCTATCAGAATTTCCATGAATAATATACCAAGAATTGGTAATTTCTGGCGATATTTCACAGCAGAAGTTACCAGTTCAACTACAAAATAGAATCTGACATTGCAGTTGGGTGTAAATATAACAATGTGAGTTCCATCATAGATTGCCTTGAACTTGAAATACGAAAGCCTTCAAAAGCTGTGCTTAAATCTTTGACGTGGTCCGAATATAAAAAAGCAAACACATTGAAACATTTGATTTCATGTAAACCTGATGGCCTCATCAACTATATTTCTCCAGGTTATAGGGAAAGAATTAGTTATGTACTTTCGGTTGAAAATTGTAATTTCTTAGATACTTTGCCGCCTTGTGCTTGTATTTTAGCAGATAGAGAATTCATATACATAAAAGAATTACTACTACAAAAAGGCTTCCAACTACTGAGGCTTCTCAGTGCTACAAGTTATCAAAAACAGATGTTCGACAAACCAAAGAAATTGCCAGCATAAGAATTCACATCGAACGAGTTATAAGAATTCGAGAACTTTTTTATGTTCAAACAACATTCAGTTAATAACTCTAATTTGATGAGTATCACATATGATTTAATTAGAATAGCATGTGCACTTGTGAATTTGCAGAACTCAATTATAAAATGAAATTTTTGAATCTTTACTTTATCCATGTTTTATTTCTGTTAGTGTTTACTACGAAAACCCGAATGATTTCCTATGAATATATTGTTTGCATTTATGTGTTCAACAAGTTGATTATATGCTGCTCGTTCAACAATTTTTTCAGTATCAGGTAATGTGTTTGATGGTCTGAAATTCATTGCATCATTTGAATTCTTAACTTTTCGAATAATGTTTGTTATAATGTACATCTTATGAAAGACAATGGCTGGAAATGGTTTTTGTCAGATATTTTCACTGACTACTGAGAAGTACACAAACAATTACAAGATTCCATTTGAAACATTAATATTTTTTTATTTTTCAGGATAACGTAATGACTATTCAAGAGTATTCTGCAACCATATTACACTATTTTTTTTCAACGTTCCTCTTGTCAGGACTTGCAGTTTTTCTGAATTATTCATAAAATAGGTCAACTTCTTGTTTTTTCCAGAAAGAAAGCATGGGGAGCATTATAATTTTTTTGTGCTGATTGTGAAATTATTGGGAATTTCGTTGATATTTTCTCATTTATTTTCTGCAGTGGAACCAAACATTATTTCATCTTATTACTGTATCAAGAATATCAGTAACATATACATTGTCATGTTCCACTAACACTATTTGTACTACTTTGTTCAGTTCAAAATTTGGATCAGCAACACAAAAATAACAATTTTTCAACATTTGTAATTGAACTTGAGCAATATTTTTTATTTGTAATTTGTCCATCTTCTAGGTAGCTTTTGATCGTTTCTGATCTAGATGGACATTTTATTTCTATAATGGAATATTCGCATATACCATCAGGTGATGCGGCTGAAACTGGATTCTCTTTGCATATAGTAAGACCACACTTCTCAATTTTTTTACACGCTTTATATTAGCTTCACTTGTATGTTTGTTTGTAACCGACTCCTTTGGGCGCGATTTTGACCCACTTCCAGACGTCCGAATGATTTAAAATTTGGCAGGTGTACGAAATTCTGGTGACAATGCATTGAGAAATTTGTGTGAAAAAAAAACAAAATGGCGGCTTCAATATGGCGTACGAGTTTTGTGATTATGGTCCATATTACAACAAAAAAGTAAAAATAAAAAGTTGGATCCGATAAAGAGTCTTTGACACAGTATAACCGTTAACAATTAAATTGAAAATGGAAACTGACAACTAAATTTGACAGTTGTCGACATATTTTGTATTCCTTCTAGAATTAACCCATCTCTCTTCAATGCCGTTGTTCGGGAAGATACAGACAATAAGAGATCTAGCGAAATGACGTCAGACCAATCATATGTCTGTTCAAAGCCGCTCAATGGGACGACCAAATATTTTAATTTCTATTTCTATTTATCAAGTCATCCACCCCTCCAAATCATGAACAATTTTTGTTTTGAATTATTTGTGATAAATGCTCTAATATTGTCAAGTATGAAAAATATTACCCGATATAAATATAGCAATAATTTCTTTTTCAAAATTCTGAATTAATTTACCAGACTTGAAAATAAAATTCAAACATAATTGAACCCTAAGTGGAAAAATCCGTAGTTCATATATTTTACAGTAATTCATAATCTAATTTAACATTTATTGAAATACAGTATTTCCTGCAAATTCAAAGTTCAACGCCAGTCACTAACTAGGGATTGGGTTTCAGTCCGGTATTGCATTCATCAATAGCAAGAACGCTGATTCTGCAAGTCAGCGATATATTTCCTATAAATGAAAGTGTTTGTTTTTAATCGGGCTCTCTTTGGTTTTATGCTGTTGGTCCACGGTGACACATCTTCTTCCCATGGTTTTGATATAATGTAAGTGGTACTTTTATTTACTTGTTATGGTCATTGTTCACTTCACTATTTTTGTATTCACCATTGTGTTATTTTTTGCCCTTTTATAATTTTGAATAAACCATAATCGTTTTCACTTCACTTTTTCATTTCACTATACCAGGGTGGTCACAATCACAGATGTAAAATGTTTTAACCTCTCGCAAGCCAAGCAAATTAATTAGTGGGCACCCTAAACAGTTAGGGGGCCAGGGTTTCACAGGGTCACCCAAAGTAGGGCGTGACATTATGGTGGAGGCGCGGTCTTCGTTCTTGGAGGTTTCATTCTTCATAATGAGCCTGCAACAAAATTTTTTAAGGGTTAACAGCAAATAAACTTTTCCTGAAATATAATTTTTCTCTTTAAATATTTCAATTGTGAAATAAAGGACTATACCTGGTGTAGGTGATTGTTTTTGTTTTCAATATATTTTTTTTTCAATTGAAGTGAACAAGGTGTATTTATGGTGTATTTATTTTATGATGTATGTATGATTTCCAATGGTTTTCATTTCCTTAATTTGGTTCAAGAAGTTTCAGAATTACCAAGAAAAAATTGGTGTGATTATTTGATTTTTAACTAGAAATTCATTTTCATTCTGGAAAATAATTTACAACTCGCCTCTTATTATCTTGTCGTATTTTTTATTCTAAAGAAAAAACAAACTGAGTTTTCAATATTCTCAAATATAGTTTTTATGCGTTTCAATAAAATCTGAACAATTCATTTTTTTTATCTTCCTAGTTAGAGAACAATACATATTTTTTGTAATTTTTTTTTAATAATAAATAACATTTTTGCGTGGAATATTTTTGCTTGTGCGACATTTTTTATTAATGTTGGGAATCAATTCATAATTTACTTCTCAACATTGTTGTGTCTCTTTTTAATCCGAGAGTTTGACTAGTATCAACAATACATACATATTGCTAAGAACAAAGTCAATTGTTTTCAAATAACGAGCAGCAAAGTGGATTATTTCCTGAAACGTGGTGATTTTTAATTGAAGTGAACAAGGTGAACCAATAATGTATTTTTTTTTCTGGTTTTCATTAATATGATACAAGAAGTTTCATAATTATGGAAAATATTTTTTTTTATTTTTTTTTTACTTGAAATAATTCATTTTCATTCTGGGAAGGAATGTACAACTCATTTTTCATTATTTTGGGAGCATTTTTCCTTCTTTTTGCTATAGCAGAAACTAACCCAAGTTTTCAAATATTATCGATAAAAAAAAATTTTATACAGTTTTTTTAAATTAATAGGTCACTTTTATCTTTCAATGAAAATTGGAATAGTTCGTTTTTTTTTGTTCCTAAGATAGAACACAATATATATTTCGCAACGGATACAATCGAATCTGAGTGAATTGAAGCGTATTCAAGTTGTTTTTATTTTCAAATAACAAATGACATTTATAAGTGGATTTTGTTTTGAGTTTGAATTTTTTTCAAGTATTTCTTATTTTTCGTTTTTTTTCAGAATTTCTTTACTTTATGCGCATATATCGTTCAAATGTTAGTTATTCATTATTTCATATGTTGTTTTGCTAGTTAAAATTAAAATTGGGGAGAATAATGAAAGAAATAATTACCTGTTGCTATCAAGCATACTATATGATGTCAAAAACTATATCTCCAACGACAATTTTTTTATTTCAAAGTAATATTTCCTAATTCAAAAGAAGTCTGTCTAATCTTAATAAAAATGTTTCAATTGCAAATTTCGAAGTTACATGAACTGTTTTTACCCAAACTCGAGTTCGGCACTTTTTTCTTTTTTTTTTTCATTTAGAGGAATAAATCTGATCCCATACATTTCTTCAAGGTGTTTTTTTCCATAGAAAATATTTTCGGATTTTGAATTAACATTTGTTGATTTCAATTTTTTTTAATAGTATGCTTTTAAATGATGTTGATCATCATATGGGGGCAAAATCAACCTGTAAATGTCAAAGTTTCACTTTTTAGTTTCAAAATATTATTTGTCAACTTCGAAATTTTTTAATAAAGATAACTCTGTTTCCAATAAATCTCAGATTGATGTTTCTCGAGTCAAAATCAAAAGTTATTTTCCTCATTCTCAAAATAATATGTATTACAATTCACGGTTTACAAAATATATGCATATTGCAAAAACTTTGGAGTAAGTGATATTTGTTGTTGCCTAATCTTCACAGTTGAATTATTTTTTCGCAAGGTATGTGTTTATTCCAAGTACCATTTAACAATTTTGAAATAATTTTTGAAATAATTTTATTATTTTTTTTGTGGAATGTGTGTCCAGATTCGGAAGTAATCTGCTAGTTTTGTCAACTTTGAAATTAAGATTTTTTCTAAATACGATTTTTTTTTATGAAACAGCAAGTTTTGAATTTATTCTAGTCTTTTGCTCAGAAATATATTTCATTTCCAGTTTATAAAAATATTATTCCTATCTTGAAATCTTTTGTTTTCAAATTTTTTTTTTTAAATTTCTAATTGGTTTTTTTGTCTGCAAAATAACATTCTTGATTTCGGAAATAACATTATTGACCCCCAATACATGTATTTCAAAGTATTTTTTTATTCAGAAGAAATTTTAATATTGAATTGTCTTGGAAAATATTAATTTCGACTTGAAAGATGTTTACAAATTATTCTCGTACTTTCACCAGAACATAAAAAAAAAAAAAAATTTGTTTGTAGTGAAATAAATTCCATGACCCACCTGGGAAAACTACTTTCAAGAGAAAAATCAATTCGAAATGCATTGTATGTTGCGTATGGAATCGGAAGGAGCCTGTTTCAATTATTTTTATTATTGCATTATTTTTCATACCCTATTTACATATTACATTCTAAGCTCTTGGGAATGTTTTAAACAATTCGAATCTAATTTCAATCTGTTCTAATCATGATTTATTTTCTACATGAATGACTCCTTCATTGCCATTTTGCTATGATTTTACTTCAACTTGCAATATAAGAATAAACGGAACATATCCTGGCAGAAAATAAAGGTCACTGTACGGAAAATAATGTCTTGGAATCAACTTCATATTTATAAAAACGTTATCTTTCCACGTACTCGGCATTTTTTATTGGGTAAGGTCAGTTTTGCAAATATGCGTCCTGTTTCGGTTAGCAAAGCTAGAATCCAGAAATTATATTCCAATGAACAGAAAGGAATAATAAACTTCAGTTCTTGAATATGAATAGAAAATTAAATCTCCCACAAAAATCCACAAGACTCCAAATAAAATTGTACTAATGAAAAATTCCAAACTCCTCAAATATATCTCTAGTTAATTTTGTTTTTACTGAAAAATATTTTGTTTTGCAAACAATTGATGTCGTCGTATCGTTTGGAGCCAATTGTTTATCGATAATTTCTGTAATTGACTTTTTATATGATTTCTAATGAAATTTTGTGATATATACCGAGTAATTATATATGAGAATAATAAAATGTATACATAGATGAATAATTGGTTGGGTGACAGATGGAAGTTACCTGTATCACAAGGTGAACGTGGAAGAATATCCCAAAGTAGGATTGAACGTTAACCTGTGCTGGAATTCTCTTGAAGTGTTGCCGAGAGAATAAATGAAATGATATTATAAAATTAGTTGGGTGACAAATGGAAGTTACCTGTATCACAAGGAGAACGTGGAAGAATATCCCAAAGTAGGATTGAACGTTAACCTGTTCTGAAATTCTCTTGAAGTGTTGCCGAGAGGATAAATGAGTTGATATTATAATGTGGTATATGAATATTTTATGGTATATGGATATTGATTATGTGAAATGAATATAATATGTATACATGAATTGAGAATTGGTATATATGCAAAGGTATGAACGTAGTAATAGGAAGTCGATAAATAGGTGATAAACAGTTGCCCAGTAAATAATTTGATTCATATTGAGACGATAATTAAAAGTAAATCATGAGTAAGTAAGTAAAATTTTGCGCATAGGGGTATTTTTCGCGAATTTGAGGGATAACGTCTGAACACACTGCCTAGCCAACAGTTTTAGAGCTGCTGCCTATCTGACAGCCCTCTAAATATAGACTTTTGGGAAAATGTTTTTTGTGTGGATTAGCCAACCACCAAAATTCTGCTGCCTAGCTAACAGCTCCCAAATTCAATCAAATTCAAAATGATTCTTGAGAGAAGAAAAATATTTCGAATCGACAATTTACAATTTGACAAACCCAGCCAATTCAATAATACTTCTCGAATTCGATTTAAATGAAATGATAATATGTGATGATAATAATAATGATGATAATCAAGTAAGGAGTCTTGTAAAGTTTTGGGAGTAATTGAGCAATGTTTTTTTTTATTCAATAATGGATTTTTGCGATTAATTTAAAAGTTTAATTTTGAAAGATGGTATGTTATGTTGTGTGGGAGTCTTTGAGACATAGAAGTCAAAAGATATTTTTATGTTATGTCTCGTCCATTTAAAAAAAACATATTTTTTTAAATATTTTTAATGGGTTTAGTGCGAGTAGACGAATATTTCATTTTATCTGTCAGAGTTTTTAATAAGTTTTTGTTCGAAATAGGGCAAAAAATAATTCTCTTCGTACTGTTGAATAATTAAATATAGCTATGTGTATATAATGCAACTGAATGATGAAATTTTGATTATGTCCCACTTTAGTTTTTTCTTTCAATTGAAAATTTGAATAATTATTTTCTTGTAGAATGAAATTGTGTTCGAAAAGGAATAGAGGGAACATGTAATATAAGCTACTTTCGAAAAAGAATAAAATATAAATTGAATAGAACTCAAATGTTTTAGTGATTTTCAAATAGTTAGAGGATAATACTGTCATTTTTTCATGATAAGTTAAATTTGTCTTCCATAATCAATAATCCAATCCCTTTTTTAAGAATACTTACTGCGATTTATTTTCTTGTTGTATGTAACACCAAGACCACGGAGGCACGTCCCGGCAGCAGGCACTGACACAAACCAGAAGGAATGGCCCATCTACAGAAACACACCTGAGCAGCATGGCATCCCAGTTATCCCATTGCAAACATTGAGCTCTGCAAGGAAGGCATCCACCACCCCCTGTACAGAAAAAATGGTTCAGTTGATGGAAATATTGAAACAGTCACATAAGCTAGGACGAGAAGACGAACATCCCAAAGCAAACATTCCAGAATCTGGTTTAGGTACCTGCACAAGAACATCCTAGGTCCTAGGGTGTGAACATTCACGAGAAGCATTGGAGCACAGTTAACATTATCCACACTCCACGAGCACAAACATAATCGGTGCAGCATCCATATACATTTTTGGATAAAATGGAGATCCCAAAGCGTGCAAAGTCAGCTATACTCAATTCCCTATTAGAAACCAAACACAAACAGTTTACAGGTGGTCATCTCGTCATCCGTTCCCGTCAGTTCCAGAAGCGGCCACCAGTCGTCCAGCAAACCATTTTGGGGTACAACCGAGCCGTCTTCCGTCAGGCAGAATCCCTAAATGTTCCATGTGGGGGTGCAACGGCTTCGACTTCAGTTAAATCGCTCGAAGCCAGAAGAAGAAGAGACAGACCCAACACCAAGAGATGGAGCCACGAAATACATTGCATGGAGATGATAGACATTATACCAGACTTTTGTGACCAGTGGTGGACTTACAATTTTTTCGTGCCACGTGAGAACTCTGATAAATGGTTATTTTTTGTTTTGTTTCATATTAATTCATGTACTTGTTTCATTGTCGATATTGTTTATTTTTTTTCTACTTTTATACATTTTTTTTTCTCACATAATAAATTTTTTTGTATGTTGAGATTTATGCACTCTTTAATTGAATTATTCTTTTAAAGCTGGAGGCCAGCTTTTCTAAAGGGGGGAAATCTGTCAAGTATGGAAAATATTACCCGATATAAATATAGCAATCATTTCTTTTTCAAAATTCTTAATTAATTTACCAGACTTGAAAATAAAATTCAAACATAATTGAACCCTAAGTGGAAAAATCCGTAGTTCATATATTTTACAGTAAATCATCATCTAGTTTAACATTTATTGAAATACAGTATTTCCTGCAAATTCAAAGTTCAACGCCAGTCACTAACTAGGGATTGGGTTTCAGTCCGGTATTGCATTCATCAATAGCAAGAACGCTGATTCTGCAACTCAGCGATATATTTCCTATAAATGAAAGTGTTTGTTTTCAATCGGGCTCTCTTTGATTTCATGCTGCTGGTCCACGGTGACACATTTTCCTCCCTTGGTTTTAATATGATGTGAGTGGTACTTTTATTTACTTGTTATGGTCATTGTTCACTTCACTATTTTTGTACACACCATTGTGTTATTTTTTGCCCTTTTATAATTTTCAATAAACCATAATCGTTTTCACTTCACTTTTTCATTCCACTATACCAGGGTGGTCACAATCACAGATGTAAAATGTTTTAACCTCTCGCAAGCCCAGCAAGTTGATTAGTGGGCACCCTAAACAGTTAGGGGGCCAGGGTTTCACAGGGTCACCCAAAGTAGGGCATGACAATATCATCAACAGTATAATGTTCTTTTTGAACACTGTTTAATACCCCATTGTCGAGCTCAGGAAGCTCTATCAAGCGACAATATTTATATGAAAATGAAAGATTGTTTTTTTTCAAACTTTTGAAACTACCTGATTGATTTGGCCCATTTTGAACTCTGCTGAAATATTTATGAAAAGTATTTTTGTACCAGATTACATAACACTCATTTGAGAAATGTAGCCTTCAGTTTGTCTAAAAATCTACCTAACAGGAAATTCAACCGCAAACCATCACCCATGAGAATGGTGAAGATAATCACATAATATTCACTTCACAAAACAATCTATTTTCATAATTAAACGGTTCAATTAACAATCATTTATAATGTGAGAATAAGAACGTTTGTTAGCTGAACATGTTGAAGAAACGTGCTTATTTCTCTATTCTATTTTACCCATGTGATAATTCAACGCTTCAGAATAATCGAGTGAATGCAAGAAAAGACTCGTCTATTTGCGAGTCTCCGTTCCACCCGATACTCAACTTCAGTGTGCAATTACTTCAACGAATTCCTTTTGCGTCGGATCACTGGATATGAATCTATTTATTTACTGGTGTCAAAGAAGTGATATTAGGTGTTTGTATTTGCATTGACATCACAGGGTCCCGGGCGATTCAGAAGTGAATGCATTCTGCCTTCACATTCCTGGATCCAGTTCTGTGAATTTGGTCTACAATACTTGCAATTCTGTTCAGAAACAATTATTGCCCTCTCCTGCATTGCTGAATACGTGCAAATACTTGAAGGTATACTTGTTCTCTGGTGTAGACACATTTCGGAATTCGCCCCACTTCACTCAAATCACAGAAACGTAATTCATTCCACCAGTATATGTACAGGTATTTCAATTGTTGTTTCTTCCCTATCCGTTATTTCGGTGTACTTTTAGCAAAGGGATTTTCGATTTCAGTTCGGAGTACTTATAGAAATTAACATTTGTCAGATAATTGTCGATTTCTTCAAACATTCGACAATTTGGTGAATAATATTTGAATATGTTGATTCAGCCTTGATCTGCTTTGATCGATTTCAATTGTCAATTTGACAATTTACAGTATGGAAATATTACCCCCTTTTTGCACCCCTTCTGAATCATGAGCACCCCCTCAAAAAATTTAAATGAGAAGGGGGGTCGTGTGGCACCTTGTTCGAGAGAGAATCTCATTTTATGTTCAGCAATATTGAGTAGTTCAAATTTGGTGCAATCATAACTGAGAAAATGTATTTTGAAAATGTACAATTCTGATACTTAACGTAGAATGAAGAAAATAATGTCACATAATGTTTAGGAAATATTTTTCAATTCATTTAACAATCAAATTAAATGTTCAGAATAGCCACCATCCACTTCTTGACAATAAGCAAATCCATCTTCGAATTCTTGTACAACATTTTGTAGGACCTCAGGGGTTATGTTGTTAATTTCTTCCGTTATCCTAACTTTGAAATCTGCCATATTGTCTGGTCTATTGGAATATAGTTTTGATTTCGGATAACCCCATAAAAAGGAATCGAAGGGAGTCATATCGGGGGATCCAGGCGGCTATTCAATCGTTCCACGTCTTCCAATACAACTATTGGAAAAAACTTCGTTCAAATTATCTCTAACAATGAATTTGTAATGCTCTTGTCTTGTTGGTACCAAATTGATCTATCTATTGCATTTGGATCCTCAACATCAGAAAAAAGTATTTTTAATGTAGGCTGTGGAAAGTTCATCAAGAAATATAGAAAAACCTCACCATTTACTGTGCCTTCAAAAAAATAATGGCCAATAATTTTGTTGTTAATGATACCAGCCCAAACGTTCACTTTGTTAGGATATTGTGTGTGAGACTCACACATCCAATGAGGATTATCTCTGTTCCAGATTTGTCTATTAATTGTTCCATTTAAATGGAAAGTAGCTTCATCAGAAAAAATAATTTGTTTATGAATTGTAAATCTGCTTCCATTCTGTCCATTTTCAGTTCACAGAATTATTGCCTTCTATCAGGATCATCCTCATTCAACTCCTGAACCAACTGAACTTCATAAAGATGGTATTTTTCTTCATATAGAGCTCTCAATATCAATGATTTACTCACATCATTGTCGGCGGCAAGTTGTCCACTTGTCATATGCGGATTTTCCTCAAACAGTACATCTAACTTTTTTCCACATCCAATTCAACATTTCGACCTGGTTTTTGAATAGTTTTTACATGTCCAGTTTAACGAAATTTTGTTTCTATTCTGCTAACTGTAAACTGTGAGATGTGTTGACCAGGGTATTTATCATTAAACATTTCACAAACTCCCTTTTGAATTCTTGTTTCATCACCGCATCCAATCATAATTAACAACATAAAACGAGAATTCTAAGATCGACTTGCTAATTGTCAAGAAGCGAATGTGGTCATTTTGGACATTTAATTTAATTGTAAAATATATTGAAAAATACTTCCCAAACATTATTTGGCATTATTTCCTTCATTCTACGTGAAGTATCAAAATATTACATTTTCAAAATTGATTTTCTCAGTTATGACCGCACCAAATTTTAAGAACTTAATATTGCTGAACAGAGAATGAAAATCACTTCCGAAAAAGATGCCACACGACCCCCTTCCTCATTTAACATTTTTGAGGGGTTGCTCATGATTCAGAGGGCGTCAAGAAGGAGGTAATATTTTCAATTGTCACATTGACAATAGAACTTGACCAGTTTCAGGTTTTTTTAAACAAATACATAATTACGCCAAAAATGAATTCATTCCATACCAAACATGTTAAGATATTGTGTATTTATATCAATAAATACGTTGCATAAACATGCCAAGCGCTGTGTTGATTTTGGGGAAAAAGGACCAATCTTCAAAAACATGGTAATAAAAAAACGACAAGAGTAATATTACGAGAATTCCATGATGATATGAAGTAATGTCCAAATAGAAACCATGAAAGTTTGCTCGATCCAAGGGGGGAAGATTGTGAAATGATTAACGATCAAACATTTAATATTTGCAACAAAAGTAATCTTTTTTGCTGTGTCTGAAATTCGAAGCTTCATCTACAGCAACTTATTACTCTGGAATTATAATTTTTTTATGTATTAACATTGTTTGATTTTGATTTCTACCAAATACTAACATACACTGGGTACCCGTTGATATCTTCTCAGAGAACTATGAAAAAGTGCAACTCTCAATATGTTTTAAAATTAAAAAAAAGTTGTGAGCTAAGAACAATTATATATGTAGGATTTGATTGCGAATAAACATGAACATATTTCATCAGGGCGGAGTTACGTTGAGAAAGAATTATCAACCCTGAACAAACTACATGAGATCTCAATATGATAGGCAACCTTATTAATACAATTTCACAAATATATTGACAGCAAAAAATAGGGATTTAAATGGGTAGGTTTGATATTAATTTAGAGAGGGATAGATAATATTATGAAAAAAAGTAAAGAAACATTATTAAACATGATAATTATAAGATAGTATAGTAAGTATGGTATACAACTGTATCAAATAATCATATCCTGGTGGTACCTTCATTATGGAGAAATGGCGTTCCAAGCCATTTAATCAATCATTTACCAAAACGAAAAAATAGTATGTGAGAGAGTATTCAAATTTCATTTTGTAAAATACTAGTGCTAATGATTTTATATTGATATCAATTTATTTTTATATTTTGGGAGCTTTGTATGAGGAAGAACTTCAACTTTCCCAAGGAGTGTCTGGAAATATGTAACATATTGTTGTCTTAAAAATTGAGTTCATAACGCCTTACGAGTTTGAGTTTTTTACTAAGATACTGAGCTTGCTTTTATTAAGATATCATGGACAAGAACTAAGTTGTTACATGCTCAACCAGTATGATCATTTCAATTAAAGAGAAATATGGTCAAATTTCCTGAATATGTCGCAAACAGTTGTTTTGCTTGTTTTGTAACTGGCAAGCGTCCAAGAAATCAATACATGGTCCTTTGCAACATCATAATAGATGAAGTGAGACAGGGCGAGAGATTCATATAAATATCGCTTCTGGTCTTTTATTGGCATAATTCTGTTTGGGAGAGCCATACGCTCATTGAAAACATTTGCTGAGATGTATCAGTCGAAATATGTAAAAGTTAATAGGGAGATGATATTTCTCAGCAATGGAAATTTATTTTCTGATTTGAGGGTCATTCTCTGAATTGATGATTCCACCAATGGCAATAGACCCTTCTCGTCAGTATATAATATATTAATAATCAGAACAGTTCATTATCATACGATAAAGCTGATGTCTACTTTTTAAGTATTATAACTGTATCGTTAACAAGGTCGTTCTATGCAGCTTTGAAGTAACAAATATATTCGCTTGGAGTTATGTAGTTGCTCCATTGACCACATAAGTAAGGAGTGTGTCGATCCGAGAAATATAATTATGCATTCTTTCCTGAGTTTTTTCATCAGTGTCGTAAATAGGTATTTCATCTAAAATCTATAGGTTTAAATCTCAAACTAATGATGAGGAAAACCTCGAATAGTTCTTCAGAAGAGCCACTGCGTTATTTAAACATGATTACTATTTGTCAGTGGCTTCTCAATAAAAAAATACCCATCAACATAATTCAATGAGATAAAGATAATTTCTGACAGCTTGTCACGCTAGTTTGACAATTACGTGACATTGAGAAATATAATTACAAACGTTTGTTATAGCTACAAGACCTTTCCTTGTTTTCTACAAATCAGTTCTTGAAAGTTGTTCACTTTTTTTCGTAGTGGTGTTTTGACTCCTCTGGTATCATGGAAGAACATCCTACTTTCCACGATTGTTCAATATCTGTATTAATTTTCAACACTTTGTCACGCGCGTTCAACTACGTGACATTTAAAAAACTTTTTTCACTAAATTATTTTGTTCTCTTGCCACTATCTTGTATCCAGTTTCATATTTAGAATAATGAACAATACTATTACTTCTAGAGCAGAACCATTACTATTTTTTCTACCACCGTGCGTTTCCACCCACTTTCGTGCACACTTTCAGTTTTGAAAGTCTTACTTTCCCGCACTAGTAACAATTTTGACGTTATTATATAATTTCGATGATTTTACCTGTAGTTATTACTATTCTTACTAATTCTCACTAATTTAGGTTTAAATATTCAATATTACCTAGACTTCTTTCTCGCTCCTCTATTTAACATATATTGGAATACAATAAAAATTGGGATACTTTTATATAACTATGTTTTTCAATCAATCCACATAACAATTAAACTAAGCCGTGCCAGGTGGTTCAGTTTGGCACCCAAAGATTTTCTATGAAAACCAAGGTATATCATCAAGACGTCAAAGTGACAGTGTGACAGATAGTAAGATGGTGGCAGAGATCGCTATCTATTTACGTCTACCTAACCCAGAACGTTACACAGGTCACAGTTTCAGAAATACCTCGGCAACGTTTCTAGCAGATTCAGGCGAAGGGATAACCAACATAAAACGTCTTGAAGGCTGGAAGGCATCTGCTGAAGGTTACTTGGAGGACTCCAAAGAACAGAAGAAAAGCTTCTCAAATAAAATTATTTGATGTGCTAATAACTTGCAACCGATGCCGTCTCCGTCGTCGTCATCTTCACAAACTTTGCAATCTACTTGTGTTACTCTGAACAGCCACTTACCACCAACTAACTCCGCTGGAAGAGCTATCCTTACTCATTTGCAGAATGCAACAAATTGTGTTTTTAATATTAGTATTCATAATAATTAGTAGATTTTCATTTTAAGTTTCGTATGTTGAAATAAATATATATATATATATATATATATATATATATTCAATAAGCTTTCAAAATTTGTATGCGGTCGTAGAAAAAATTATGTTCCCAACTCATGCGTAAAGTGTCTTTCCTGCACTTGACTGCTTGCCTGAACTCCGCTCCGCGTCGTTCGGGTCAACGGCAGTCACGTGCGGGAAAGTATCACTTTCTACTCTTGTTCGGAAAATAACTATAGCTACTACCTTACTCTCGTTAGTGAACTACTTCAAAGTTTGCAAGGAAACAATATATTTTTTTCATTTATTGATTTTTTTTTCGAAATGATAGAATTTTTTTATATTTTAGAGAATCAAGAAGAAGTCAAAACACAAGTTTTCATAATACCTGGAATAAGTAGATGATTTCTATAAACCAAATTCCACAGCTTTTCATAGTAAACTCAAAATTAATCAAAATGACGACTTGGTGATTTTCACCAATGATAAAATAAATACTCCAAAGTACTTATAATACCCCTGACCGATACAAAATTACTGAGACTGGCTCTTAAAACGGCAAATGAAGAAATGAGAATAACGGCTTCATACAGACCGGCTGCAGACGGGTAGCATCTGGCAGGTACAAAGAGTCGTTCCACTCATTTGGTGACGAAGGTTAAATCCAGCAACATTGCCGGACGCTCACCAGTAGACAGGATGAAAGCAAACTATACATACCGGATGCTAACTAGCGGTAATTCATGGATATATTGGACGCTCAGAGGCGGGTGCATGAGAGGACACCGTGATATATGTGAAATAAAACTTCCAATTATGTATCGTCAAGTCACAAAGCTTGAACACAATTTATGACATCTAATGTTTCAAGCTTGAAAATATTCATCTGTGAAACTAGAGGTTATTTGAGAACTACGTGGCGGACGCTCAGATACGGAATTGTGAAAGGATGCCCGGAAGATACCGGGATGTATATATATATATATATATATATATATATATATATATATATATATATATATATATATAAATATATTGTCGTGAGCCCAGAAGTCTCGCTATTTGGGTATCAACTCAAATGGTAGATTGGTACTGAAATAATTAGAGCATGAGTACAAAACACTGGTGTTTTATTGAAGTAAACTTAAAATAAACAATTGCCTCCAACAATGGGTTTCACTCAGAATAAAGATACCAATATAAAATACAAACCAAACTTACCACTTTTCAAGAGTGGTGGATGTGTTTGGTCTCTTCAAGGTTTCGTAGTCAAGCACCTTCCAATTTCCGTTGGAAGTCCAATCATGAATTTCGATAAAATTGTGCATTATTGGTTAATTGCTGACTATTATAATTAGGTTTAGGTAAAGGAACTTTCAGTTGATCAAACAAATATAGTACGGTGCATGACGGTCATACATTTGTAAATTGAATTGTTTTTTTGGAAATTTGGCTTTTGACTCATCTTCACCACCCGTGAAAAGCGGTACCCGCTTTTGGAAAATTCCCCATCGAAGTACGATCCCCTTTGGAAAATCATGCGCCACATCAAAAATAACAATTGAAAATATCCTAACATTGGCATTCATAGGGTAAGGAATAAAATAACCGATATTTTATCGTGTATATCGTATATATCAACTTACTCAAATGCTGAGAGCATCAATGTAACCCAAAATAAAATGATTAAAACGAAATATAAGAAAGAAAAAGAATTATATATCTGTAAAATTATAGATGTATAGAAAAGTTATTATGGAAAATGATATAAAATAATTTATATGTGAAATTATCTATTTGTGAAGGTTCCTGTAATCCTATATACAAAATTTAGATGACCGCCGCATTAATGAATTCAAGAAATCAAAATATGAAAGAAATTTGAGAAGAGAAGAAAATATGGATATGTAAACTCATATATGTATAACAAAATCATGATGCAAAACGAATAAATTCGTAAAAGCTGTGAAATCGAAAGACAAGAGTCACCAATTTCCAAATAATCCAGGTGTAGATTAAACACGTAACTCAGAAACAAAATTTATTTGAGACATTTTTTTCCTAGGTACCGTCCCAGTTTTGATAACCCAGTCTCCACCAATTATATCACTCATCTCCTATATCTCGCCAACATAGGGAATTCACATTGCCCATGAGGGATTCACAACCAAGAAGGCAACCATGTTGAAATTAAAATCACACTCTTGACGAACGTGAAATAACAAGATTTTATAGCACAATAATCAAACTTTTCAATCAACTAGAAAAAAATGGAAAAAAATGGATAATTCAAATCTTGCAAAAAAATACCTTAGGCAGAAAAAACAAATATATATATATATATATATATATATATATATATATATATATATATATATTTATATATATACATACATAGGTGAGGCCTTTTTCTTTTTTTTTAAGAATAACGAAATTCTAGAAAAAATCACTGTAAATTGGCAGGAGAGTAAGCACCTCCGCCACATTCCGCAAGCCCAGAAGTCTTGCCTATTTGGGTGTAAACTCAGATGGTATAATGGTGTTGAAATGAGTAGAGCATGAGAACAAAACACTACTGTTTTATTGAAATAAAGTTGGAATTGACATTGCCTTCAACTTGGAATAAAGATTCCAGAATAAAATACAAACTAAACTTACCGGAGGTACATTCTCAAGAGTGATGGATGTGTTTTCTCTTCAAGGGTCGTAGTCAAACCTGCCAAAAAACTTCACCTTCTGATTTTCGTTGAAAGTCCAAGCATGCACATCAGCAAGATTTTGCATTATTGGTTAATTGCTGACTTCTATAATTAGATTTAGGTAACTGAAATTTAAGTTGGTGAAATACTCATAATACGGTCATACATTTTGAAATTGAAATATTCTTTTGACAATATATATATATATATATATATATATATATATATATATATATATTATATATATTTATATGTGAATATATATATATATATAAATATATATATATATATATATAAATATATATATACATATATTTATATAAATATATACATATTCACTTATTGATATAAAATTATTCCAATAATTAAATATAATGTTTGTTTCAGGTAAAGAAAGTTTCTGGTACACGAATCACACGTAGGTAAGTGGGAAAAATCTGTTCACTCCAGTATGAGAAACACTCATTACTAAAGAAGCAACTCTTGAAGAAATATCCGATCCGCTATATGAAGCCGATAGATCTTGCTACTATTAAACCTCTGTCGTAACAAAAAAGCTATTTTACCCAATTTCACATCCCTCATCATGAATACACTTCCCAACCTGTAGGAATCACTTCAATGCGGATCTGGTAGTAATCAAGAGTTCAAATATATTTCGTGAATCTGAAAGCAGGGCCTCGATACCGATAGGGATCACGTAATCCAAATCCATTCAGTAGGCTGTGAGGATTCCTTTTCAATACCTCACCCTGGACAGCGTGGAATAACTGTGATCTGCATATTCTGAGTACTCAGTCCAATAACTTCTGTCAAGTACTGTTCCAAAATTGAATGAAATGAAACTTGAAATTGTTACCTGTAATTTTCATCGAAAGATTTAATTTGCGAGTTCGGATTATTTTGTGCTTTTTGAAAATATTTCCCAGAATACACATTTTACAAACAACTTTTTTCATAATATAGTATATACCAAGGAATCAAGACGTATATGAAGGCGGACGTTGATCACGCAGTCAGCACATACAGCGTCGGATTCCCCAGGTGGTGAAAAATTATCACGATATTATCATTGTTTAATTTTCGAATGAGAAACATGGTCGATTGAATTCGAGTTGCTAGCAACCTAATTCACATGAGCTAATATATGAACAATACAAATAGCATTTCAAATAGTTCGGCAAATCAAAAATGTTCGGAGACTTTCAGAAGTTAGCATTTCAATAAAATGTGTATCTCAACAAAGAATTATTTCACGAAGGAAGGAAGTGAAGGATTTCCAAGCGAACTGTTTTCATGATAGAAACTAACGAAGCCCAAGGACGATAAAGATATAATAAATATACCGGTGTATCAAAATGAGATTTGGTATAGGTAAATGGTATGTAAATAGGAGATTCTTCACTTTCCGCTCATTTACGGTTTCACCGGAAATTACAATTCTGGATCAGAATGTGACATTTTAAAAGGTTTTACGCCTACTTCATTTTTATAGTCACATTTATTATTGCATCTGGGTGGCCAGGATCGAACGTAAACTAATCTGTGGACCTCAGGTAATGTCAGAAAATTACAATTGCAAAGTGTGAGTGACTATTTTGATAGGAATAAGACAAGTTGGCAAAATTACATTTTCGTGTCTAACAATTTTTTTTCAAATGGCGACCTCTTCTTGACAAGCACTTTCCGAAAAAAGGATTTTTTGGCGAATCTAACGATACTAATTATTTTGCGATTGGATTAAAAATGAGAACATAAATAAAATATTACTTAGGAAAATACTGGATAATAATTTATTTACTTTTGTCAAGGGTGCCATGGATAGCCATGATGCATAATATTTTGCAGTTATTTTCATCAAGTCTTCTTTGGAAAACGAAACACTTTCTTAGGTAATGACAGTGACATAAGTTTCATGAGCAGACAGTAATAGTTTCTCAATTTTCGTTGAAATTCAGTTTGAATTTTTTTCAAAATAGTGTATACTCAAAGTGAAAAAGTGGATATGTTATTAATATTCAGAGAATGTCATAGAAATTCAAGGAATGCTGCTGAGTTGTATGCTCAGAAATATCCCAATCGGCAACATCTGGCCCATCAGTATATTCCATATATTGAGAATCGTTTTAGGCAAGAAGGAAATCGAGGGGTGGTACAAAGATTCATCATAAATGAAGAGACTAAGATTAACGTTCTTGCTATGGTTGAGGTTGATAAAACTGTTTCTTTGGGAGAAATTAGTCAAGAAATGCGGATAAGTCTCGAATCAGCGAAAAAAATACTGAAAAAGCACGGATATCGAGTATTTGAATATCAGTTACATCATTTGTATGCTGACGATGGCGATAGACGGGTAATGTTTTGTGATTGGCTGCTTCAAAATCATAAAGTAAACTCAAATTTTATCAACTTTATTCCATTTTCCGACGGATCTTGATTTACAATAATGGTATGTTCAATAAGCAAATCACTCAGTACTGTGCCCAACAAAATCAACATGCAATGAGAGAGGGTAAAGAAAGTATATGTGACTATAATGATGGAAATAAAATGAGTCACAGATGAAACTACTCGAAGTAAAGAAATAAGTATATTGTACTCTTAGAATGTATCTAGGTATTATTAAATACTAATATAACTATATCGATTTGATAATAGGTGACTTCAATTTTGATATTCTGGATGAATCGAATATAAGCAATAGGTACCTGTCAATGTTGATGTCTCTGGGATTCCAATCACATATAAATACTCACACTAGGGTAACACCTACTTCTGAAAGTTGCATAGACACCATATTTTTGTAAGGCAAAACTCGAATTCCAACTTTCTTCTAATTCCCGCTGTAATTAATCATAACATCACTGATCATTTTCCCATATATTTCCATATTGCAGGAGAAAATGTTATTGCTTGCAATATTGTAACAGAAAAGGTGATCAACCAGTTTGATCAAGATACGTTTTTGAAGTTGATAAGTGAAGCTAAATGGGATTCTGTTCTACTCAGTAGATTTCACTGAAGCTTGGACAGCTTTCAATGAGATTTTCATGTCTATTTATGATGTATGCAAGTCACAAAAATTCATTATAGTAAAGGAATATAAAGAAAAATGAGCCTTGGATCAGCAATGGTATAATTATTTCTATAAAAAGAGAGACAAATTAAAAACAATTGCTCTAAGAAATGAAAGTAAAATTATACTTTCCGAAAATCATAGAACTTATAGAAATATGTTAAATGAAACCATTGAAACTGCAAAAAATAATTATTACTCTCAAGAATTATTTAAGAATATAAACAATATGAAAAAATTATATAACATAATTAATGAAGCCACAAATAGTAGTACCAGTACTGGTTCAGTCAAACTTAGTGATCATGCTGGCAATCCTTCTTCCTCAGATCTCGATATGGCCAACTTCTGTAACAATTACTACATAAACTAGTTTAAACGTATAAAGAATAACAATCATGTAGACAACTATTATCCCAACCCAAAAAATTCCATGTTTCTGAAATCTCTGGGCAGTCATGATTGTTGGTAGCTTGAAAAATGGCAGTGCCCCAGGTTCTGATGGTGTAACCTCTGAGCTGTTTGAGATGTGTCATATGCATATTCTCGACCCTTTGATTCATGTTTTCAATTTGATTTTTACAACGGAAATATCCCTGATGACTTAAAAAAAATCTATAGTAATAATAATCTTCAAATCTGGTAGTAAAATTGACATATCTAACTATACGCCTATCAGCATAATGACCACTTTTGCCAACTTATTGAAAACATTTTTGAAGAACAGGTAATACGATTATCTCGAGAATATCAACATCCTAAGTAGTAAGCAATTTGGTTTCCAAAAAGTAATCAGTACAGATGACGCAATGTTTCATTTAGTGAATCATATTGAAAAAATCTAGATAACAATGAAACATGTATAGGGGTATTTATAGACCTGGCAAAGGCTTTTGACACGGTCCCGCATGATGGACTGCTTGATGTTCTTAGACATTATGGGGTGAGGGGCTCAGTGCTGAAAGTCTTTGAAAGCTACTTGACCAATAGATCACAGCAAGTTGAAATCCAAAATGTATACAGACTCCCCAAGAACATCGAAATAGGTGTTTCTCAAGGCAGTGTACTTGGTCCATTGCTTTTTATCACATATATAAACTCCTTGCTACAAACTGGTATAGATACATCATATATTATGCTTTTTTTATGATGAAACATGGGAAAACGTGGAATTGAAATCTGAAAACGGCATGAGTATTGCTAAAAAGTGGTTCAACCAAAACAAATTATCATTAAATATAAACAAAACAACATACATTGCATTTTCTCTTAGTAATGCAAACATACCATCTCATACTAATTTGCAATTTCCAAATACAATTTCAAGAAAATTTTTCCACAAGATATTCAGGCGTCACAATAGAAAAAAATCGTGGTTTGTTCATATAATATATTTGTGCAAGAGAATCTGAAGGATGATCTCCAAATTTTATACAATACGGAAATTTATGAGAAAAAATACTTTGCTAATGGTTTACAAGGCACTTGTGGAATCAGTAATAAAGTATGGGATCATTGTATGGGGTGGTTTGTATACCAACGCATTATTCTCGTCAAATGTTATACAAAATTACATTTTAAAAATTATTTTCGATAAGGATAAGCTATATCACATTGCTGATTTGTATAATACTGATATTCTTAATGTTAGAATGATATATTCTCACAACATATGTCTCTTCATGTATAATAATAAAAAATTGAAAAACCCTATTTTCCACTGTCACAAAACTAGACAGGTTACAAACTCACATATTCAGGTTCCTTTTTATAACAAAGATGCTAATCAAAGATTTTTAACCAGTTTAACTCCAAAAATATTTAACACTCTACCGCTAGAAATAAAAATTATAAAAAATTGTAAACAGTTCTTTAAAGTTTGTAGACGTCATATATATGAAAATTATTCATCTCATTTGGAATTTTTATAGTTAGAGTATGGGGATCTCTTCGGACTCTCCATGCCTCGACCTATAAGGTCTTTTGTTGTTATACATAATATCTTATTCTAGATATTTATGGAGTAAATTATACCCAATTTATTCATGTGTTGGCATTTTGTCTGAAACTTATTTTGTGATTCAAGTATATTTGATGAATATCTCTGATTTGAGCACATACAGACGCTAGGTCTAGGTGTATTATGTATTATGTAGGTCTATTTTATTATTATATACTATCATCTAACCAATGTATCAAATTGTATGTATGAATTGTATGGAAATTGTTTGAATTTCAAAATATTGTCGTAGGTAATTATTATTTCTAACACTTCTTGGAAAGTACCCTTGTGTCTCCATTTTTCGTTTGTTACTCAGTGTCTGTGTTGCTTGGTCTGCTTCTCTTATATTGCCCCTTGAATATTATTAATAAATTTGTTGGAAAGTTCGTCATTTAATGCTTCCGATCAATTTTCTTGAATTGTCCATTCAACTTCTTATGGACTGTCGAATTTATCCTTTATTCTGTGACTCGATAAATGAGTTTTCTCACCTACAACAGAGTTAGTACCCACTCGCTCTTCAAACATCCGTACAAAGTGCACATGCTTATACAAAGTATTCTTCACCATATACTCTGGACAATCACACCTGTATCGGTATATACAAATATCATATATTCTACAGTATAATGTTACAATTACTCTCACAAACATGCTCTATATTCATTATATATAATAATGATTATATTCAGAAGATTTTACCCAACCTTTACTTCTTGACTTTTTTCGCTTTCTTCTGAGCCCTGACAATAATTCTATTCTGGTAGTTATTAGCGTTTGGTCTTTCCATAGCCGTTATTTTTTTCCACATTGCGATGTCCACTAACTCTTCTATCTTATCCGGTGATTTCTCAATCGTTAACCTAGCCTTTCTCTTGGTTAGTCTTAAGTGAGTTGTTTAAAGCTTCTATTGCCATATTTGTATTCATTCCTGCGTTTTTTTTTCCACAACATTGGGCCCACATCTTGATTATCTCTTTACCCTGAAAATAATACCTAAAACAAAAATACAGGGTGTAACATAAGTACGTTAAAATATTCATGTGACGTATTCCTGAGACAAATTTAAGAAAAAAAGTCTATATAAACTTGTGTCCGGAAATGCTTCCTTTAGGAGATATAGGGTGTTAAAATTGGATTTTTCTGTTCGCTTCTTAAGTATTACTTTTGCAAATAATAAGTTATTTGCACGGAATTTGGTACCCGGGGTTTTTTTGACGTGGGAAATCATAATTTCGTATTAATTTTCATGTAACATCTAGATGGCGCTGGTACGCTGTCATTATTTATTTCAAATTGCCCTAACATTTTTTACTGTAAACTTTTGGTACTTTTCATGAAGAAACCTTATTCCCACACCTTCTCCAAGTAAAAGAGGTACGATTCCTCAACAAAGCTGGAGGTGATCGTTTTCGAGATATTTTAAAATTTTCTATATTGATGCATGTTACTTAGCTCCTAGGGCGCTAAGTGAAGTTGCTGAGAACATTACAAAAACTGAGTATGTGGTAGGTCTCGTCAAAATGAACTACTTTTTTCCTATGAAATATTTATCGAAAAATGATTTCCTTTCGAGATACAGATTGTTGAAATTTTTTAAAACATGGTTGGTTTTTGTCATTAGTTTTTTGCAATTTTAGTTATTCTCATCAAACTTTATACGCAGTATACCCGGACAGACTCCTTCTAGACTGAGCATCATCAAACTGCCCAATCAGTACAGCCAGAATTGATTTCAATAATTTTTGTCACTCTCTGCTTGCAAATAAAGTTAATTAAATCCAGTAGGCTATGAACGTTCGTTTATAAAAATAGAAGTTCGCTGTCACATTTTCAACTATTCATTGACAAATACACAGTTTGGAGTTTATGAAGTGATTTTTGGTACCATGCCCGACTTTACGAATGCTGAAATGACTGATATGGTTTTTGCATACGGCTTGGCAGACGGAAATTCAAACGAGGCCAGACGCATCTATCAGAAAAAGGTATTCCCAACGCGTCACTCCTTGTGCAGCGACATTTGCGAATCCTTTCCGGCGGCTTTCCGATTCTGGAAGCTTTGAAAGAAATTCTGCAATAGGACGGCCACGGACTACAAGAACTGTGGAATTGGAGGAGGTGGTTCTCGAAGAAATTAGTGAACATCCAGAGACAAGTACAAGAGAAATTAGTTAAACTTCAAATGTGAGTCACATGACCGTTTACAGTATTTCAAAGGAACAACAATTATATCCTTATCATATTCAGCGTGTCCAGACACTTACGTTACGTGATTTTCAACCACGTATCGAATTTGCTCAATGGCTCAAAAGGCGAACAACATCCCCAAATTCTATCGAAAATCCTCTTTACAGATGAGGCTAATTTTTCAAGAAATGGTATCATGAACTTCCATAACAACCACATCTGGGCGAAAGATGACCCACATGCGATAACGCAAACTCATTTCCAAGACAGATTCTCTTTTAATATATGGGTAGGCATAATTTGGGATCATTTAATTGGGCCCCATTTCCTCCCCTTACGTTTGAATGAATATGCTTACCAAAACTTTTTGGAACACGAGCTTCCCCAGCTTGTGGAAGATGATCCCATTGGTCTCCGAAATCACCCTTGGTTTATGCACGATGGAGCCCCTGCCCATTTTAGTCTGATAGCAAGAAATTTATTAGACGTAGCATATCCCCAACGATGGATAGGAAGAGGAGGCACTCAGCATTGGTCCCCGAGGTCACCGGACCTCAATTCCGTCGATTTTTTTTGGGGACACCTGAAATCACTAGTTTATGCTAGCCCCATTGAAAACGAGAAAATGTCAAGGGATCGCATCATAGCTTGCTGCGAAACGCAAAGAAACTCTCCCGGCATTTTTCAACGGGTGCGGAATTCTTTGATGAGGAGAGCGGAAGCTTGTATTACTGTTGGGGGTCGTCACTTTGAACAGTTGTTGTTATAGTTGTTTCGTTCAATTTTTATATGTTTAATTGCCTAATAAATAACATAGTACTTCTCCGAATTGTTTTTTTATAAACTCCCAAATGTAGCACCTTCTAATTGAATAATTAAACCTGACAATATTTTTCAATTTGGATTGATTAAGCAGTTTGATAATGCTCAATTTGAAAGAAGTCTGTATTCGAAGTTTGATGAAAATAACTGCAGTTGCAAATAACTAATGACAAAAACCAACCATGTTTTGAAAAATATTAACAATCTGTATCTCGAAAACAAATCATTTTTCGATAAACATTTCATGGGAAAAACGTAGTTTAGTTTGACTAGACCTACCACATACTTAGTTTTTGTAATGTTCTCAGCAACTTCACTTAGCGCCCTAGAAGCTAAGTAACATGCATCGATATAGAAAATTGTAAATATCTCGAAAACGATCACCTCCAGCGTTGTTGAGGAATCGTACCTTTTTTACTTGGAAAAGGTGTGGGAATGAGGTCTTTTCATGAAAAGTACCAAAAGTTTACTTTCAAAAATGTTAGGGCAATTTGAAATAAACAATGACAGCGTACGCAGCGCCCTCTAGATGTTATAGTCTAATCAACAAGTTCAAAAACGTGTTAAAGAGATATAAAGCTCCTGAAAATATGAGCGATAGCTCATTCGATTCGGAATGACGTCTAGAAAAATGTATTTTAAGGGTTTATTAGCACGAAGAAAATTGCCATTGTTATTAACAAAATAAGATTAAAAAAAGAAGGTATTTCGTTTTTCGTTGATTATTTCTAAAATAATGATATTCAAGGAATTATGGAAAGAGATCCTGAAAGAGGAACTCTATCTCTATTATTTATAATTTTTTTTTAACGCTGAAAAAAGGGCTCCGCGAGGTCGTTACGGCATAGGCGCACCGTCTAAAAAGCCGTAATATCACATAAAAAAAAGTTACACCATTGTTAATTAACTAATTTTTTTCCAATCTCTGTTTTTATAAATTACGACATAAAAGTTTAAATAATTGGTCTATAAAATGTTCGCTCCGTGGAGCTCTTTTCATCTGGGTACTCAATAAAGAAATGCAAAAAATGTTTATTAAAGTTTATTATTTTGTTAATTATAATTTTTTTATATTAACAAAAAATGAAATTTCTGAAAAATGTTATCAAAAAAATTTTTTTTCAGTAATAACGTATTATTGCTGTTTCTGCATCTAATATAGGTATGAATAAACATTGGAAAAAAAAATTCACGTCATTTGTTAAGAAATTGTTTATAAACAGACTATTTTGGGATTTGAAAAAAAAATTTTTCACCATCATAATTCATAGGTAAAATCATGATTTAAAAAAATAAAAAAATTCCTCAAATGATATTTTTTAATGTTTATAATCTTTTTTTTTTATATTTCAATTGTTCAAATGATTAGTTAAGAAATTATTTTATTCTTGAAAATCATTTTTAACCTCTTTCAATGAATTATGAGAAAAATAATTTTTTTTTATTAATAATTTCATTGTTTATTAACTTAACAATTTGTTATAAACAAATAATATTAACCGTTATATTTTTTTCTAAAACTTAAAAAAATTACAAAAACAACTATGTATAACAAAGTACAGAAAACATTTTTTTTGTATTTTTCACAGCATTGTTACATATTATATGATAATGAAATTACAGCCGTTCCATAATTTGTCAAGTTATGAATTGTTATAACTTTTGAACTATAAGAGATACGGCAAAGGACATGCGAATCATTTTTATGGAAAAATTATTTATCTTTAAAATGAATCCAAAATCGATTCTGTAACCATTATTTATCAGTTGTTATAAGCATTTGTTTATAAAAAAATTAGTTTTTTTTTGAAATTTCATAGCTTATAACTTGTTAAATAATACAGATACAGCTACGGACTCATGAACTTTTTTGTTTTATGATAAAATATCTTTCTAATTACATATAAATTATAGCAATATAGATTTTTGTTTAAATAATATACTACTTTAAATTTATACTTACCCAATTTACATTCTGCAATTGATCATTTTCATTCATTTATCACTAGAATCATTATTATTCTGCTGAAGTTTAATTATTTATTTACTGAAATAATATTTACCAAAATAATAATTGAATTTATTTCTCAATTTTTATATTTTTTTCAAGTATATTTTCTAAATTATCAAGGACTTCCACCCGTTAAAAAACGGAGAACTCGTAAAATTTTAAACTATGTATTGTTTATGAAAATATATTTTGAAATGTTCTTTAAACAAAATAATGTGTAATTAATAATTTCCTTTTATCCGTACGTTATAATTGTTGAATTTCTAACAATAAAAAAAAATAAAAATAAAATAATTTAGGAAAAATACTTGAAAAAAAATATAAAAATTAGAAAATAAATTCAATTATTATTTTAGTAAATATTATTTTAGTAAATAAATAATTAAACTTAAAAAATTAAAAAAAAAAAATTAAAAATTCATTAATAAATAAAATTTTAACAACTTATTTATATAATTTTAGTATAGAAATAATATTAAAAAAATCCAAATTTTTTATAAACAAATGCTTATAACAACTATAAACAATGGTTACAGAAACGAACAATGCTGTAAAAAATACAATTTTTTTTTTCTATACTTTGTTAAACATAGTTGTTTTTGATATTCTTCGAAGTTTTATAAAAAAAATATAACGGTTAATATTGTTTGTTTATAACAAATTGTTGAGTTAATTAACAATGAAATTATTTAAAAAAAAAAAACTCAGTCAATTCATTGAAAAACTTAATATTTAAACAATTGAAATATAAAAAAAAGGTTATAAACAATAAAAAGAAAATTTAAGAAAAATTTTTAATTTTTAAAATCATAATTTCACCTATGCAATAAGATAATGAAAAAAAATTTTCAAAAATCTCAAAATAGTGTGTTTGTTTATAAACAATTTCTTAACAAATAACGTAAAAATTATTTTTCCAATGTTAATTAATACCTATATTAGATGCAGAAACAGCAATAATGAGATTTCACTGAAAAAAAGTTTTTTTGATAACATTTTTTGGAAATTTAATTTTTTGTTAATTCAAAAAATTATAATTAACAAAATAATGAACTTTAATAATTTTTTTCTGCATTGCTTCATTGAGTACCTAAATGAAAAGAGCTCCACGAAGCAAAAATTTTATAGACCAATTATTTAAACTTTTATGTCGTAATTTATAAAAACAGAGATTGGAAAAAAATGAGTTCATTAACAATGGTGTAACTTTTTGAAAAATCGACATGAAATTTTTTTTACCGAGGTTTTTTTCGTTCAAGTGTCTAGATTACACCATAATTTATTAAAATTTTCAAATCGTTATTTGATACTATAAAAAAATTATTTTAGGTGATATAACGGCTTTTTAGACGGTGCGTCTATGCCGTAACGACCTCGCGGAGCCCTATTTTCAGCGTTAAAAAAAAAATATAAATAATAGAGATAGAGTTCCGGGAGGTTTAATTGGAAATTTCCTCCTCTTTCAGGATCTTTTTTCATAATTCCTTAAATATCATTATTTTAGAAATTATTAACGAAAAACGAAATACTTTCTTTTTTTAATCTTATTTTGTTAATAACAATCGCAATTTTTTACGTGCTAATAAACCCTCGAAAAACGTCATTCCGAATCGAATGAGCTATCGCTCATACTTTTAGGAGCTTTATATCTATTTAACACGTTTTTGAACTTGTTGATTAGACTTTCACGTGAAAATTAATACGAAATCATGATTCCCCACGTCAAAAAAACCCCGGGTAACAAATTTCGTGCGAATAACTTATTTTTTGCAAATGTAATTTTTAAAAAGCGAACAAAAAAATTCAAATTTAACACCCTATATCTCCGAAACAAAGCATTTCCGGACACAAGCTTATATACACTTTTTCTCTTGAAATTGTCTCAGGAATATGTCACTTGAATATTCTAATGTACTTATGTTACACCCTGTATATGAAATGTCACGTAACGCACATGACTGTCCTGAACCAATCACAGAGCCTTTTCCCGCTGCCTCTGGCGCTGAATAATTCTGTAATTGCGCAGTATTACCTGAAACAAGCAATTTTATAATAATTTCATATTATATGATGGCATGATGGCATGCGTGCGCTAACAGGCAACGTCTATTTTCAGAATATATACAACACTTGGCGATACAACCCTTGCGTCACGAGATATATTAACATTTTTAGCGACAACGAAAGCGTTTCATCACTAACTCTGGCAGGACCTTAATATGGAAGCCTTTCAAAAACGATTTCACGTCAAAATTTCCACAATCCACTTGCAAAAATCACTGTAGATCTGCTTTATGAACATTATCCTTGGAAAAATTATAAAACTGTTCTTGACTTTGTAGTATGTGAAATAGAAAAATAGACACTGCAGTAGGTAGTAAACATTTTGATTCGACAATATTCAGAACATCCGTTTTATCATCCAACGGAAGTCTCTTGCAAACCAAGCAATAAACATATATTTGCATCGCTTATCGACACCAGAGCAAATACGGCGAGGTTTCCTGATCGACTGGTCGTAGTTTCTAGATGTTCACTCCACACTTGCCACAAAAATGTGTAACATGCCATCGACTACAAATAATATAAAATATATAAATCTTTTACAAAATATAAACTGCAATTTATATTATACTTAACTTGACACTTTTATGGGGAGTTGCAAATTTAAATAAACGTTCTCCCGGTTTCATATACAATTTTCAGAAATATCAATTCTACTTTGATGGTGCAAGATGTCAAAATGTTCTAACGAAAGATATATTGCAATTTCGACTAACATTTTTCAGCTAATGGAAAAATTGTTTCATTGCAAATTAAGGGAAATGTATGCAGGCAAAGGAAACAGTTGCAAATTTGCACAATCATTCAAGCGGATTTCCGCGAGTATCCGAAGAATAGTAATTACTAACAATTAATAATTTTCCTGTCTGAAGTGACTGCAAATTGAGCTTCAAATTTTGAAAATTAGAATGAACTGGTGATTTATTTTTGAGCGTCGAATAATCCCTTATTGTTTGTAATTTCAATATTGTTCTTGGTTTTGGATCGAGTTGTAAAATTTAATAGTCGTTGCCTTATATCACAATGGAATTTCAGAAATATCCGACTCACTATTAATTCTACGTCGCAGTTACTGGACTGGCTATTGTTATTTTTGTCCAAAAAGCCTTTGAATATACAGGGTGCATTGTAACTTGTTGTACTCCGTGAATGATGGGTATATATTGCAATTTTATCAATATAGTGAATAAAAATTGGAAATTCAGATAAATAACAACATAAATAACAAGTTAAATTCAACCATATATTTGGGAATCACTGTCCTGGCTAATATCCCGCAATTTGGTGCCACACGATACAAGTAGATCGTAAAAAACACTTTTTTCTCGCCCACATAATAAGTAAATGTTGAAAGGGCTGTCAATGAATTATGAGAAAAATAATTTTTTTTTATTAATAATTTCATTGTTTATTCACTTAACAATTTGTTATAAACAAATAATATTAACCGTTATATTTTTTTCTAAAACTTAAAAAAATTACAAAAACAACTATGTATAACAAAGTACAGAAAACATTTTTTTTGTATTTTTCACAGCATTGTTACATATTATATGATAATGAAATTACAGCCGTTCCATAATTTGTCAAGTTATGAATTGTTATAACTTTTGAACTATAAGAGATACGGCAAAGGACATGCGAATCATTTTTATGGAAAAATTATTTATCTTTAAAATGAATCCAAAATCGATTCTGTAACCATTATTTATCAGTTGTTATAAGCATTTGTTTATAAAAATTAGTTTTTTTTGAAATTTCATAGCTTATAACTTGTTAATAATAAGATACAGCTACGGACTCATGAACTTTTTGTTTTATGATAAAATATCTTTCTATTACATATAATTATAGAATATAGATTTTGTTTAAATAATATATACTTTAAATTTATACTTACCATTTACATTCTGCAATTGATCATTTTCATTCATTTATCACTAGAATCATTAATATTCTGTTGAAGTTTAATTATTTATTTACTGAAATAATATTTACAAAATAATAATTGAATTTATTTCTCAATTTTATATTTTTTCAAGTATTTTTTCTAAATTTTCAAGGACTTCCACCCGTTATAAAACGGAGAACTCGTAAAATTTTGAAACTACTGTATTGTTTATGAAAATATATTTTGAAATGTTCTTTAAACAAAATAATGTGTAATTAATAATTTCCTTTTATCCGTACGTTATAATTGTTGAATTTCTAACAATAAAAAAAAATAAAAATAAAATAATTTAGGAAAAATACTTGAAAAAAAATATAAAAATTAGAAAATAAATTCAATTATTATTTTAGTAAATATTATTTTAGTAAATAAATAATTAAACTTTAGCAGAATATTAATAATTCCAGTGATGAATGAATGGAAATGATCAATAGCAGAATCTAAATTAGGTAAGTATAAATTTAAACTAGTATATTATTTAAACAAAAATCTATATTGCTATAATTTATACGTAATTAGAAAGATATTTTATCATAGAACAAAAAAGTTTTTGAGTCCGTAGCTGTATCTATATTATAGTTATGAGCTATGAAATCTCAAAAAATATTAAAAAAATCCAAATTTTTTATAAACAAATGCTTATAACAACTATAAACAATGGTTACAGAAACGAACAATGCTGTAAAAAATACAATTTTTAAATTTTTTTAATTTTAAAAAAAAAAGGTTAATTTTTTTTTTTATTTAAAATCATAATTTCACCTATGCAATAAGATAATGAAAAAAAATTTTCAAAAATCTCAAAATAGTGTGTTTGTTTATAAACAATTTCTTAACAAATAACGTAAAAATTATTTTTCCAATGTTAATTAATACCTATATTAGATGCAGAAACAGCAATAATGAGATTTCACTGAAAAAAAGTTTTTTTGATAACATTTTTTGGAAATTTAATTTTTTGTTAATTCAAAAAATTATAATTAACAAAATAATGAACTTTAATAATTTTTTTCTGCATTGCTTCATTGAGTACCTAAATGAAAAGAGCTCCACGAAGCAAAAATTTTATAGACCAATTATTTAAACTTTTATGTCGTAATTTATAAAAACAGAGATTGGAAAAAAATAGTTCATTAACAATGGTGTAACTTTTTGAAAAATCGACATGAAATTTTTTTTACCGAGGTTTTTTTCGTTCAAGTGTCTAGATTACACCATAATTTATTAAAATTTTCAAATCGTTATTTGATACTATAAAAAAATTATTTTAGGTGATATAACGGCTTTTTAGACGGTGCGTCTATGCCGTAACGACCTCGCGGAGCCCTATTTTCAGCGTTAAAAAAAAAATATAAATAATAGAGATAGAGTTCCGGGAGGTTTAATTGGAAATTTCCTCCTCTTTCAGGATCTTTTTTCATAATTCCTTAAATATCATTATTTTAGAAATTATTAACGAAAAACGAAATACTTTCTTTTTTTAATCTTATTTTGTTAATAACAATCGCAATTTTTTACGTGCTAATAAACCCTCGAAAAACGTCATTCCGAATCGAATGAGCTATCGCTCATACTTTTAGGAGCTTTATATCTATTTAACACGTTTTTGAACTTGTTGATTAGACTTTCACGTGAAAATTAATACGAAATCATGATTCCCCACGTCAAAAAAACCCCGGGTAACAAATTTCGTGCGAATAACTTATTTTTTGCAAATGTAATTTTTAAAAAGCGAACAAAAAAATTCAAATTTAACACCCTATATCTCCGAAACAAAGCATTTCCGGACACAAGCTTATATACACTTTTTCTCTTGAAATTGTCTCAGGAATATGTCACTTGAATATTCTAATGTACTTATGTTACACCCTGTATATGAAATGTCACGTAACGCACATGACTGTCCTGAACCAATCACAGAGCCTTTTCCCGCTGCCTCTGGCGCTGAATAATTCTGTAATTGCGCAGTATTACCTGAAACAAGCAATTTTATAATAATTTCATATTATATGATGGCATGATGGCATGCGTGCGCTAACAGGCAACGTCTATTTTCAGAATATATACAACACTTGGCGATACAACCCTTGCGTCACGAGATATATTAACATTTTTAGCGACAACGAAAGCGTTTCATCACTAACTCTGGCAGGACCTTAATATGGAAGCCTTTCAAAAACGATTTCACGTCAAAATTTCCACAATCCACTTGCAAAAATCACTGTAGATCTGCTTTATGAACATTATCCTTGGAAAAATTATAAAACTGTTCTTGACTTTGTAGTATGTGAAATAGAAAAATAGACACTGCAGTAGGTAGTAAACATTTTGATTCGACAATATTCAGAACATCCGTTTTATCATCCAACGGAAGTCTCTTGCAAACCAAGCAATAAACATATATTTGCATCGCTTATCGACACCAGAGCAAATACGGCGAGGTTTCCTGATCGACTGGTCGTAGTTTCTAGATGTTCACTCCACACTTGCCACAAAAATGTGTAACATGCCATCGACTACAAATAATATAAAATATATAAATCTTTTACAAAATATAAACTGCAATTTATATTATACTTAACTTGACACTTTTATGGGGAGTTGCAAATTTAAATAAACGTTCTCCCGGTTTCATATACAATTTTCAGAAATATCAATTCTACTTTGATGGTGCAAGATGTCAAAATGTTCTAACGAAAGATATATTGCAATTTCGACTAACATTTTTCAGCTAATGGAAAAATTGTTTCATTGCAAATTAAGGGAAATGTATGCAGGCAAAGGAAACAGTTGCAAATTTGCACAATCATTCAAGCGGATTTCCGCGAGTATCCGAAGAATAGTAATTACTAACAATTAATAATTTTCCTGTCTGAAGTGACTGCAAATTGAGCTTCAAATTTTGAAAATTAGAATGAACTGGTGATTTATTTTTGAGCGTCGAATAATCCCTTATTGTTTGTAATTTCAATATTGTTCTTGGTTTTGGATCGAGTTGTAAAATTTAATAGTCGTTGCCTTATATCACAATGGAATTTCAGAAATATCCGACTCACTATTAATTCTACGTCGCAGTTACTGGACTGGCTATTGTTATTTTTGTCCAAAAAGCCTTTGAATATACAGGGTGCATTGTAACTTGTTGTACTCCGTGAATGATGGGTATATATTGCAATTTTATCAATATAGTGAATAAAAATTGGAAATTCAGATAAATAACAACATAAATAACAAGTTAAATTCAACCATATATTTGGGAATCACTGTCCTGGCTAATATCCCGCAATTTGGTGCCACACGATACAAGTAGATCGTAAAAAACACTTTTTTCTCGCCCACATAATAAGTAAATGTTGAAAGGGCTGTGCGATGTTGTAATATTGTTCTACAATTGATAAAAAATAAAATTTTTGAAGTAATTGAATGTTTATGTGGCAGGCACCTGGCGATAATGATTTCAAATTTTCAGTTCAGATAATCATCGATCGATGTTGTTTTATATTCCCAACATGTGTTTGTCTTTGATATTGCACTTCTACAGAAACTTGAAATAAACTTCCGACATATTTACATACCCTATAGGTTTTTATAGAGTCACTTCATGCAAATTTGAGCACTATTCAAAAATCAAAATATTCAATATTCAAGGTCCCCAAGCATGAATTATTTCCAGAATTTGTTTCGAGGTCCGAATTTTCTCAAAAAACTCGTGCCCAAGAAAAACATTTCGGATTTTTTTATAACATAATCCAATAAATAGAAACAAAATTCCATAAAAATCTAACAATAATTACAAAACAGCTGAAATTCTGGATTTAGGTAATTAAATATATCCATTAAGCAGTTCTTTCCCATGCCACGGCCCTAAAAAAAAAAAAACTTCAAATTCTCATATTTTGAGCACCAACTCCAGAAGTATTGGAGGTATAGAAAAATGTCTAGTTATTTATTTACCGAAATATTTCCCATTCATTTTGCGATAAATGATGTCGTTAGAGAGTTATACACACGATTTTCCACTTGTAGTGTAACGCCCGGTTGAAATAGCGCAGGAACGAAAAATGGCCCCAATTTGTATATAACTGGACTAGTCAGTCGATTATCCTCGCTACTAAGAGCTGCTTGAAAAGAAGCCAAAGCACATAATCATAATGGAAAGATTGTTCTAAGATTGCCGATTGAATATCTGTGAGTGAGTACACCTTTGATTAATAAATTCATAAGGAAACACGTCCATAATTCCTTGGGCCTTTGTGCTGTTCGAAGTGGATATATTAGCCCAGTTCAACTGGATGAAGAGTAATCTTAAATTTTGTTGTACATTCGATGATTCAATCTATAATGCCCCCTAGAGGAAGATAATGGGCTGATTTATGAGTACATTGAATTATGGACTTTGATGGCATTCGATTTTTTCGAATGAATATTTTACTTTTCGAATTATTTCATATTCCTGGAGAATATGTACATAATCTTTTAAAAAAAAAAAATATTCAAAAAATTTTAAAACAAGCTTGTATGCACTAGAAAGGAAAAAAAATAATTTCTTCAATTGTTTGACCTTGGTTATTCTTTGAGTAGCAGATTCGACGTGAAGTTGTCCGACGAAGCCGTCAGACCGTGTTGGACATCACGTCGAGTGCAATTGCACGAGTTGCATGCAATATTTTTTCTACGTTCATGCAAAAATCCAAAAATGTTTTATCAAGGTGGCACTAAGTGTGGGAAAATTAAAAGCAAAATTTAATAGCAAAATATTTAATAATCAATTAGCACTATCGATTTGCATTGAGAAGGTTAGGAACTGATACCTATGTTAGGAATAATTTAACTAAACCTAATTTTTATAATTCCGTAATCCAGTGTGCAATAAATATGATTGAGAATAATATAATATATGCAATTGTTCAAAATTTGATACAATTTCACAGAAAATTGACTCAAAATGGCGTCGATTTGAACGTTTATGTTTGTCACTATCACAAAACGATGTAGTTGAATGACAGATGAGTGCAATAAACATTTTATTGCACTAGTGCAATGAAGAACTACTTTTTTCACTGAATATAGTTAAAAAAAGTTCAGTTTTTGCATGAACGTAGAAAAAAGAAATTATTTTTACCCTTTCAGTGTATTTGTATAAAAGCTTGTCTTATTTTTTTCAACCATTTATATTCAATTATATTTAGTCATTCATGAAATCCGTCATCTCATTGAATTCTGATGAAAATTGATAATCTTTGACCCCAAAAACACCCAATACCAATTATGAATGGAATCGAGCCATATTAACAGAACACGTCGCCTTCTTGGAGCCGCCATCTTGAATTCATGAATTTTGACAAAAACATCCTGATTTCCAACCCCAAAAAACCCCACACAACAATTTTGAATTGAATCGTGCTATATAATCACAAACTCGTCTCCATCTTGGAGGCGCCATCTTTAACCCGTGGATTTTGACAAATAAAATCATTATCTCCGACCTCAAAAACTCCCACATACTAATGTTCAATAGAATCGGGCTATAACCAAAGAACTCTTCGTCATATTAAGGCTATCTCTTGAAATTATCAATTTTGACAAAAAATTCGTGATTTCTGTATTCGAAAACCCGCACATACCAATTTTCAATGAAATCGAGCCATAATAACGAAATACGTCGCCATCTTAGAGCCGCCATCTTGAATTCATGAATTTGACATAAACATCATGCATGATGTCCGACCCCACAAATCCCCACATACCAATTTTGAATGTAATCGAGCTATAATCACAAAACTTGTCACCATTTTGGAGCCACCATCTTGAATTCGTAGATTTTGACAGAAAAATCATGATCTCGGATCCCAAAAACCCCCACATACCAATTTTCATTGAAATCGGGTTATAACCACAAAATTCGTCGCCAAATTGGAGCTGCCATATTGAATTAATGAATTTTGACATAAAATTCGTGATCTCTGTTCCCGAGAACCCCCATATACTAATTTTGAATAGAATGGAACCATAATCACAAAACTCGTCTGTCATTTTGTTTTTTCTCTAGTAAAATTTCCATAATACATTGTCACCGGAATTATGTACACCTGCCAAATTTCACGTTATTCGGACAACTGGAAGTGGGTTTAAATTCACTTGCAAGATTTGAACTGAACATAGATACATGAATACATACATACAAATGTGAATTTAGATGAAAGCTTGTTAAAAAATACCCGTGGATTACATGTCAAATGGTTTCCTCCAACAAAACCGAGAGTAATCCGATTGAACAGGGCTAATATTGCTAGCTCAGAATAACTTTTGTGATGATCAGATTATGAACTCAGAATCCAAAACATTTATTGAATCAACATTTACAACAAAAACTATACTTACACCTAGAACTATATATACAACGCTGCCAGAACGGCAGCCCAGAAGTTCAACTTTGCTGGCTTCCAGCTGTTTCTTTCAGGGAGGCACTTTCCCCCGACTAATCACACACCAGGGCCTGACAACTACCGATTCGTCTATCTTTTTCCCCGTACCTCAAAACCTAATCATTTTTATCCATCAACTGGATCAAGGTTAGCAATTTGTGCTTTGTTATATTTTATTTCTAGGTCGCTTAAAATGTGAAACAAATATTTATATATTGTCGCCCTGGGTTTTTTGTTGAATGTTGTGATTGAATGTTTTGGAAAACTGATCTGATATATTAATTTTGAATTATAAACTAGAAATCAACTTTTGGAAAGTATCATGATTTTTTTATGATTTCTTTATGACAATATATCCACCTCAAACAGCACAAAGCCCCAAGGAATTTACGTGGCAATGATTTACGAATTTATTAACCAAAATGTGTACTCACTCACATATATTTATTCGGAAAAATCTTTGTATTATGATTGGATTGTGTACGAACCTCGAAACTAGTATTATGTGAGAAATGAGAGTTTTTTTCCACATGTCATGAGCTTTGGCTTTTTTCAAGCTGCTTTTAGTATCGAGGAACATCGACTAGTCCGGTTATATAAAAATTGGGGAAATTTTTCGTTCCGGCCCAATTTCAACCAGGCGTTAGACTACAAGTGGAAAATCGCGATTATCTCCCTAACGACATAATTTATCGAAAAATGTGTGAGTTGTAGCGCAAAATATGAAAATTCGGATTGTATTTTTTTTATTTTTTCTTTTATTTTTCGCGCCGTGGCATGATAAAGAATTGCTTAATGGATACTTCTTCCTTTCGAATTCCCAAATCCAAAATTTCTGCTGTTTTGAAATTTTCGTCAGGTCGATATCTCTATTGATCAAAATACCAACAAGATTTGGAAAACATATTACAATTTTATGTAAGACCGAGGTGAGCTTTGACAAGTTGACAATAATTACAGAAGTGCGGTGTATGTTTCATTGAGTCTATTCTTCCCTGAAAATATCTAGATTTGGAAATGGAAACCGTGAACTAATAAGAAGTGGATCAATTAACCCCTTCAAATGTGAAAATATTGAAGCTTACTATATGGAAGCAATTCTTGGAATTTTGCCTAGAAAAATCATACAAAATTGAAGCAGGAATTTATGTCACAGAACTGGCGGTAATTCTAGAGGATTGGAGGTTTACTATGGAGAGGAGGAACTCAGATGATTTGTGCCGTTGTAAAGGTGCTAGATTGTTTAAAAACAAGGTTCAGGAATATTATAATAGTATATATAATGTGATATATTATCTAATATTGTTTTAGATTATGTGGAATTCTGTTGCTAAACAACTTGTGTTTCGCCAAATTTCAACTAAATTTTCAGACGTTGAATTTGCAGCAGCGAGAACTGCACGCGGTGCAAAAACAGTGACAATTGAAAACGGCCATTTAAAGAGAAAAACAGTGCTGCGGTTCTTACTAATGGAGAATAAACAGAAATATCACAAGTATGGAATTAAATGAACCTGTTGGGTAAGAGTAAAAGTTGTTTCATGTAATGTCTTATGAAGTAGCATGCAGAGGTGGTGAGAGAGTAATGGCCAAAGTTGAACATGTTCTTGAAGAAATGGACCGCAAAGGAACTTCACAGGAATAATTGAGTAACCCTGTTTTTACTAAAACAAGTCAAAGTGGACCAAAACAAATCAGCTGATAATGAGTAGTTGGTAAGAAACATTAGAAATCCTGATGAGTAGCAAAAAAGAGTGCTTAAAAATTTTTTGGAAAAACGAGGAGATATAGCAGTGGGTAGATTGTTTTAAAAAGTTGGTATAAGAATTGTGTCAAGAATACGATTTGTTTCTGGTAAGAAGGGCCCGCAACTGAAATTGGGATTGATGCCAAGGAGGTAAAAGTTAAAAATCATTCAGCAAGTGCCACAGCAGTTTCCAGTTTAGCAAAAAGAGACGTTCAGGAGCAAGAAATCATTAAGATAACGGATCACAGTAATTTCGAGTTCATGAAGCCATACCTTCAGATGGATGTTGATAACCATCAGAATATAATTTATGCCGCAAGGGATGAGCATTCGTTGAACATTAGCGAAAATCTTTGCCTCGAAATTTCATTCAGATAAGTTACTACAGATGTTCCTCATTGCCTAAAATCAACAATAAATCCTACCAATATTGTTCATAACCATTGTGTATCTGATATAACCAACAATAATTCATTATTGCGGGATTCAATCAATCCTTTTAAGGTTTGCCTGAAAATTATCTCTTGAAAATATTGTTTGACTTTTTTGTTCTCTCTATAATATTAATATATTTTCAGATATTTATTCTTGTTCATTATCCTCACATTATATTTATCTATTTATTCAATCAACGGGTAGAACCTTTTACATAAAAGACAGAATATAGATATTCAATAACTTAACCTACTTATTCTACTTGAAGCTAAACTAAATGAAAGTTAGACAGATTAAATTCAGATTGACGATCTTGTTGAAATAAATAAAAGTAAATAAAAGTCAACTAACAAACATGTTAAAATGATAATGGAGTGTTGATTCATGGCAACTTTTCACAGTTTTTGTTTCAGAGAAGCAAATGATGAGCCAAACTATTCAGTTTGACCATTATATTCATTTCCATACTGAACCAACCTACAAACCGTTGAATTTTGAGCATAATTAGTAGTGCATGAAGTTGTGTGGAAAATTCTGGAATTTCTGGTTTGCCTAACTGGGACATTCAGGGAAAATATAGATAATAGAGAGGGGCAGTCGATTATTCCTGACATTATTTTGTGAAGGAAGCAAATATCTGAGTTGATCCTTCTTTGTTCAAGCGATTGTAAATTGAGAAGCTCCATAATTTTGGCGTAGTTATATTCACCATAACTTGAACACATTTTGTAGGCGATACAACGCAGACAATTTTTCTGAACCCCTTCAATATTATATTTTTGGAAGTTGTAGTTAGAACACCATACAACGGATGCATATTCAAGAATCGACCTAACTATAGAACAGTATAGAACTTTTTTTGTTTTAACCGAAAACTCATTGGATGAACGTATGACGAAGCCCAACATTTTGAAAGAACGGGAAATTGTCTCTAATGTGTGGATAGAAGGTTAGTCTAGATAAATAGATAATCAAATTAATGAATTCTAGTGAAATGAGGTGTACAAAATATCCGAATGAAATAATATGCTACTTATATTGCATTCAGATAAGTTACTGCAGATGTTCCTCATTGCCTAAAATCAACAATAAATCCTAACAATATTGTTCATAACTATTGTGTATCCGATATAACCAACTATAATTCATTATTGCAGGAGTTCAATCAATCCTTTTAAGGTTTTCTTAAATATTATCTCTTAAAAATATTGTTTGACTTTTTTGTTTTCTCTATAATATTCATATATTTTCAGGTATTTATTCTTGTTCAATATCCTCACATTCTTGAAATGGGGTGTACAAAATATCCGAAAGGAATAATATGCTACTTATATTGCATAGTTTCGGATCGATACAGAAGAAGAAAACGTATTATTAAAAAAAATTGTGAAATTTTATGAAACGCTTGACATTCACTAAAATTCCAGGTATTATTTACTTTCACTTTGTATTCTTGGGTACTAGTTGAACAATATGTGAATGGAGGTATGGAAAAAATGAAATTTTAGTTACATTACAAAGTTTGTGATTACTACTTAGAAGGGAACAGTTTTAAAAAGAAATATTAAAAGTATTAACTGTTGGTAGTAGTCTATATTTCTTAAAAAAAAAGACTTTTATTTATTGTCCTCGTATTCTTGTAACATAATGTGTGGAACGATATCTGAAAGAAACAAGATTTAATTTGAATTATATTTGTTTTCATTTCTGCATGAAAGGGAGACGATTAGTATTTGAAAATAAAAACACAGTAGATGGATGAGAGTCGTTTCAAAATATGCTTATCATTTATTTCTTTGCTAAATTCCATGGGTTTTTGTTGTCCAAAAAAATTGGCTAATTTGAGTTTTTTTCAATAATTTATTTTTTAGGTTTATTTTTCAACTACAGAAACAAGAAGTTATTGAACAAGTTCTTGTCGTCGCGTCGACGCGTTGAAATCAATATTCAAAGTTGGCTATGAAATTAACAACAATTAACGTCATGAACACCATTTGTCAATATAGAAGAAATAACTGTCCACAGTTTTTCACCACTTTGTAATAACGTGTGAGCCTTAAACCTGAAAGAGCAGCAGTATCTTCGGTGAAATGAATTATAAATCGAAAATAATTTGTTCGTTCTGCACAAAAGATCAGCATATTAAGGTGTATCATAAAATTGTTAAGTACTCATCATATTTTCGAGTGAAAGAATCTGGAACCCTGAACAAGAAAATTATTTTGAGGAGATCGATAATATTCTTTTGACCACAAATCTAGCACCCACAAGAACAAATTGGTATAGCAGTATTACTTTGATTTCATGAAGCACAGGCATGTTATAAAGGGAATAAAAAGTTGTCTACTCTATTCTACAATAAGAAAATGATATGTAGAAGAAGAATTCTTGAAATATTCAGAAATAAAGATATTGTAAGTAAATAAATCAAGAAATGTACTGCCTATTCTAACATATTTTATAAAATTGATAATTAAATTTATATAAATGTAAATGTCGAATCATAAAATAGATATGTACAAATACAAATTTCCGGAAACTTTTGCTGTTGCCATAGTAATATTCTCGAATTGAAGTTTCTGATTGGTTTGAACACGTGGTATTGACTTTCCGGTATAATTATCCTGTAAACTTCTGATGATCTGCTAGAAACCGCATTTTTCCATCTAAGCTTTTGTGGTTCCTGAGAAAGGGGGAAAAGTTCAAATTTCTAACGATATGTTTAAAATGTAGTTCAGTAAACTCACAAAGACAAATTTCAACTATTTTCACGAAAGATTCTACTTTTTGAGTATTTTCAAGATACGAATTATCACGTATAATGGGATTGTTTGTATTCGAAAACAGCGACATTAAAAATGTTCCTTGAGAAGTATTGAGGTAATCGATATTCAAGGATTAATACGATTCCACAATGCAAAGTATACCTTTCAGTGCGATATTGTTGCATGTTCGGAATTGATTTCAGTTGAAAGAGAATGTCCAATTGTTTTCCGGAAATATCTTCCAATTGCAATGGATGAATAACAATAATTGATTCTCGCCACATATGTCATTTTGGAAATCGTGAAATATGAACAATATGTTCATCTATCTGAATGCTAATATGAAATCCCTCAATGACGTATCAGGTAGACACAATGAACTCAGTTTCATGAGCTGTATTTAGCGCATGATCCAGTATATGGATTCATGTGGAAGAGTAATGAACAATTCGATTGTTTTCAGGTTTGGAAAACTAATATAATACTTTTCACGAATGAATCATCGACAAGTTTTCTGATTGCCACTGTATATCTGCTGAAATTCTTCTGTGGAACCACCGCAGTGTTTTGGATTTGAAATAGTTTTCTGCTAGAATATTCCAATGTTATAAGTTTGCTTTCAAAAGAACCAATTCAAAATGAAATGTGTTATGAAAAATACTTTTCTACCTGGATATTCGATTTTTCACACAACATCGAAAAGTAGGAGGACAAGAACATCTATCGAATCCATGTATTCTCCTCAAAAACTTTCCAAATTTGGTTTGCAATCTTAATGTTTTTCCACTCTTATCTATCCAACAGAATCCTCAGAGTGGAATACCATGGTCACCGATCATCCAGAATAACTGCAACTTCCGGGGTCCCACAGGGCTCAGTTTTAGGCCCCTTGTTATTCATAATATTTGTAAACGACATCGGCATTGGACTGAACTGTAATCTTCTACTATACGCGCATGACTGTAAGTTATATGGAATAACAGTTCGAAACTTCAAGATGATCTTAATTTTCTACATAGGTGGTGCGAGTCAAATCTACCTCCTTTGAATATGGGAAAATGCAAGGTTATATCTTTCACGCGCAAAAAACAACCAATTATTTTTGATTACAGTGTTGATGGCACCAATGTCAAAAGATGCACCAGGAGTGAAATTTGACAATAAATTAACGTTCGTGGAACATACTTGCACCATCGTTTCATCTGCTTATGAAACGCTTGGCCAGGAACTCAAAGCAATTTATTGACGACAATACTCTGGAGCTTCTGTTCGACGCATTTGTGAGAACTAAACTTGAATACGCCTCTATTATTTGGTCTCCGGGCTATAATGTCCACTTGAATAATATAGAGAATGTACAGATATGTTTTCTCAAAACAATATATTATAGAGTAGATGGAGGGGTATCCTGCACGAAGTTTTCCTCAGGAATTATCATTAGAACGTTTTGATTATAACTCGTTGCAGACACGTCGTACATGCCATAGCACAGTTTTCCTTTTCAAACTCCTGAATAACAAAATAGATTTTCCCCAATCACTCTCTTTGCTGAATATACATGTACCTAGAGGAACTGCTCGATCACATTACATGTTTTATTTGCCGACACCCAACACGAATTGACTCATGTTGCCTCCTATCCATCGAATTTTTGTAAATTATATGAATTTTCAGAATGTGATTGACATATTCAACACTACATTAAGTGAAATCAAGAAAGTGATCCTGTTACACTCACCAATGTATTCATAATACCTGTAACTCTGCATATGAACTGTTTTTCTCAATTGAGTTTTTTTTCAGTTCATATGCATAGTTGCACGTAAGTCTTGTTAATTTTGTCTGAATTATTGTATTATTCATCATTGTATTGTAATTTTTCATCACTGTATTTCTCCCTTCCTGCTTAGGGCAAAAAATACTTACCATAAAAATACACTTTTACTGATTTAGTGATCCATACTTGAGTTATTCAACAGTGAAATAGATATAAATAGAGCGTATTGCAAATATTTCATACGCACCTCGACTTATCGAACTCGTGAGATAATATCTACTCAATATTTCAAGAGAGTAATATAATACATTGATAATACTTGTGGGAATAGATACCTACATTTGTTATTCCATTTTCAGTCACATATTAACATGAAGCTATGTTCTTTGTGTATTGGTATTTCTGCTGTATCGGGCCTATATTTATCAGAGAAATAAAGTTCGCAAAGTACACAATGTCGTCTTTACATAGGATTCAATATAAATTGAACCATAATTGGTAGATCACAGGCGAAAAGAAACTACTTTCCCAGCAAATACCACGCAGAACATTGAATGATATTCACCTGAAAATCCATGCAGACTTGCATAGAAATGGATGTTGATTGCAAATGTTTCTCTCTGATAAGCTCGATTATGTTTAATTTATGTCGGGTCCGCCTAACAATCCACCTATCGGTTTCAGGCTTTTTGGCCCTCATCAGTACGGAATAGTCACTAGCCAGAGATCTGGAGAGCTGTGGCCGAAGAGGGACACAACATAAATAAAATCAGCATCAAGCCTACAACATCTTTAGGTACGTCGGAAAAGATAACTTATAACCGGCGGTACCTTGTGACAGAAAAAAACAGTCCATACAATGTCTCCTACCTTGTTAGGATTTCAAATAGGAGACTCCTTCTGAGTAGGAGTGGCTGAGTTGCCCTACTGGCATATTATTGAAGGAAAAAGCCAAGTGAGTTGGGATAAAAAATAAATAAAGTGCGCAAAGTGCACAATGTTGTCTTCACATAGGATTCAATATAAATTGAACCATAATTGGTAGACCACAGGTGGAAAACAACTACGCTCTTAGCAAATACCACGCAGAACATTGAATGATATTCACCCGGAAATCCATGCAAACGTCCATAGAAATGGATATTGATTGCATATGTTTCTTTCTGATGAGCTCGATTTGTTTAATTTATGTCGGGTCTGCCTAACAATCCGCATACTGGTTTCAGGCTTTTTGGCCCTCATCAGTACGGAGTAGTCACCAGCCAGAGTTCCGGAAAGCTCTGGCCGAAGCGGGACACAACATAAATAAAATCACCATCAAGCCTACAACATCTTTAGGTACGTCGGAAAAGATAACTTTCAACCGGCGGTACCTAGTGACAGAAAGAAACACTCCATACAATTTCTCCTACCTCGATAGAATTCCGAATAGGAGACTCCTTCTTAGTAGGAGTGGCTGAGTTGCCCGACTGGCATATTATTGAAGGAAAAAGCCAAGTGAATTGGGATAAAAGAGAAATAAAGTGCGCAAAGTGCACAATGTCGTCTTCACATAGGATTCAATATAAATTGAACCATAATTGGTAGACCACAGGTGAAAAACAACTACTTTCCTTCCAAATACCACGTAGAACATTGAATGATATTCACCTGGAAATCCATGCAAACTTGCATAGAAATGTATATTGATTGTAAATGTTTCTTTCTGATAAGCTCGATTATGTTTAATTTATGTTTGTTTTTTTCTGATTTCATTTAATTATAGAACCAGCAATTGGAGCTTCATCATGAGATTCAGGCAACCATGAATGAACAAAAAATATAATCGCATACAAAACAGATAATAATTTGAGTACATTTATTGAGAACAATTAAGGTAAAACTGATTAAATCTGGAGAATATAAATCAAATTGTGGCTCTTGTGGTAGTTTTCACATGGGACAAACAGGCAGAACATTTGAAAAACTATTATCAGAATGGAGAAACTGTTTCGTCAATGGAAAAACAAGTTCAACTTTTGCTACTTACATTTCGACTGGAAAACATTGTTGTGTAAATGATTCCAAAATATTACATATTGAATACAAAGTTTTTGAACTCGACCTCCTAGAAAGTTTAATAATCAAGAAATGCAAAATGTAGCAATATTTGCTTGGTGACCAAATCAACTCGAAATAATTCTCCTTTGTTGAATTTGTTTCACTGAAGATTAAACAGGTAATCGGTATGAGACTTCGCCCAATTAATAACCTATCGGCTCATCACCAAAATCCTTAATATCCTTAATCAGATTCATATACCCATTACTTACTAACTCGATTATTCATCATGATACATTGTGATTATTGGATAAGGATTTTGCAGTCTGTGTAGCATATCTGTGACAAGATAAAACTCAGTTTTTGAGCGATTTGGAAGATTCATTCAGTACAATTTCCCCTACTGCAGATGAGTTGATATGTTGTGGGGATTTTAATAATAATCTTTTGAGAATGAATTCTGGAAATATTTCATTGTTTATTGTACCCCTTCAATTCGTTTCGAGTTGTGGACAGTCCTCATAGAATCACAGAAACAACATCCACACTTTCAGATGTAATAATCATGAATAAAAAATTTGTTTTGAAAAAAGGTTTTATGGATTCAAATGGAATATCTGATTATATGCTGCTATTTTGTAGTGATGAAAAGGAGACTTCTCGATTTCATACTTACAGAAGCTCCAACTATTTCAATGATGAACTCTTCCAGAGGGATCTTTCTTACACCCCTTTCTTCAGAATTTTCGATCAAGAAAACATTGATGAAAAAGTTTCATTCTTAGTGAATGGCTCATTAAATCTTCTCGAAAGAAATGCACTCGTTGTTACCTCTAGAGTTTTTTAGCTTGTAACCCCGTGAATAACAGATACCATGAAGGAAATGATGATCACAAAAGATAATGCACTAAAAAAATACAAGAAAAAAAATTCTGCAAATAATTTCCAATTTTTCAAAGAAATGTGTAATTAAGTGAATAAAGCAGTAAAATGAGAAAATAGAGCAAACTTTTTGCAACAGTTTGATACTACCAATAGGGAAAAAATGTGTGAAACACTCAGGAATAATGAATTTATAGTTGATAAATCTAGGGATTTGCCATATGTCCTCAAGGAAGTAGATGAAGTCAATAACTCTTTCATCAATTCTACTCCAGCTAGTTGGTGAACTAGCTCCTCTTGGGCTGTAACCTTCAATGACTCTAACTGTTTGACCAAAACTGAGTTTGTGGTCCAGGAGGTATGTGATCTCTTCGTATACGAAACAATTTGCAAAATCGTTACGGATACCATGGGATGTGATTACTTATGGAAATGTGCTGTACTCATATAGTTTCATATGTTACCCATATAATAGATACGTGTCTCACCCAAATTATTTTTTCGGAAGCCTGGAAAGAAGGGTTATCTACTGTTGGTTAGTTTAGTTATTTGGTAGCAAGAAATTACTTCTGACTGAACTTCAGAATATATATTATCAATCTGACATTAACAATTGTCAACATTTATACATCTACATATAATACAATGTGTTCATAAAATATGTATAACAAACTGCAAATATAACGTTGCTAAATTCTATCCAACACCCCATCTCAACGTGGATTGCCTTATAATGCCTAAAGTTTTCAAATGCTTACTTAGAGTAGGAGTGCTAAGGGATTTCGTGAAAATATCTGCAATCATGTCTTGCGTTGGTATATAAAGAACTTCCATTTCCTTCCGATTGAAAACTTCTCTGATATAATGGTAACGAATGTCTATATGTTTCGTGCGAGAGAGGTGAACAGGATTATGAATCAAATTTTGTGCTCCCTGATTATCGCAGTAGAGTATTGTTGGTTCATCAAATTCTATAGGAAATTCCAGCTCACGTAAAAAAATTCGGAGGTAAACAGCTTCCTTGGTTGCTTCAGATAAAGCAACATATTCAGCTTCGGTACTCGATAGAGAAACACATTTTTGCTTTCTTGCTTCCCAACTGATTGGACAATCGGACAAAATAAAAATAAAGCCGCTGTAAGATCGTCTGTCATTCAGATATCCTCCCCAATCAGCGTCAACATATCCATGCAATGATTTTTCAGACTTTCGGAATGTCAGATTAAAATCTTGAGTTCCCTTCAGATATCGCAACCGTCTTTCCACCGCACACCAATGTGCTGTTCCTGGATCATTATTAAATTGGCTAAGTGCGCTGACAGAAAAAGATATGTCAGGTCTTGTGCTAGTTGCTAGGTACAATAGAGACCCAATAGCTTGGCGATATGGTATTTGCATCATTTCCATCCTTTCTTCATCGGTTTTGGGGTTCATATCTTTTGTCAGTTTAGTGTTAACATCCATTGGAGTAGAAACTGCTTTACATTCCATCATGTTGAATTTATTCAAAATGTCTATGGTATATTTCTTCTGTGAAATAACGATTGAATTCAAAGTTTTACTCTGATTAAATTCAATCCCAAGACAATAATGTAGATATCCCAGATCCTTTATCTGAAATTCTCTACCCAAATCTTCTTTTAATTTTCTATAACTGTTGATATCATTTGTTGCAACAATCAAATCGTCAACATATACTCCAATTATCAGAATAGTGCCATGATGTTTCAAAATATATACGCATTTATCGCTTCCCAAAGGTTTCAGTCCTATGACAGTTTGAAGATAGTGGTCTAGTTTTTTGTACCATTGTCTTCCCGACTGTTTCAAACCATAGAGGGATTTGTTTAAATGATAAACCTTCTCCTCTGAACCTGGTTGTATGAATAATTCAGCTTGATACATGAAAATATCTTCTTCAAGCTCTCCATTGATATATGCCATAACAATATCCATTTGATACAGGGTAAGTTTCAACTCGACTGGCAAAGAAGGAAGTATTCTTATAGAGCTCTGTCGTGTCACTGGTGAACTCGTTTCATGAAAATCCACCCCCGGCTGCTGTGCGTACCCTTTTGCAACTAGACGTGCTTTTCTGCACTCTATAGTTCCATCTGCTTTATATTTTGTTCTCAAAACCCATTTGCATCCTATAATTTTTCGATTTTCAGGTTTTTCAACTAAAGTCCATGCTCTACTTTTTACCAGGGCCTGAAATTCCTCATTCATCGCATTTTTCCATTCTCTGGAGTTTTCCCCATTCAGAGCTTCTTCGAGAGTAGGATTATCTATTTCTTCGGATATCATTTTTACTTCTTCCATATTTTTAACCATATTATATATTTTCCTTGGCCTGCCTTTCGAACCATCTCTCAATATCTTCGGTCTACCTCGTCCTCTCTTTACAGATGTTTCTGGCCTATTAATTTCTATTTCTTCTGATACTTCTATATCATCGATGTTTTCGTTATCTTTTTCTTCGCTTTTCTCCTTGATCATGAGTATCATCTTCTTGTACTATTTCTTCAGAATATGTCTGCTTTGCTTTCAGGATGTCGAAGAATATGGAATTATTCATTTCTCCTTTTTCTTCTTCTTCATCTTTTATCATTCCGGTTTCAATGAATTTAACATCTCTACTAACTATGACTTTCTTGTCTTCTGGATCCCACAAACGATAGGCTTTTGATTCTGTTGAATATCCTATGAATTTGCATTTCTTTGATCTTGGTTCAAATTTCGTTTTCGGAGATTTAATCAATGTAAATGCTTTAGAGCCGAAAATTTTGAAGTGGGCTACAACTGGCTTTCTCTTATTCCAAATTTCATAAGGTGTGATGCTATTTTCCAAACTTCGAGTAGGGCATCGATTTCTGATATACGCTGCAGTTGATACAGCTTCTGCCCAGAAATTTTTCGATAATTTCGATTGTTCTAGCATGCATCGAGCCATTTCAACTAGGGTACGGTTCATTCGCTCAGCTACACCGTTTTGCTGAGGCGTGTAAACTGTTGAATATTCTCTTTTTATTCCATTTTCTTCCAAAAATTTTCCGAACGCTCTTCCACAGTACTCCAAACCATTATCTGTTCTCAAGGTTTTTATTTTTCTCCCAGTCTCTGTTTCTGCATAATTTTTGAATTTTAAAAATGCTTCTTTCACCTCATCTTTTGTCTTCAGAAAATATACCTGTACCATTTTGGATTTATCATCTATAAAAGTAGCAAAATACCGTGCACCCCCCAAAGACAGATTTTTCATAGGGCCACAGATGTCAGAGTGTATCAGATCTAATACACCTTCCGTTTTTGAGTACGATGTAGAAAATGGACACGTTACTTGCTTACTTTTGATGCAAATTTCTCATTCATTCAAGTTCTCCGAAGGATTGAATTCTATACCTGCTACCAAGTTTTTCGAATTGATAGTTTTCAATTGCTTTTCTTTGAGGTGGCCAAAACGATAATGCCATTTTTGAATTTCACTGAGGTTCGATGATTCCGCTACAGACACGTTTTCTTCAACTTGCTGAATATGATATAGTTCACCTCTTTTTTCAGCTTTCAAGACAATTTCACCATTTTCGTTGATAATTTCAGCATGATTTTTCAAAAACTTTGTAATTTTTCCTCTAGATGTTGCTTTCAAAATTGAAATTAAATTTGTTTTCGGTTCAGGTACAAATAGAGTGTTTTCCAAATTTATGGTTCTTCTTCCTGATGGTCCATTATCTACTGTTATCTTTACAGTTCCCCTTCCAAGAATATTTGTTGTTTTATTGATAGCCAGACAAACCTTTTGATTATTCAACGTATGAAAATTTATAAATTTCGATTTGTCATTTCACATATGTGATGTTGCACCGCTATCTAAGCACCATTCATTTCTTGTATTGTACTCCATCCAATTTTCTTCTGTTATATTTGTACCTTCCGAAATCATGAACAATTCTTCATCTACTTCAGAAATTCCTTCTGCCTTGGATGCTTCGTGTCTTTCATTTTTAACTTTCAATCTACAATCTGAACTTTTATGTCCATATTTACGGCAGTAGTTACACTTGAAAGGGAAAAACTTTTTATTTTCTTCATTGCTGTTGCTTTTGTAATTCTTCTTGCTCTTCTGGTCATGATATCGATTTTGTTTACACCACTTACTAGTGAATTTCGTGTATAGAACTTTTTGAGTTGCCTCTTGTTTGTCGGATTCTTTTCTTGAATTGAATTCGTCAATTAGTTTAATCTTTAACATCTCGGGCTTAGGTAATTCGTCTCTTGTTTCAATCGCACATCGAAAATTTTCATATGTATTGGGAATGGAATACAACATCAATATGGATAGGAGGTCATCTTCAACATTGATTCCTATTTCTCTAAGTTGGTCGACTACATTGAAAAAATTATTCAGATGATCTGTCATAGTATCACCTTCTTTCATTTTTGTGAAAAGCAATTGTTTCAATAACGTTGCTTTTCTGGCCGGTCCCTGAGATTTGTATGTTTGTTTCAATTTTTCCCAGACTTCATTTGATGTGGAACAGTTTTTGATAATACAAAGTTCTGACGATTGCATTGCCAAAATAATGTCAGCTTTCGCTTTTTGATCTATTTTCTTCCAAATTTGTTTCTCTTCTTGGTCCACTGGTTCTTTCAATTCACCATTCACATACGACCAATGATCATTTTTGATTAGGATTGCTTCCATCTGTATACGCCAGGTATCGAAATTTTCTTTACACAATTTTTCGATGTGTGCGAATGTTATGCCATTGTTAGTGGTATATCAATACAATATATTATTTCGCAACTAGAAATAGCCTGGGCCCATAACCTGTTGGTTATTTTAGTTATTTGGTAGCAAGAAATTACTTCTGACTGAACTTCAGAATATATATTATCAATCTGACATTAACAATTGTCAACATTTATACATCTACATATAATACAATGTGTTCATAAAATATGTATAACAAACTGCAAATATAACGTTGCTAAATTCTATCCAACATCTACTGCAATAGTTCTCTTCGACTTCAGTCGGGCCTTTGATTCAATCAACTTCGAGGTAATTTGTCAATTTTTCACTATTTGGGACTTTCGCGTGAGTCATGAGATCATATCTTCTCAATGAAAAACAAATGGTCAATATAGATAACGATAATTCCACTTATTTGACATTGAAGTCAGGAGTACCTGAAGGGTCTATCTTAGGGCCCCTAGCATTCACTATGTATACGGAAAATCTAGTAAAATGCCTGCATCATTGTTAAGTTCATTCATACGCAGATGATACGCAATTTCATTATATTTTTTCCCAACCTGTGGTGGACGATGCTTGCACTCTCATTAATAGTGACCTTGAGTCCTTCGTCATAGCCGCAGCCGACCATTGCTTAATTATAAATGCTCCCAAGTAAATAATCATGCTATTTACTTGTCGGAATGACTGCCGAACTACGATTGATGTTGAAATAGTCAATGACTCACTTACTTTGGTTGAAGAAGCAAACAGCCTTGGAGTCATACTGGAGTGAACCCAAGAATTGAAAAGCATATCAACAGACGCATACAACGTGCTTATTCATCACTTAAACTTATTTATGTCCACAGACATTTTTTTCCTAGTTCGGTCAAAGCTACATGTGTGGAACACTTGTTTTATCTTTCTTCAACTACGCACACAGCCTTTATGGTCCTAACTTAACGAATACGCATAAAACCAAAATTCTAAGAGTACAAAACTCATGTTTTCGAATTATTTATGGAATTCGTGAACGAAAACTCATTTCTCATAAACTACGCGAGGCTGGGTGGTTGAACATGGAAAACAGGAGAATTCTTCACAATGCTTGTATGTTTTATAAGACCTTCTTACTTGAATCGGAAAATTACCCATAGAACGGATGTCCACAACTTGAACATTAGCTTGAGGGGCACTCTTACGCCACCCTTATTCAAAACACAAACATTAAGACGTTCATTCAGCTACCAAATCGCATCAATATATAATCATATTTCCCCACATTCCAAGAAAGAGAATATGAATACATTCAAAAGGCTATTGAAAAAACATTTGTTTGAAACAAAACAATAGAATGAGATGAGGTTTCTTTATAATTTCTGAATTTTCTAGTTTTCATTATTTTGAATTCATATCAGTTGAAACATTTTTGTTTAGGTTTAGGACAGTATTGATGAGGAGACATTTGATGGGTTAAAAGGAAGAACAGTTCATTCAGTGAAGTCTTCTCTGACTGGATTGAACTCCGCCCATTATTTTCATAATTATTAATATTTTTCTTATATCCCTTTATAAATATTTTTGAAAATTATGGAGACGATTATTATTATTATTATCATAAAGAGTTCAAGGGGTCTACCTACTTTCTAAAGTTTGCGAGATTTGTTGCAAAATGATGCTACAGTAGAATCCTCACTCAAGCACTAGAGAAATAGCAGCAGAAACGGATATAACACAAATGAAGGTGAACAGAATAATATTGAAACATAAGTTCCACCCTTATCATCAGAATCTACTTCAAGAATTGTATGGTTATGATTTTGCAAATAGAGTTGCGTTTTTTATTTGAATGAATGGCATGATTGATGAGGATCACAATATTTTAAACCAAATTCTGTTTTTTGATGAAGCAACGTTGAAGAACAACGGGTCGGTTAACAGACATAATATGCATTATTATGCACTCGAAAATCCTCAGTGGTTGAGGACTGTTAATCCTTTGGGGGTACGCGAAGGGAAGGGTTTTCATAGATCATCCAACAACTGCAGAAGATATGAAAAACAGGATCGCGGATGCTCTGCTTGCTAGAGTTCCGGGCTCATTTACTAGGAGACATCATAGTGACCTATTTGAGCATTTATGAGTAGCATTTCCCAAAAATATTTACAATATTCTCTGTAAATCATGCTCTCCTGTTCTTTTGGAGATTACCAGGAATGTTTCCTTTGTGATGTACTCATGTTTCTATCACAATTTAATTTTGTTGAAACATATTGTTTTCAGAATAGTATGGATGTGTCAAATTTTACGATTCCGTTTATTCTGCAACAAATCTCGCAAATTTCACAAAGTAGACCCAACAAACCCATTAAGAGCATTAAAAAAAATGCCATGCGATGATAAGATTAAATATAGGGTGTTTCATTTGAAAAAGTCAAGTTATTGCCATTTGTAATCTTTCATTTTCAAAAAATCTTAGGCGATGAAACATCGACTCTCAGTTCGCCTTTATCTCAAAAAATGCGCTGAAGCCTAAAAAATCGAATGGGAAGAAGTTGGTTCAGTTATCTCCAATGGTTCTGAAGTTAAGAATTTTTTGGTGGGTCTATGCACGACGCTATTTTGATACATGAATTGACAATAGTAAAAAACTATTGCAGATGAGTCTGAGAAACCTTCAAAAATGTAACAAGAATGTTGCATAAAAAAATGAACTCAGATGTGTATCTCATTTTGGGATATCCTGTATATAAATAGAGATATTTTCAGAATTTGCCTCATTGTCGGACTTATCGTTTGAAAAAAATAAGTCGTTAGCTTGCATAGAAAAAATTTATTGAGCGTGCACGCACCCTGTATATATATATATATATATATATAAATATGTACAATGGCGGTTATCGAACATGTGTATCATGATGTCATTGGCAACCAGAACAGGGGCGTCCCAGGGTATTTTCGTGATATCCGTAAAAATGTAAATATATATACGGTGCGCGTCAAAATTATGGAACAAATTCAATATTTCGCAAGCCATGTACTTTCGACAAAAATCCTAAAATAGGTCGATTTTTATTTTGAAATATCGATTTTTTTATGTATATTCCAAAGAGGTTATGTCACTGGTTTTGACATGGTGACGTAATCGGTAATTTTTTGAAATTGGAATAGATGTCTTGTGATACCTCATCTGAAAGGCCATTCAATATTGCATTCAATGATAATAATTGATTAGATATTTTTTACAGGGTGAACAAAAATTAATATTTTATTTCAATAAGAGAATAACTTTATATCCAACAAAATAGAACAGTTAAATGAGATGTTCGAAATGCCATCCACCAGTCTCTTGACAATAAGCAAATCTACGGACACATTCCTCTTGCACATTGCGAATAACTTCCGGAGTAATTCTGTTAATTTCGATCCTAATTCGATTTTTCAACTCTTGTAGATTTTGTGGCCTATCTTCATAGACCTTCGATTTTAAATAACCCCACAGGAAAAAATCCAGGGGCGTAAGATCTGGAGATCTTGGGGGTCACTCTATCGATCCGCGTCCACCAATCCACCTCCTAGGAAAACAGTTATTCGAAAACTCGCGAACATCACGTGCATAGTACGGGGGTGGACCATCTTGTTGCAACCAAATACTTTCAGTTGGTGAGTTAGGATTGATGGCATTTGGAAAAATATCGGCAAGGCTAGGTATGAGTTCATTTCTTAAAAATTCCAAGTAACGCTCCCCTGTGAGATTTCCTTCGGAAAAATACGGGCCAATAATCGTGTCGTTTATTATCCCTGCCGAAGCATTGACTTTCTGAGGGTATTGAGTATGCCCGTCCATCATCCAGTGAAGATTATCCCTACTCCAATATCTGCAATGACGATTTACTGAACCATTTAGGCAAAACGTAGCCTCATCGGAAAACAGAATTTGTTTTATAAAATGTGGATTGCGGTTACACAAATCCTGCATTATTTCACAGAACTCCACACGGCGATCGGGATCATCATCATTGAGTTGTTGATGTAGCTGTACTTTGTATGGATGGTACTTTTCTGCTTTTAGAATACGTAATACAGAACTTTGGGATATGTCAATGTCTGCTGTAATTTGTCGTGAAGTATTGTGAGGATTATTCTCTAGACCCAATAGAACATCAAGTTTCACGTTTTCTTCTATTTTAGGACTTCCAGCATTTGGAATATGTTTGACATGACCAGTTTCTCTAAATTTTTTCTCAATCTTACTGACTGTTGAACGACTGATAGGTCTATTTGGATACTTCGCATTGAACAAGTCGCATACCTCTTGCTGAGTTCTGGTTCTATCTTCGCATCCAATATAAATTAAAATTTCTATGCGTTGGGTTTCACTTGAAGTAGCCATAGTTTACTTTAAGAACCTTTTCACTCAGAATTTGTGAAGAATATTTGTTGATATTCCAACTGACATTTATTTTACACTAACTTGCCTATTATGGCATCAATTTGTGATTGTCTTTTGTTTCCATTTTAGACTAGAAAATGGCTAACTCAATATTTGGAAAGGATCCATTGGTGTAGTACAGCACTGACTCACTAGTCTGCCAGGGCAGTCTAAGGGATTAGAGCCTTGGCTCAAAAGAGTAAAATTTTGCATTTTTGAACACGATTTTATTATCTTCATTTGTAACTAAATAACTCACAATGTAATAAAATCTTGGAAGTAAATATTCACCCACTTTCAATCTTCCGAAAAATCTGAAATTTGTCACACATATCAAGGACCGATGACAATACAAGAATTTCATAATCGTAATGTTATAATAATAAAAATATATTTTTCCAAACGCCAACAATCCTAACTCACCAAATGAAAGTATTTGGTTGCAATAAGATGGTGCACCCCCGCACTATGCACGTGATGTTCGCGAGTTTTTGAATAACTATTTTCCAAGGAGGTGGATTGGTAGACGCGGACCGATAGTGTGGCCCTTAAGATCTGCAGATCTTACGCCCCTGGATTTTTTCTTGTAGGGTTATTTGAAATCGAAGGTCTATGTAGATAGGCCGCAAAATCTACAAGAGTTGAAAAATCGAATTAGGATCCAAATCAACAGAATTACTCCGGAAGTTATTCGCAATGTGCAAGAGGAATGTGTCCGTAGATTCGCTTATTGTCAAGAGACTGGTGGATGGCATTTCGAACATCTTATTCAACTGTTCTATTTTGTTGGATATAAATTTATTCTCTTATTGAAATAAAATATTAATTTTTGTTCACCCTGTAAAATAATATCTAATTAATTATTATCATTGAATGCAGTATTGAAAGGCCTTTCAGATGAGATATCACAAAACATCTATTCCAATTTAAAAAAAATACCGATTACGTCACCATGTCAAAACCAGTGACATAACCTCTTTGGAATATACATAAAAAAATCGACATTTTAAAATGAAAATCGACCTATTTTAGGATTTTTGTCAAAAGTACATGGCTTGCGAAATATCGAATTTGTTCCATAATTTTGACGCGCACTGTATATATGTATATATATATATATATAAAATATCACCCATGATGGTCACCAAAACCAAAGAATTAGTTCAAAAGTATATATATATATATATATATATATATATATATATATTATCTCAAGCAATTAGTTCAGAAGTATATATATATATATATATGTATATATATATATATATATATATATATATATATATATATATATATATATATATACTTTTGAACTAATTGCTTGAGTTTTGGTGACCATCATGGGTGAAATTTTTTTCCACGATGTCCAATTGAAAAACTCATGAAAAAACATTGGTGAGATAGTGCCTTCTTCGATGAACTGTTTCTTGGCAAGAACGTGACAGCGTCTTTTCCACCGAAGGATAATTCGAAAGAAGAAACAAAAAATAACGAATTTAGACATTAGATGTTGAATAAATTGGAGCACCGGTTCTCCCTGAGAAAATATACATATAATATAAAAGAATACTCAAGTGATTTAGAAGGATTTGAAATGAATTGTCTCCGTTTCAGGGCAGTAAATATTCTTGGAATGAAAGCGTGTAGAACACTTTTCATTTTGATGGGTCTCTCTAGTATATTATAGTCTCTCCGAGTAATTGTGTGAAGTAATACTACTTATAACATCGAGTTTGGATAGGGCGCTCCATTTATTTCAGGGTTTTTGTGTCGTGAGATGGGAAAGTCGAGAATATACATCACCTTCCTAATTTCAAAACGTTATTTTTGTAGAGTGAGCGTGAATGAAACAATCGAGAGAGAAATTTAAATGACTGTCGTTGATAACAGGTTTAGAAGTAATTCTGATTGAAGTGGCATTCGGTAGATCGAGACTCACACATCTCTCGGATATTGAAATTATAACGACATGCTGCAATATGTCAGACCCAGACGAATTCAGAAATCGTAATTTTGGCTTATCACTTCTGCTCAGAACTCATGATTCTCTGACCTTGTATTTACTACTCCGTGGTGAGCGTTTATTGGATAAATGCATCAAAATGGGTTGGACCTCCAGAAATAGTGCCTGCATGCAAGGTACCGTAATATAGGAATAATTATAATGAAACACTATACATTGGATTATGTCAACCCATCAAACAGCACTGCCCTCGGAGCATACGAATGCTACCTGCAACAGAAAAATATTCGATTCTGAGAAAAGTCCCATCAGTTTTCTCAATATTTCAAGAAATATATTCTCAGTGATTCATCATTGATGAACCGAGAACAGTTTGAAGTCTTAAGAACTTGAACAGTCCCATACGTATTCAATGATTACCCTCAACGATGTTCAGGGAGCTCTTTAGGGTTCAGAGTACTTCTGTAGTACTGGTGATGGCCCTGTTAGAATAAAAAACTACTGATGGTGGGAGTTATCAAGTAAGCATCACTATGTAGCTACAGTCTCCATCTCCTGGCTAAATGAGGAGCAGCTAATTCGAAATTTGTTTATGGAGAACAAACCGTGCTGATTTCAATGAAGGCGCATGCTCACAAAAGCTGACTTGGTGTCCAAATGGACATATAAGCAACGAGGGTCATGAACAGATGTATTAGACTAAGAGCCCGTGTTACTTCAAAAACGTATCATAAGTTTACGCACATTGAAAACGGAAACTTGTATTATCGATGTCGACAATGCTACAGACATGCCCGCCATACTTTTTTCTGATTCGAAGTGATGATAAAAGGGATGCTGAACTCTTATAAAGAAGGAAGTGGATAATATTCACGACTGAGGGTAGTAAAAAACAGAAGATTTTAATGGAATAAAGCAACACTTGTCAATTGCAGTCGTCTTAAGCTTGGCGTTCACCTTCTGCAACGTTCAAAATATGTCAGTTGAACGGACCTGCAAAAATCTGGAAGTTTACTACTGACAATTCAGCTCATGTATAAAAAATTGCATATGCCACAGTGCAATTGTCAGTTTGACAGCGGCAAAACTTAGCTGCAACTTTTACAGCGAAAAAGCACTAGTGGTTTTTCCACTTATTCATTCGTTTATCAATTATCGCGGTGTTGGTTGCCAAAATAAAGAAAGTGTTGATTTGTTTCTGAATTTCTAATCCATTAAATTGTCCTGCTGAATTACACTCAATGTTTGTATTGATATCGGGTAAATTTGTGTTGTTCACATTTTAAACTGTTTTCTTTAGCAATTTGACTCGAAAAACTGTTGATAGTTGACAGTTGACAGTTTCTCTCGTCTAATTGCTAGGCAACAGTTTCTCATTGAACAACCCAAAGTTACCCGATAAAATACGAACCTCTCGTGCAATTGAAAGGATATCACTATCAGCCTTCAAACGACAAATATTTTTTTCCCCATTTTTTTTTCAATGTGGCCGAAGGCGCTAAACCCTCCAGTTTTGGAGAAAATACAGCAATTTTTTATGACTGGCGGACAGATGACTGGTGGACGAAATCATATTGCTCAAAGGCGAATGGTAAGATTCCTCCAATTGTCAGTTGTTAACTCTCAGATATTTTCGGGCACGTTCTATTGACATATTTTGAACGTTGCAGCAGGTGAATGCCAAGCTTCAGGCGACTGCAAGTGTCGCTTCATTTTATTGTGAACTTCTGTTTTCTACTACCCTCAGTCATGAACCTCAATATTTTTCACCTTCTTCATAACAGTCCAGCATCCCTCCTACCTTCACTTCGCCCCAGCAAAATGTATGACAGGCATGTCTGTAGCATTGTCGACATCAATAACGCAAGTTTCCGTATCCAATGTGCGTAAACTAATGATACGTTTTTGAAGTGACTCGGGCTCTCGGTCTAGGTTACGTAAGACTAGTCGAAAACAAGATGACTGCCATCTCCGTCCCTGCATCCGATACCATCTCCAAAAATCCCAGCTATGACTCTGTAACCTCATTTTTTTTTTTTTTTAAGTTCTGGTTTCCACGAAAAGGGATATCCTGTAATGTTCAGAGAACATCGTGGGAACCAAGAGAAAGAAGGTAGGAGTTGGTGTTCTTCTTAAATTTCTGGAGGTTGTATGCTTCGGGGAACACCTCCCTAGGCAATGAGTTCCAAAGCCTCGCTGTTCGTTGGATGAACGAGTCTTTGGGAAAGTGATGTTCTGCAGGTCTCCAAAGTGACCACGAAGGGGTGTGATGACTGAACTTGACGGGTTAGTCTCGAAGAGACTGCCAAAGCAGGAACGATTGTTGATATTTCAGAAGAGCATCGCCCATGAAAATATCTATAAAATAGAGACAAATCGCCAACTTTTCTACGGTGTTCCAGACAAGTGAGCGAGTTTGTAAGCGAGGCATCACCGACGAGACGAATTACCCTTTTTTGGACAGAATCCAATAGCCTCAGGTGCCGCGCTCCAAATATGGGAACAGTATTCCAGGACAGGTCGGATCTGTGCCTTATAGATCATAAGCAGCTGAGTGGGGGCGAAATAGCTCTTGGCACGAAACAAAAAACCAAGTTTTAGGGATGCACTTTTGGCAATGGACCTCACGTGATTTTCCCAGGAAAGGTTATTGCTGATAGTAATACCAAGCATCGATATGGATGACTTCAGTGGTATGGTTACTCCTGACAAAGTTATGTTAGGCACAGTGAGATCGGCTTTTCTAGAGAAAAGACATGCTTGTGTTTTGTTTGCATTGAATTCTACCAAGTTATTAGATCCCCACTCGAGAATTGTTGCTAAGTCCATATTTATATCATTAACATTTCTTCCTCGCTCATTTCTGGTTTCACGGGCTGATATAGGGGCCCTGGAAGAGAAAGCGGTATGGAGGGTACTATCATCGGCAAAGCTGTGTACTGGACATCAAGTTGCTTTCAACAGGTCGTTGATGTGAAGTAGAAATAGGGTTGGGCCGAGAATAGATCCTTGCGGAACACCAGCATTTATGAGTAGAGTGTCAGATGAAACTCCATCGACCACTACATGGAGAGACCTGTTTGAGAGAAAACTAGCAAGCAGAGAACACAGCTGAGGGGGCAAGCCATAAGACGGAAGCTTGGCGAGGAGTCCCTGGTGCCAAACTCGATCGAACGCCTTGGAGATATCTAATGCCACAGCTAAAGTTTCTCCATGCTTTTCAATAGATAGCTGCCATATATGTGAGACGTAAGCGAGCAGGTCACCAGTTGATCTCTGATGGCGAAAGCCATATTGCCTATCGTTGACAATTCCTGAGTCTTCCAGATATTTCATGAGCTCGATGTTGATGGCTTTTTCCATGACCTTTGAAATAATAGATAGCAGTGAGATAGGTCTGTAGTTGCTAGGTAGGGCCTCTTTGCCTTTTTTAGGGACTGGCTGTACTCTTGCAATTTTCCAATTGGACGAAAATACCCCCAAATTGTGAGAGTGGTTGAACAACTTGCAAAGAACAGGTGTTAGTTCGGGGGCACATTTCTTGAGAACAATCGGCGGGATTCCGTCAGATCCACAGGCTTTGTTGGTGTTGAGACCCAGCAAAATCTTTCTGATAGTACGTTGACGAAAGGTGATCTCGGGCATGTGACTGTCAATAGGTGTAATGTTCAGGGGTTGTTTTCCCGATGAATCCAGAGTGGAATTTTCAGCAAATAGGTGCGCAAAGATATTGGCTTTTTCCTGGGCAGTCGTTGCTAGTGTTCCATCTTCTTTGGTTAGAGGAGGAAATGAGCTGGAAATGAAGTTTCTTTCCACAGCTTTGGCGAAAGACCAAAATGAACGGGATCCGTTAGGACATTCAGCAAGTTTTGATCTTATTTTGGCATTGTGGGCATCTTTTGAGCATTCTATTGTCTCTTTGCATATGCCTCTAGCCTCGACATATGCTGCTCTGGTCTCAGGGCCCGGATTTTTCAGCCATCGATGGTATGCTGCCTGTTTGGAAGCAACAGCTCTAGAGCAATTTCTGTTAAACCAGGTCTTATCGGATGATGTTCTTCTTTCGGTATTCGGTATGTAAGTTTGCATGCCCAACATGATGATTTCAGAAATTGTCTCAGCACATCGTGTTGGATCTACTGAAGAGAAACAAACTCTTTTCCATGGAAATGCTGAGAAAAACATACGAAGACCTTCCCAGTCGGCCGAATTGTAATGCCACATGAGACGGGGTGGTATTGTGCAGCTCGATGGTAAATGGAAAGAGCATGTTGTGGAGATGAGGGTGTGATCAGAGTTTCCAAGTGGGGCACAAACTTCTATTCTATACGGGTCAGGATTGGTGGTTAGGAAAAGATCTAGTGTATTGGCAGACTGGTTGTTGACATCAGGGATGCGGGTTGGTAGCTCGACCAGTTGTTCTAGACCATGAGTGATGGCGAAGGCCTTGGCTTGACGACCCGCATCATCTGTTTTGTTAGAGAATTTGAGCCAGGCAGCGTTATGTACATTAAAGTCTCCCATGATTATGGTTTCAGCTGTTGGATGGTTCTCCTGAATGTAGTCCAGTTTGAGTGATAAAAACTCAAAGAGGTCGTTATATGAAGGTTCATTAGGTGATAGGTAAAGGCAGCAGAGGGACTTAGTCAGTTTGGTATCAGATAGCTTGAACCACATCACATCAAAGTCTTTCGGTTCCAAACTCTCTTCACGCTGGCATGAGAGGTTAGCCTTAGCGTAAAGGCAGACTCCACCTTTGAACCTGAATCGAGAATGGAGTTCGTAACCAGGACAAAGCATATGGACCTTGTTGGTGGACGAGTTCACTTGTGTTTCTGTTAGAGCAAGAATATCCGGTTTTTTCGTCTTTAGGTGATGGTGGACGTCATTGATGTTCTTGTTGAGTCCGCGGATGTTGCAAAAATTAATCTTTAATGTTGAGTACCTCTCGCCCGGAAATCCGAATGGAGAGGTATTTTGCTTCCGGAGTGTTTTACTCTAGGAGACTTTATCATTATATACTGGAGACCAACAACTCATTCATTTTATATGGATGATGTCAATCTCAACGGTCGAGTGGAAGGAATTTACATCAAACCTAGAAGATACAGGCATGCTATCAATGGGATGAATGTACACAAGTTGATTTCAGAAAAGTACCATGCAGGGATTACGGAAAGTTAGCGAAGCTCGTGGAATAAGGCCTCCTTCATTATCTGGGCATATATATATATATATATATATATATAGATATATATAGATATATATATATATATATATATATATATATATATATATATATATATATATATGATATATACAGGGTGTTATGTGAGTACGTGGCCAAACTCCGTTTTCGTTTTCAAGATACAGGGTGTCAACATTTTTGAAAGAAATGGTTTTTTCCTAAATATCTCAATAATCCTTCAGCTGATTTTGTTAAAATTTGGCGGTGTTATTCGGGGTAGCAAGATGCTAATTTAGCCCTACCTAGATTGAGAATATCATGTCCAGTGGCGTCCCAAAAGGCATCTTAACCAATATTTTGACAAAAAAAATAAGCGCAGCTGATTTTTTCGCAATTTTTGTATTGTTTTTGTATCAAGCTACTAAAACTTTTGTTTTCAGCATTTTTTCGTATCTCGCTTTATTTTTGAGAAAAAAAATAAAAATCACTTTATTGTTATGTGGTAACGCCGGAAATTAAAAAAAAAACATGAAACAAGAAGAACCCTTCATTAAAACCACACTTAAACACATGTTACGCATTTTTTTTCAGTAAGAAAATATTCAACAATGAGTAACATAAAACTCACAATAGTTGCTCAAACTATGCTCCTTCAACTTCAATGCAAACATTACCTCGTCTCAACATCGATTGCCGAACACGTTGAAATATTTCCGACGTATGTCTTATCTGATCACATGAATCCCGTATCCGTTGGATTAATTCTTCTTCAGTATTGACTGGAGTTTCATAAACGAGGGACTTTGAATGTACTCAGAGGAAGAAATCTGAGGGATTTAAATCCGGTGACCTAGGTGGCCATGACTGTGGACCTGCACGACCGATCCAGTTTTCCCCATAAGTTGCATCCAGAAATTGACGTGCTACTATGGTGAAGTGGGGTGAGGCTCCATCGTGAATAAACCACATTGCTTCTCGTACTGCCAGTGGGACATTTTCTAATAGTACATGTGACACAAATTCCAAAAAATGGCGATACTTTCGACCATTTAATCTCGGGGGTGAAAAATTACGTCCAATGAGATAATCACCCACAATACCAACCCAAACATTCACGGTAAACCGTTGTTGATAATGATGTTCTATAACCGCATGGGGATTTTCTTCAGCCCAGATATGATTGTTATAAAAGTTCATAATTGAATTTCGAGAAAAAAACGCTTCATCGGTGAACAATATACGGGATAGAAATATCGGAGATGCTGCCTGTTGTTGCAAAAGTAGAATAAACAACTCGCTTGGGAAAATCCGCAGGTAATAACGCTTGCACACGCTGTATGTGGTATGAATACATTTGATATTCCTTTAAAATCTTCCATACAGTAAAGTGAGAAATGTTTAATTGTGTGCAATTTTGCGAGTACTTGTATCGGGGCTACGCTCAACTTCACGTAAAACTGCTTCCTCCAGCTCCACTGTTCTAACCGTGGCAAGTCTCCCAATACGAGCAGCCGACCTTTGGAAGGTGCCTGATTCGCACAGCCTTCCGTGTAATCTTACAAATCTTTGTCCATTTTGTACAATGCGATGAGGATATATTTCTTGATAAATGCGTCTGGTCGCTCTGGAATTGCCTTGGGCCATTCCATAGACAAAATGCATATCGGACATTCCTGAGTTTGTGAACCAAACCATTTTCTAATATCAGTACCAAATTTCATGGCCTAAAACTCTCAAAAACACTTCGTATTCACTGTTTCAAGTTATGTCAAAGTCAATGCCTTCCATGGCACTCTAACTTTACTTTCAAAACACTTCAGTAATGATTAACGTTTTTTGTTACATCAAAAACAGGTAATCTAAAAATTCAAAACATGACTTTTGTGTAATTTTAATTGTTTAATGATACATAAAAAGCTCGTTATTGCATATCCATGGACAACAATAAAAACATTTTTTGATAATTACAAATTTTTTTTTATTGCTTGCATTACTTATGATAACTATTTCTGAGACAAGAATAGACTATTGATATGGAAAAAAATAACAAGTACACTACAGTTTTGGTAGTTCAAATTTTTTATTATATTGTCTCAGGGACATGCAATAAAGTGATTTTTATTCTTTTCTCAAAAACAAAGCAAGATACGAAAAAAATATTTCTATTATAAAACAGTTGTAGTTTCAGTTGCTGGATGAGAAAAAATTCGAAAATTGCAAAAAATCAGTGACGCACATTTTTTTGGTCAAAAATATTGGTTAAGGTGCCTTCCGGGACGCCACTGGACATGATCATTCCAATATAGTTAGGGATAAATTAGCTTCTTACTACCCCAAATAACACAGCCAAATTTCAACAAATTCGGCTAGAGGTTTATTAAGATATTCTGGAAAAAACTATTTCTTTTAAAAATGTTGACACCCTGTACCTTGAAAACAAAGCATTACCGGACCTTAGAATCATCCAAAGAATCACTCCTTCGAATTTGGCCACATACTTACATAACACCCTGTATATATATATATATACATATACAGAGTGGGCCATTGAAAACGAAATAGTGGCTCTGTAGGTTGGCGGAATCGAATTATATAAAAACGCTCGGACATGTCAACTTTATTTTCGAGGGGGACATCTTTCGCGATAAAATTCACCCGACATACATCTCATCCCTCGGAGCTGTGACCACCACCCCTAAATTTGTAAATGACAATATATGGCAAGTGATACCTCATTTGGAAGGTATTTTCCTTCTTAATAACAAACAACAAAAATAAATCAATTTTATCAATTCGTTTTCGAGATATAGGAACTTAAAGTTGGGAAATCACTTTTTATTCCTCAATCAATAAAAACAATATCTGATAAAGCAACTGTTGCAATAATTATTATTGTAGATGAACTGAATGTTCAAACTGTCTACCACCCATTTTCATACAATATTACAAGTTCTGTTCAAAACGAGACCTCACATTTCGTAGCATTTCCGGCATTATTCGACGGCATTCTTCAATAATTCTCCTTCGTAAATCCTCCGGAGATTCTGTTTCGGTTGCAAAGATTTTGTTTTTCAAGTGACCCCACAGAAAAAAATCTAGTGGGGTTAAATCTGGAGATCTAGCTGGCCACTCTATAGAGCCTCTTCTTCCAATCCAACTCCCAGGAAACATTCTATCCAAAAATGCTGTGCATAATGTGGAGGTGCCTCGTCTTGTTGAAATATCAAGTAGTCCTCATCGTAACGATCGTCATTTTCAATGATGTCTACTAATTGTAAATAAACAAATTCATTCAATAATTCCAAATAAGTTTCTCCTGTCAGGTTACCGTCGAGAAATACTGGTCCAATCAAACGGCCCCCAAAAATACCGGCCCATAAATTGAGTGTTTGGGGAGTTTGAGTATGGACTTCGTGGAAAACATGTGGATTGGCATTCGACCAATAACGACAATTGTGACGATTCACAGTCAAATTCGGAAAGAATGTAGACTCATCAGAGCAGCAGATGTTGAAGAGAAAATTCTCATCAGCATCTATTCTCGTAGTCATAATTTCACAAAATTCCTGTCGCCTATCAAAATCATCTTCATTCAATTGGTGTACCAAATGTATTTCGTAGGGGTGGAATTCATGATATTTCAGGATTCGGTGGATACTGGTTCTACTGATATTGGTAACACTACCCAATTTCCTTGTGCTCAATGTTGAGTCTGCATGAACTTGTCCTGAAAGTGCAACTTCAACAGCTTCACTTCTCAACGGAAATTCACGTTCTGGGTTTCGTTTCTTGTTGGCTACTGATACAGATTGACGAAATTTTTGCACTAATTCTAAAAAGTATTTTCTAGCAACAAGTTTATCTGGATGCGTTCCATTGAACGAATTAGCTGTACGGTTACCGCACCCATCATTCTTTAAAAAAATTGTTATTATTCCAACTCTTTTCGCGATCGTATACACCATTATTGCGAAAAGATATTCAGCAGCTTCAATCAAGTAATTCACTCTAATGTCGTTTAATCAAAGATCAGTTTGACACTGACAGACGTCCACAATTGCGATTTGGCAAAAAAATTCATCTCATACATGTTTTTGTTGTACCCGCATTGGAGTCGAATTCGAGAAAACTTTTTTTTATCGATTCTTAAGAACCTTAAATTTTTTTCTATCAAGTAAATGAGGATGAAAAAAAAATTTCAAACGGAATTGCATGTTATTTGTTGGTAAACAGTTGGATCATTCAATTCCTTGCCAATAATAATTATCTTCAAACAGTTGCATTGTTAGATGTTATTTTTATTGATTGAGTGAATAAAAAGTGATTTTCCAACTTCAAGTTCCTATATCTCGAAAACGAATTGATAGAATTGATTTATTTTTGTTGTTTGATATTGAAAAGGTAAATACCTTTCAAATGAGGTATCACTTGCCATATGTTGCCATTTAAAAATTTAGGGGTGGCGGTCACAGCTCCGAGGGATAAAATGTATTTCGGGTGAATTTCATCGCGAACGATGTCCCCCTCGTTTTTATATAATTTGGTTCTGCCGACCTACATATATATATATATATATATGTATATATATATATATATATATATGTACATATATATGTATATATATATATACAGGGTGGTTCATTGCTCCTTAAAGTATCACTATTTCGATTTCTCATATTTCTTTTGACAAAGGGACCATCTAAGACCACCTTCCAAAATAATTTTCATTCATACAGGGTGCATCATTGATGCGTGGCTAACCAAAGTTGTTTTTTTTTAAATGAAATACCCGGTATATTTCCATATATCCCGATCAGCTGTTCCATTGGTTGCTCTACGATTTTTTTAATTTTGAATTCCGTTGCAGTGTTGCCGAGTTATTCAAAAGAAATCTATTTTGTAGATTTCTTTTCGAAATATTACCTCTTTCACATTTCGGAATATTTAGTAAAGATAATTGAGGAATCGTTGGTCAATATAATGATGTTCATTGAAAATACCAAGAATTTGGAATCATCGTACAGGATGTTCGATACAACAACACAAACTTAGCCATTTTCAAACATCGGTATTTTGATTTTTTCCAATGGAACAATCAATCAATCAATCAACTCCTTTTAAATGACTCTACACTTTTCATCCCCGACGTCGTGTACGTTGAAAAGCCTGTTTCCGAGATATTCTGGTTTAAAGGAATATTTCGATATTAAATTACGAAGGCGTAGAAGTGCCACACTTTTTTTTATTTCACAATTCCGACTTGTTTGTCGGAATTCCGACTTACAAGTCGGAATTTCGACTTGTATTTCGGAATTCCGAATTGTATTTCGGAATTCCGACTTGTAATTCGGAATTCCGACTTGTATATTGGAATACCGACATAGGGGTCATGAAAATGAAAAAACAATTGAGATTTTTATATTATATATATAAATATATAAATATTGAAAGTTCGGGTTAAGCCGCGTCTAGAATTTTTTTATATCAAAATTGGCAGAGTTTTAGGAAAACGCGACATTATAACAATTTTCATAGCAAATAATAGAATCTCTGCTTTTCTCAGGTCTCCTAAAGATAACATAGCTAATGAGTCCCAAGGAATAAATGGAATACTATATTCCGAATGCCCTAGGACATATATAACAGGCGAGTCACCAGTCGAGTTAACGAACATCAACTTCCTGTCCGACACTTAGACCCTTATTCGGCAATCTCCAAGTACCATGAAGAGACAGGCGACAGAATGGATATTGACCACACCAGGACCACTGCCACTGAGAGACGCAGAAAACTTGGAAACCTCTACTTTCTTGGCTTACTGCCTAACCAAGCCGTGCCCAACGTTCCGCTCCACCGAATTCACCTAGGTTGAATACTCCACATCCACCCTCATATATATATATATATATATATAAAAACATGACAGAAATTGTATATTAGCCAGTAGAATGGATGCAGTTCGATATTCTGATTTAAGGTCTAGAGTCAGAGAGTTTTCAGAGGGTCATACTTCCGTGAAAAAAACTTCATCCATACCAAATTGAATTATATTAAGAACTCTATGAAAGGGATTATGATACAAAAGTTTGCTATTGCAAAAATACATCGAATTTCAGTCGCGAGGAACCACATTTTCTGAAATACATTCAAAAGTAATGGGATGGTAAATAGCCATAATTTGCCAGTTCTACTCGGCAGAGAATCATTATTGGGTCAGAAGAGTTGATAACCAAAATAGATGGTCGATAAATGTCGGTGCATGATTGGAGATCAGGTTAGAGGACTATATTTCTATGATGGGCCACTGAATGGAGAAATTTACAGATATTTTCTCCGAAATGATTCACCAAATTTGTTGGGGAATGTACCGATCGACACAAGACAGAGGTTATATTACCATGGTAGCGCGCCTCCCCACAATCAAAATCGGGTAAGAAGATTTTTAAACAGATGGCGCAGAAATAAATGGATATCACAAAACAGACCCATTCAGTGACCAGCAAGGTCCCCAGATCTCACGTCCCTAGATTTATATCTCTGGAGGATATGATAAAGGAGAAGTCTAACGCGAGAAACCAATTACGACACCAGAAGATATAAAGAATAGAATTAGAGAAGTTTTTCGTTCTATTACAAGATCAACTTCAATTGATGTCCGAAGATAGCTCAAAATGGAGGATTGTTCGAACATTTCCTGTGGATTTGCACTTTTTCAAATTATTTGGGTTTACATTGTTACCTCTTTTGTCCAGCATTGAATAAAAAAATCGTTATTGCTGTTATGATGACTTTTTCGTACTTTCCTCAAGAACTAGTTGCATTTGCGATGGAAATTAAGTAGGCACACACTACATTTTCTGCAAACACATAGTGGTTTTCTGGTATAGCCTCATTTATAGGCTGCTCCATTTGAAGAAACTGAGAAAAAAGTGATCCCAAGTTTGGTTTTCCCTGCATGGAAAAACGCTATTCGGCAAAATTATGAATAGGAAATGAAAATACACCATTTTGTAACCAACATTGCAACATAACTCTCGAATCACCTGGTATAAACCCATACCCCCTTCTTTGAGAAACACTGTTCCAAAGGGATTCAATCGAGTGAAAATGTATAGGATATTTCATTTGAAAAAACATAACATTGATGAGTCACACTTTCGAACACCCCGTATGTTGAAAGCAATTTTTGAAACATAGCTTTCATTGCTTTCTACCACTTTTATCTGAGTTATTTTTTCTTATCCCAAATAGGGAAGCAGCTATCGTCCACCCACGTTGATACATCCTGTATATATATATATATATATATATATATATATATATGTATTTATATAAATAATATATATATATATATACAGAGTGGCCACTTTTTTAATGGGATTGTATTGGTAACTTTTAAACCATAAGAGTTAGAAGGTCGGTCAAATGGAGAAAAAGTTGCATTTATAGAAGCATTGTCAAGCAGTTCAAACAAATCGAGATTATCAGGGCCGGTTATTGAGATATCATAAGAAAAGTTAATTCTGTCATTTTGATTTTTCTTTTTTTCCCACTTTATTTCGAATATTATCAAAAAATATCACGAGAGTTTTTTATTCGACAGTAAATTATCCTTGATTTGACATATTCAGATTTTGTATCAAACGTTTCGTACGCTCTGGGCCACCCTCAACCTCATTTTTTTCAATACGGACCTGCATATTTTATGACACTTTACGAAACAACTGTTAAGGCTGAATTCAACGATATATCATACAATGTCATGCAAAGTTGATTTTCAGGTGATTTTGATCCTTATCCAAATTTCTTTGGGTCGGATCTGTATAACATTTAGGTACCTTCAGTTTAATTAACAACATGCAATACATTTCGATAAGAAAATCAACTTACCCATCTTCAACTGAATGGAACGTAACAGAATCAAAGCAAGAAACAAGTAATAATTATTTACAAATTTCAAGAGGTGAAAACCTAATTCATAATAATTAAACGAAACTATCATTTAATGAAAGAAAAATCAAATGATTATCCGAAAGTGAATGATGAAGATTAATGAAGTAAGTGTATGTCCACCATTTTGTAAAATGCACTTTGCGGTTCTGGAACCCATACTTCTTATACATTTGCTTATTTCGTCTCCTTGAATACCTTCCAATACATTCTCAATCTTCTCGCGAAGAATCTCTATTGTCGGGTTCGTAGTATCATAAATTTTATTTTTGAGATATCCCCACAAATAAAAATCCAGCGGATTCAAATCCGGAGATCTGGCAGGCCATGCTACTGGACCTCTTGTTCCAATCCATGAACCGGGAAAAGTTCGATTTAGATAGTCTGTGACTATTCTTGAGTTGTGTGGACCACATCCGTCTTGTTGGAACCATGGACTATTACGCCGATACCGTATAGGAAGATCATCCAACATTTCTTCTATAATTTCTACATATTTTGCTCCGGTTAGGTTGCCGTCAATAAAATAGGGTCCCAGTAATTTATTATTCAACAAACCGCACCATATGTTCGAAGAAAAACGATATTGATGTCTAACTTCATGAATTAAGTGAGGATTTTCTGTGGCATAAAAATGTTTGTTCCTTCGATTGAACATGCCAGAATTTGTGAATGTCGTTTCGTCTCCCCAAATGATATTGTGCGCAAAATTGTTGTTATTCCGCACCTCCCGTTGAAACCAATTACAGAATTGTACCTACTCTCAGGATCATTGCGATATAGTTTTTGCACGGCTTGGTTTTTATAGTCATGGTATCCGTGCCTCTTTAGTATTTTATTAACAGCACTTTTTGATAAATTGCATTCACTGACCATAGTTCTCGATCCTATTCCTGGATTCATTCGAATTTGGGCCAGAACATTGATGTCATTGATAGGCTCGTTCCGTCGTACATAAGGACCTCTAGGTTTGATTAATGAATTATGTGCAAGTAACGTTGTAGATTAACGTCGAAACATTTTGATATTTGGTATTGTTCTTTCAGGATATAATTCACCATACCTTTGTTGTGCTTTGAACGAATTTATATCTAGTTTCATGTACACTTCGTACATATCTTCCTTCTCTTCATCTGTGTATCTTACCATATCGAATAAGTTAAATTGAAATTACTCAGAAAAGTATTTAATGACAAGTTCTTGTGACACAATAATAAACGAAGTGACAAATACCGTGACCCGGTTTAAATAAAAAAATCGAGAACTGTGGCCAGTGAATGCAATTTATCAAAAACTGCTGTTAATAAAATAGTCAAGAGACGCGAATACAATGATTTTAAATTTGAATACCAAGCCTTGCAAAAATTATATCGTAATGATCTCAAAATAAAGTTCGATTTTGTAATTTGTTTCAACGGAACAAATGACAAATCCAACAATAATGATTCCTCGCGAGAAGATTGAGAATGTATTGGAAGGTATTCAAGGAGACGAAATAAGCAAATGTATAAGAAGTATGGGTTCCAGAACCGCAAAGTGCATTTTACAAAATGGTGGACATTTCGAACACTTACTTCATTAATGTTCATCATTTACTTTCGAATAATCATTTGATTTTTCTTTCATTAAATGATAGTTCGTTTAATTATTATGAATTAGGTTTTTCACCTCTTGAAATTTGTAAATAATTATTACTTGTTTCTTGCTTTGATTCTGTTACGTTCCATTCAGTTTAAGATGAGTAAGTTGATTTTCTTATCGAAATGATTGTTGTTAATTAAACTAAAAGTGCCTAAATGTAATACAGATCCGACCCAAAGAAATCTGGATAAGGGTCAAAATCACCTGAAAATCAACTTTGAATGACATTGTATGATATATCGTTGAATTGAGCGTTGAAAGTTATTTCGAAAAGTGTCATAAAATATGCAGGTCCGTATTGAAAAAAATTAGGTTGAGGGTGGCCCAGAGCGTACGAAACGTTGGATACAAAATCTGATTATGTCAAAATGAGGATAATTTACTGTCGAATAAAAAACTCCGTGACATTTTTTATAATATTCGAAATAAAGTGGGAAAAAAAGAAAAATCAAAATGACAGAATTTACTTTTCTCATGATATCTCAATAACCGGCCCTGATTATCTCGATTTGTTTGAACTGCTTGACAATGCTTCTATGAATGCAACTTTTTCTCCATTTGACCGACCTTCTAACTCTTATGGTTTAAAAGTTACCAATACAATTCCATTAAAAAAGTGGCCACTCTGTATATATATATGTTATAATAAGCTCATTTGTTCAATGTTATAACCTCTATGTCGGAATTCCGACTTGTATCTCGGAATTCCAATAGACTTTAAGTCGGAATTCTGATTATAAGTCGGAATTTCGACTTATAAGTCGGAATTTCGACTTGTTAGTCGGAATTCCGAGATACAAGTCGGAATTATAAGTCTTGCGGAGGAGGGGGTACTGGGCGCGAACGTTTGTGGAGTTTTGGTATCAAAAGATTTATTGTGTTATTTGAAAAAATTAATAATACTAATACGATAAATCAGGGATTGAAGCTGTGTTAAAGTATTATATGGTATATTTGACTTAGGTTGTTGATGTCTGTTCATCGTGTTGTTGTTTTTTTATATATATCATTTCCTTTATAGTTAATTTTTCCTTGTTGTTCTCGTAGGCAAGTATTTTTGTGTTATTGAAATCTGGGTTGTGACCTTCGGTTGAAATGTGCTTGTTGAGGGCTGTACTAGAACTTTTTATGTATTTATGACCGTTCAATCTATTGCATAACAGTTGGGACGTCATTCCGCTATAGATTTGATTGCAGTCATTGCACGGGAGACTATATATCCCGTTGGATTTTTTCATTTTTTGGTCCTGGAGGGTTTAAAGGAGTGTACAGTTGTTTCAGTGACTTGTGGGACTTGTATCTCGTCGAAATATTATGTTTCTTCGAGATGTTTTTTATGTTCTCTGATAGGCCTGGAATATATGGAATGGTGGTGAAAATATTGTTGCCTACGAGAACAACAAGGAAAAAGAACTATAGAAGAAATGATAAATATGAAGGAAACAACAACACGATGAACAACAGAACAGACATCAACAACCTAAGTCAACTATACCATACAGTACTTTGACACAGTTTCAATTCCTAATTTCCCACTCAAGCTTTTATCCATTTTCTCAAATAACACAATAAATCTTTTGATACCAAAACTCCACACACGTTCGCGCCCATCACCCCCAATACCCCCTTCTCCACGTGATGTGATGATCGACGGTCACACAGGTACAACAACTACAGTCATAAAACAAATCCCACTAACACCTAAGTCTCTCGCGCATGAACACTCTCCGATTTCTCCAGCATACGGCTCGCATACAAACCAAACGAGCTAACACAACACGCCATCAATATTCAACAATTATAGTATACAACAAAAAAGAAATCATATTTCCTAAACACAATGATCACCAAGGTACGTAAAAAAACTTGCCTTCCCCTCTATTACCCCATAACTAATTCTAATTCACCCACATAGATGCACACAACAAGAAATTAATTGTATTTTCCCATTTTCAGAATATTTTGTAAACCAACAGTAAAATGAAAAAACATTAAACCAAAAAAGAAAAGAAAATACTGAAGATGCCCCCGGCCCGGGGCGAAACGTCTATAATCCCATAATTTAAGTTTGATTCCAACAGAATCCCAATCCCAAGAATTGCCTACCATATATATATATATATATATATATATATATATATATATATATTGTCGCAAGCCCAGAAGTCTCGACATTTGGGTGTAAACTACAATGGTAGATTGGTGTTAAAATAAGTAGAGCATGAGTATAAAACACTGGTGTTTTATTGAAATAAACTCAAAATAAACAAACATTGCCTACACCAATGGGTTTCACTCAGAATAAAGATACTAAAATAAAATACAAACCAAACTTACCGAAGGTACATTTTCAAGAGTGGTGGATGTGTTTGTTCTATTCAAGGTCGTAGTCAAGTCCGCCAAAAAACTACACCTTCCGATTTTCGTTGGAAGTCCAATCATGAACGTCGGCAAAATTTTGCATTATTGGTTCATTGTTGACTATTATAATTAGATTTATGTGACTGAACTTCTATTTGATCAAACTGTTATAGTACGGTGCATCACGGTCATGAATTTGTAAATTGCAATGTTTTTTGGAAATTTGATACACGATCCCCTTTGGAAAATCATGCGCCACACCAAAAATAACAATTGAAAATATCCTACCATTGGAATAATTGGGGTAACGAATAAAATAACCGACATTTTATCGTGTATATGTAGAGGTTGGTGTATATCTTATATAACAACTCACTTGAATTCTGAAAGCATCAACGTAACCCAAAAGGAAAAGATAAAAAAAATTAAGAAATCAAGAGAGAAAAAAAAAGATATATCTGTAAAATTATCCATGTATAGAAAAGTTATTATGGAAAATACATCGGAAAGTATTTATTTTGGGTACGGTGGTTTCATGAGAGCGTAAAGAATAGCTTGCTTTATTTTGAGAGAGCATTACAATTTCATTTTGACTCGCTCGAGGAAGGGATATTTACGCCATTACACAGAAATAGGAGAATCAGGGCGGTCCCGGCGGTCAGCTCAGGACGTCAGTATCATACCAGCAGCAGTCGGGAGAATGTGCAATGAAGAAGAATTATTGACGATAATTTCTCTTCGGATAATTTGAACAAATTAAACTGAATCATTGATTCAATTCAATCTGTCGGACGACAGGTAGATCAAAATATCTTTGGTGACGTGGTGGCCGCGAAAACAAAAGAAAATTCTCAAACATAAACAATAGCAAATGATATTTCTGTGAGACAATAAAAACAAAAAACTTATTTCTAACAGAAAAATAAGTATTTCTTGAATGGATATAAAGAAATATTTACAAGGAAAGATAAACCAAATTAAATATTTTGTGTACGGAATTATTTCATTAAATGTTCGAACAAACCACCATTTTGGGCCAAACAATAGCCGATTCGAGTCCGGACCTGTCCGCTATACACTCAACAGCCTGTACAGACAATCCATCTAATTTACGATTATCACAGTGATTACCCAGTGTTAAAATTCCAAAAGTGCATCACATCAAAAGGGAGGAATTCTACCTTTCAGATCTCCCTCAGTGAGTACGAAATCAACTCCACAGAGGTATTTTACAAACATTTCCATCTTTACACTAACCATTAATAGAGGAAACGATACCCATACTCGCAAAAAGTGCGATCCCACAACCGCAGTATCGCGGCCGCCAGGACCGTACTCAGGCTGCGAGAGAGTATGAACAACTCGATATCAATAGCGAACTCGATAATAATATGACTAAACAAAATCCCACCACAAGCAATCCTCATATCCAACTAAACCATCCAAACCAACCTACACGATCATATTCTGCTGCATTAAGCCAGCATACTCCAACTGAATTCCCAACCAAAGATCAGGCAATTGTTTTTAACGCTATCGATAACACGAAACTCCAAGACTATCTTCTTCAACTAGGACCCATCGTTCACCCAAAAAATATACTATTTTCATCGAGAATTTCAAATAATAGAATCTGCATCTACCTCAGTAGTAAGGAAAATGTCGACCATTTCCTGAAAAATCACGGATCCATTATCATCAATGGAGAAACTATAGGAGTTCGGAGGCTGATTGCCCCATCTGATCGACCAGTAATATCCAACATAAGTCCTACCATTCCACACTATATCCTAATCGCAGAACTTCGATAATTAGGAGTAAAACCACTATCTTCAGTAACTTTTCTCAGAATTGGAGCAACGAACCCAGAATACAATCATATACTCAGCTTCAGACGTCAAGTGTATATCTCACCAATAGAAGATATAATTATCCCTGAATCCATCGAACTGACCCATGACGATCTAACGTATCGAATCTTTCTATCCTGTGATAGTCATGTCTGCTTCAAATGTAGACAATCGGGTCACATTGCATCCAAATGCCCCCAAAGTCTACCAATCAACTCAGGCCCCCAAAATCCTCCAACAGTAATTGAACCCGTTATCTCCGGGAACGATCCAGTGACCATCGCAGCCGAAAACACTCAGGAAACTACCGATGGAAAGAATCAACCAACGAGCAAACGCAGCCTATCAGAAATATTGACACCTACACATGGAAACGTACCAATATTTGTAACTCCTCAAGACAACCCAAAAAACAAAGAAACAAACAAGACAACAACAAAATAACAGATCCTGAAATGATGCAATCCATAACCAAGTTCATAGACCAACAACAAACACCCTCTTCACTTAGCGCTGCACAACTCAAAGACCTACTCGAAAATTCCTACGGATCAAGAGACGTTCTGAGCCTATCCAAGGACTATACAGAAGATACTCCAGCACTCCTCGAATTATTGCTCAAAATACACTCACATACTGAAAACAGAACTTTGAAAGTCAGATGCACAAAACTGAGGAAAAAACTACAAAGACAAATAGAATGCGAACCGCAAAGTGACTCATCAGATTGTTACATCCCAGCCTCTATTTAGGAATAGAAAATATCCCACCTCGGCCCAACTACGGTCAAGCCGTTGGACAGTTATCAAAAGTTAAACCTTCCGTAACGCCACTGGTTTGAGATAGATCATTACTCCATATAATTAGCCCAAGACGCTAAGGACGCTTCTAATATAGAAATCCTATATTCGATTAGTCCTTTGTTGAAAAGTTGCTCGCAAAGCTACAACTTTGTTGGGTATTAGCAGCAATTATATAATAATATATTCGCACTGAAGTTAATGGGCGTGAGCGGCTACATCCACTACCTTCCTTCTAACACCCGGAGAACATAGGTTGTTTATTCAGAAGTATGTACCGTTCGCTGAACTCTATATCAATAAAAAGGCACTGGGAATCATAAGACTTATATTCATAAAAAGAAATTAAACATAATAAAACAAACACATTTACACTGTTATCCTTAGAATGCAAGTATTATGGTATACACTCAGGAAAAAAATCAAAATAACCGTTATTAATGGGGATAGATAATAAAATAATTAGTGACCTGCACTTTCTACAAGCACTTTCCTTTCATTCCTGTATAAACAATTCCCCTTTTTATATACTGAGTAACCCTTTTACCAAAAGTAAATTGACAAAATTATTGTATAGTACATAGATAAACAGACAAATAAGAAAACAAGAAAAACATTTGATATAGGTAACAACATGCCCGATTTTACTTGTGATTTCTCGGTACCAGGTATTGTGAGATTAAAGGTCAATGACCATGGATTAGTAACTCTCGACAATGTTTCTTTTCTATGAGAGATATATGTATGCATAACATGTCTATTAAGAAATTCATATAATATTAGTAGGAAACCAAAACATTAATTTCAATAATAGGAATTCATTACCTAGGTCGAATTGTCCATTTGCCTTCCTTGGGTCGCACTCGAAGAGTTTCACGATTAACCGGATTTATTACTCAGGCGCTTGTCATTGTTCGTTACCGGATCATGTTACAGGATGAATTATTTGCTCGTCTTTAGGGACATCAGCAACAAAGCGTCATTCGATCGAGAGAAAACACAACACTGGAAAAGTAATTTCGACTGAAGTAATTTGGTTTTTACGATGCATGAAATTAACTATTGTTAGAGCGATTAGAGTTGTCCGTAATTATGCGGTGAAATATTGTCTTTACACTGACTCTAGTTAAAAGGATGACATGTTAGTATTGCTTTAATCGAGATGGTTTTTACACGTGGAAAGATTTTATTTCTCGTGACATTTTTCACTGGTACTAATATGAATGCATACTATATTTCTTCTCGTATGATATACGTGATTACTCCACGGACTACCGTTCTGAACTAACTCAACTCTTTCGACTCCCGTTGCCTTTTTATAATATCTTCGATACGGAAGCTGGGGCGGGACTTAGTGTGTTTATGGGCAGATAACGAAGTGACATGTAAAACTGATAAGGGTCTTGTTTTTCAACCCGTTCTCGCTTATCTATGTTATAATTGGATAATATTTTACTGCATGACAGGTATTTACGGTAGCTGTCGGGTAATCTTCGAAATAATGACCAACAAGTGTGTTTATGAACTTCTCGGTGGCGATTCCCGGTGATTTATAAGTTAGCTACGTCCATTAATGATGCGGGCTGGTGTGACTGGCGTTTATCGAGATTTTTTAATGGCCCTGTTTGTGTTATCGACTTTGACGGGTGTTAGAATTAGGGATTCGTTTTCGGTAGTAAAATAAAACTGATTGTCTTATCTAGCTGTGACGTTGATATTGGATAATACCCAGTGGCAAGTTTGATTTCTTTTGTTTAAAGGATTGGTCATAACAAGATCAACTTTATTAATCTATACCCATCTATTACCTCATCTATTCTCTTTAAATCAAATTCAACTCTATCTTGCAGTGGAATTTAAATGGATATTATATCCATTTAAATATGCTCCAAATATTACTTTCTGAGTATGCTCCAGACATTCTATGTCTACAAGAAACCCATTTTCGTCAAAACAAAACACACAACTTGAAACATTATGAAGGTTTCTTTCAAAACCGCACCACCAATGAAAGAGCAAGCGGTGGTACTGCCATATACGTAAAACGTAATATGAACACAATACAAATACCACTAACAATCAACCTCGAAGCAATAGCAGTGAGTATCCTGACTCCAACAAAAATAAATATATGCAATATATACTCACCCCCCAACTCAGATTTGAATGAGCAAGAATTGATGGCACTAGTAGAGCTGATCCCCGAGACACACTTAATCCTGGGGGATTTCAACGGACATAACATAAACTGGGGCTCGAACTATACGGATCGCAGAGGACAAAAAATCGAAAATATAATGAACAAGGCAGGCCTCACTCTACTCAACGATGGATCCAAGACTAGATTCAACTCCGCAAATGGAAACTCTTTAGCGATAGATCAAACTGCATGCAACCCCGACCTCCTTACATCACTAGAATGGAGAACATTAGAGGATCTATATGGCAGTGACCATTACCCCATAATCATTAAGAACACATCAAATGAACACACAGATGGAAATAAGCCAATTCAGAAATGGAGGCTTGACCACGCTGATTGGCATCGATATGCAAAAATAATTGAAAACAATATCACCAGAGTCGGAAGAACAGACAACATTGACACAATAATCGCCAACCTCAATAAAATAATTGTCGAAGCAGCAAATGAATCAATAGGACAAACCAAATACATAAAAAACACAAAGCTGTACCATGGTGGAACGAAGACTGCTCCACAGCCATGAAAGCCTGTAACATAGCGCTAAAAACATACAGGAGAACAAGAAATGAGGAAGACAAGATTAATTTCGAAAGATACCGTGCACAAGTACGATTGATCACGAAACGTAGTAAGAGAGAATCTTGGAGAAAATATGTACAGAGCATTAACAACAACACTCCACTTTCCTCAGTCTGGAAAAAATTTAAAAACATCTCTGGAATCGAAACATACTCTGCAATAAAGGCTATACAGAAAAACGACACCATTATCACCAGGAAAGAAGACATAGCAGAAGAACTGGCCGAACACTATAAATATAATTCCACCAACGAAAATTACGATGAAAGCTTTCTCACACACAAAGTTGCCCAAGAATCCATACCGATTGTCATAAAGAACAACCAAGATCCAATTAATAAACCAATCACTGAATCAGAATTCTCAGAAGCACTCACATCACTCAAGAACATTGCACCAGGCCCTGATGATATCCCAACATCATTTCTGAAAAATTTGCCGCAAGTTGCGTAAAGTCTCATATTACAAATCTTCAACACAATTTGGACAGAACAAAAATTCCCGCAAATCTGGGGACACGCAGTTATCATCCCCATCCTCAAACCAAACAAGTCAGCAACTCATCTACAATCCTACAGACCGATTTCATTGACATGCACAATGTGCAAACTACTAGAAAAAATCATCAATAGAAGGCTTATTTGGACACTTGCAAATAAAAAACAAATCATACCAGAACAGGCCGATTTCAGACCCCACAGATCAATACACGATAACATAATAGACTTGGAGAGCCGAATACACGAAGCGTTCGCCAACAAACAGAAATGCATGGCAATCTATTTTGATATCAATAAAGCCTTTGAAACTGCATGGCGTCATCAAATCCTAGTCAGGCTTCAAGAATGGGGATACCAGGAAAATATTCTAGCCTTCATCAAAAATTTCTTAAACCACAGGACGTTTCAAGTACGCCATGCCGGAACACTATACGAACACAAAATCCAGGAGAATGGCACACCGCAAGGCTCCATTATAAGCCCAACACTTTTCCTAATAGCACTCAACGACGTCATTCAATCTATGAAAAAACCAGTCCAAGCAAGACTTTATGCCGACGATATTATGATATTTGCTAAAGGTAAAAACACTGGTAGCCTTGTAACCACTCTACAGGAACAGATACACTCGCTCGAAACTTGGTCGAAAACAACAGGATTCACCTTCTCCCCTTGCAAAACGAAAGGCATACTCTCCTCGAAAAGGACAACAGTAGATTCACCAACTATCACATTATATAGTACATACTTAACTTTCACAGATTACATACAATTTCTAGGAATGATATTCGATCAACAGCTCAACTGGAAATCCCACATCAAACATCTCATTCTCTCATGTCAAAAAAGGCTCAACCTATTGAAATACCTAGCACATAAACAATGGGGGGCAGAAGGAGCGACCCTTCTCACTTTATAAAGAGCTCTCATACGCTCCAGAATCGATTATGGTTGCATTGCATATGCGTCCGCAAAACCAACAGTCCTGAAATCGCTAGAAAGCCTCCATAATTCAGCCCTACGCACCATCCTGGGAGCTTACAGAACCACTCCTATAAAAAGCTTGGAATGTGAAACCGCAGAACCATCCCTACAACACAGAAGACAACAATTAGGCATGTCCTATGCCGCCAGAATAACTTCACTCGACAACGCACCAACACATAAAAATACAACAACAACACGTTTCCTGTCAGCATACGAGCAACCAAGAACCGATCCACCGTTCTATGAAAGAATTCGAAGATACCTGAGGTCACTTCAAATGCATAAATTCCCCTCCCTATACCCTATGAATTTGAGTACCCCTCCCCCCTGGCTGATACACCAACCAGTCATCAACACCCATCTATCCCAGTTCAACAAAAACAACACGAGTACACAAATTATAATCCAGAACTTTCGCGAAATCCTACACCACCATCAAGAATTTGTCGAAATATATACAGATGCATCCAAAACAAACACTGGGGTAGGAGCAGCAGTAGTAACACCCGAATCTACCCTAACCTATAAACTACCGGAAACCAACACGATTTTTACAGGGGAACTCTTTGCAATCTTGCAAGCGTTACGAGTTGCAAAATCGAGCACATCTAATAGGTTCATAATCATATCAGATTCACTAGGCTCTTCACAATTACTTCAGTAGATATAGCTATGTGGGTACGGCGCCACTTTTTCACTTTTCTAAAAAAGTACCCAGAATCTGGGGAAATTTCCTCTGACCCCGATGGAAACTCCCATAAGAGCCTGTGTATTAGAGAGAGAGAGAGATAGTGATTTTCCCTGATATTTCCCCAGATCTGGGGAAATTTTCAAAAAGTGCCAAGGTCCAACGTGGTCATTTTGCGACCTCAAATCATATCCTTGGGGAACACCCAGTTTTACGTGCTCGAGGCCTATATTACCCTGGATTTTTTCTATATCTACTTGTATTTTAGGAGTCAACCTGATGGATTTCCACCTTTTAATATGACTTTTTACCTTATTCCACATAGAGGATTGGACTTTTTCCCCAGATCTAGGGATTTTTTCACAGAGATGCATGTATTTCAAATAGTTTTTCCCTAGATCTACTGAATTTTAAGATTTAACCTGATGGATTTCTCATGGATAATACTTTTTCCCCAGATCTAGGGAAGTTTTCACGTAGGTTGTGTTTAGATTAATCGTTTCAGGTGGATTTTTTAGGGTTAAGATGGATTTCTCGTGGATGATTACCTTTTTTCCCCAGATCTAGGGAATTTTTCACGTAGGTTGTGTTTAGATTAGTCGTTTCAGGTGGATTTCAAGGTTTACCCTTATGGATTTCTCATGGATGATTAACTTTTTCCCCAGATCTAAGGATTTTTTCCCTAGATTTTCTGAATTTTTATGGTTAACCTGATGGATTTCTTAGGTTGTATTA